>PVHP010000077.1:115000-153309 GCA_004024765.1 Zapus hudsonius | reverse complement strand
TAATCGCGGAAGTGATACACAGAATAGATGTATTAATTTCTTCTGTTAATGTTTTCTTGCTAATTCTGAATAATTGCAAAAGTTAATGGTATGATGTAGCCTGCTTTGCCAAGTTCCTTGATTGTAAAAGTATATAAGCACTGATTCTGCAAAAGTAAAGTTGCAGCAGCACAGCATTCAATTGTGTGTCTGTCTGTCATTTCCTCGCCGATTCCTGACTTCTCCTCGAGCCTTCTCCCTGGTTTTCCCGCAGTGGTGGTCTCCCTCTGGGTGGTCTGCGGCACTTATCCCAAGAAGCCTTGGGCTTAGGCATGAGAACTATTCAAGTTTGGAAGGGGGAGGTAACCTCCCTTAGGCTCTTCCCTTTTCCTCCCTTCCACATTGTTGGAACCCTGGATTCTTCCAGAATAAAAGAAATGTGTTGTGTTTGACTGAGGTGTAAAATGAAAATGGAAGAGATCATGTCTTCAAGGTGGACTCTAATGAACTATCTCTCTCTCTTTCTCTCTCTCTCTCTCTCTCATACACACACACACCACCACCACCAAGATCAAGATGTAGGCATTCCTGGGTCTCCAGAAGGCTCCCCTGTGTCCCCTGCCAGGCTGCCCCTTCCCCATAGGAACAACTATCCATAGGTTTTTGTCACCACTCCTATGCTTCCTGAAAAGTGTATAGTGTATACACAAATCATTTTTCATCCCTAGATTAATGCCTGTGAGTTTCACCCATGTAGCCTCGGGTCTCAGTAGCATGTTCTTCTTTCTTGCTTAGCAGAATTCCCCAGTGCAGAAGTACCACAACACGGGAATCATCATAACATCTGGGTTGTTTCCAGTTTGGGATTTTGATTAGTTTTCTATCACGTGTTTGTGTGGATATGCCTGTTCACTTCTCTTGGGAGTGGAATTTCTGGGCCATAGATAAGGGTATTGGGGGTTATTAGTTAACTAATAGTTAACAGTTTTCTGTAGTGACTGTACTTATGTGTACTCACACTAGCAATATGGGAAAGCTCCACATGCCACATGCAGCCAACCCTTGCTCATTTCATCCATTCCGGTGGCATCTAATGGTACCTTATGGGACTTGGCTTTCTCTGGTGACTAAGTGGGCTGTGGACCTTCTCACATGCTCTCCAGTCACGTGGATACAGTGTGCAGTGTGGAGTGCCTGCCAAGTCTTCTCCTGCTGTCTATGGGGCTGTTTGCCTTTTCAGATTGATTTATGGGAGTTCTTTATTTGTACTAGATAGGCCTTTAGTCAGATGGATGTGTTGTTTCTCCTCCTACATTATGGCTTTATTTTCTAACCTCATTATTTTCCTTCCTTCCTCCCTTCCTTCCTTCATTCCTTCCTTCTTTTTTTTAAAGCACTCTAGCCCAGGCTAACCTGGAACTCACTCTGTTGTGCAGGTTGGCCTTGAAATCATGGGCCTTTTGATCATCAAAAGACTCAGTAAGAGAATGAGGTTGAGACTGGGGATGGAGCTTAGTTGGGAGAGAGCTCTCCAAGCATGGAGACAGCCCGGTTCCACATAAATTGGGTATGGTGGTGCACACCTGTAATCCCAGCATTCAGAAGGATGAAGTCAGGAGATACCCATGAGTTGGACATCCATCTTTCCTCTGCAGTGCTTGGTGCCTCCTCTGCAGGCCGTCTTCATGAAGCCTAGATTTTGCATTGACCAGGGTCATGCCTGCTTTCATCCTGTCCCCCCTGCAGTACGTGAGTTGTTTATTTATCCAGGCTGTTCTACACATCCATGTCCATCCATTTACCTGTCCACTAATCCATCATCCACTCCCTCCATCCCCATCTATACATCCATTGATCTCTCTCTCTCTCTCTCTCTCTCTCTCTCTCTCTCACACACACACACACACACACACACACACATACGCACACACATTATTTTTTTGAGGTAAGGTCTCTTTCTCTCTAGCTCAGGCTGATCTGGAATTTACTACATAGTCTCAGGGTGGCCTTGAACTCACAGTGATCTGCCTACCTCTGTCTCCTGAGTGCTAGGATTAAAGGCTTGTGCCACCATGCCAGGCCTTGGACAATATCTATTGTGACCACAGTGAGATGGATGATTGGCAGTAAGTCTACAAGACCCCAGGAAGTTTATGATCTGATAGGGGTAGAGAAATATAGCATACATGAAATCTTCACAGATCTCTCTCTATCTGTCCTCATGATGCCATGGAATCTCATTATTATTCATTACTCTCTGAAACTTGCATTTATTTGGCCTTGTTCTGTGATATTCTTCCAATATTTATAGAGTCCAATTCCCATAGGATTAAGTTGCATGTAGAAAAGATGGTTCTCACATCCCTCATTTCAGATACTTAGCCTTTATTGATGTAGTCCAAGATGGTGGGCAGCACTGACCTCCACTGAGGCTGTATTTAGATAAGTGTTCCCCAGTGGGCATCGCTGGCTGACCAGTTGTGAGTGAGGGATGGCCCTGTGGGACCCATCCTGGCAGCAAAGAAGTGAGTAGTGGGAGTGCCCAAGGATTTTTCCAGACACACAGATCAGGATGAGGAGCCAGAGGGACTGAAAGGGGACAAAGGATGAGGGAACACAAACTCTCATGTGGAAGCAGGGTCCCCTGGCTGCTGGAGGCTCAAGGAAAGGCCTGGGCTGGGCATGGGGAGGGTAGAGGCCTCCAGCCATTACAGGAGGCCCCCATCTGGCCTCCGGACATGAGCTTGGCAGATGCATCTCAGCCACCCAGACTCCACCTGTCCCCCACCTGACCTCTTCCTAGGGACAGTGGCTCAAAGCCAACACTCCTACAAAGAACCCACTGGCCCTGTCGTCTGCCTGGCTAGGCCCTGTTGCTGTCCTGAATCTGACCATCCAGAGCTCACTGACAGCATGGGCAGCACCTGCCCTCAGAGGACACTGGTCTTTTGTTGGAGGCATGGCTTGTGGGGACAGCCCTGAGGAGCGGCTGGCGCCAGGCAGGGCAGGAGCCTCAGCAAACAAGGCTTCTACATAGTGGCCAGTGGGTGAAGATAGGACAGGCTGAGCAGCAGCTGATCCAACCCTGGTCTTCATAGAATGAGACCAGGGAGGCCAAGATGGCTGCCTGTACTCCAGACACACAGACTCCTCCGCTTCTCACTGTTCACCTTCCTCTCACATGCCTGCTGGTTCCGGTCTGGGATTGGGGAGACCACGTTTAATCCTACAGGTAGTAGACAGGCTCCTCAAGCAAGCAAGGAACTCAAGAGCAGCCCCCGTGTCACCCTTCTAGAGAGCTAGGGTGACAGAGACATGTTGAGCTCCAGCCAGCCCCTCATGGGCTCAGTGGCTGAGCTGACTGACAAGCCAGCCTGGACCAAAAGGAGGATCCAGGATCACTCCTGACTTTTCTCTGCTTCTTGGGTGATGCCCAGAACTTGAACTGTGTAGCCTCCTTGCATTCCACAGCAACCTTCAGAGGGTGTTCCAATAATGATGCAAAGTGAATCCTCAAAAGTCACCAAGAAGGGCTGGAAAGATGGCTCAGCATAAGTGCTTGCCTGCAAAGCCTAACCACCTGGATTTGATTCCCCAGTACCCATGTAAAGCCAAATGCACAAAGTGGCACATGTATATGGAGTTTGTTTGCAATGGCTAGAAGCCCTGGTGTGTGCCCATTCCCCACCCCCTGGAAATAAAAAAATCAATAAAATATTTTTTAAAAGTCACTAAGAAAATGAGTGGGGAGCCAGGCTTTCTGTTCCACAGTCTGTGGTTCATGGAGCAGCAGGAGGGTGTCCAAGAAGGGAAGTGTCTGCCCTTATCCCTCAGGAGGTGAGATTGTCATTGGACAAAATTCACAGGGAAGTGTGTGAGTTTCAGAACTCATTGGGCTGAGGGCTGTTCCCAGAGGTAGGGAGACCACGGAGAAGGCTGGTCTGATAATTCAGGCAATAGCCACAGTGGGCAGCCCTGGCGTCTCTCATCAGGACCTCAGCAGTGAAATCACATCCTCCTGGGCCACCCCAGGAGCAAGGAAGCCAGTGGGCTTGGCCACGGACTGTGGGACAGAAAGGGAGTCACCACACCCAGTGCTGTTCTAGAGAAACGCCCACATGGCCAGCAATGTTCTGGACCATGGCCAGCCAGTTAGATGAAGGTGCTTCCCTGGTTCCCTGACTTTGTAAGTTCAGGGTTTCTTATTGTGCAGTATATGGGTGGCCAGACTGCAAGGTGACACTGAGTTAGCTGTCCTTTCTCCATGTCCCCACCTGCACTCCCTCCTCAGGTGGCTGCCCCAGGCATCTATATTCCTTGTCCCACTCACCTTCTCTCTGGCTAAACACGGCTCCTTATTGGCAGCTGCTCTGGGGCTCTCAGAGCAGCTCTGGGCACCTTTTATTGTGTTTAGTGTCCCCCAGGACCCCTTGTGGCTTCTTCTTCAATATATTGTTATTACTATTATTAATTATTGGCAGTGCTGGGAATTGGACTCAGGGCCTTGTTCATGCTAGACAAGTTCTCTATCTCTACACTGTACCCCCCCCACTAGGCTTAAGCTGTAAGTACCCCCATTAGACTCAGGACTTATGTTAGACTTGGAGCCTCCTGTGGTTCCCTAGAATGGGAGTTTTAAAACATGCCCACAACTTCTTTGTCATTCCTTGTATTAAGAGATAGAGTCTTGCCAGGCATGGTGGTGCATGCCTTTAATCCCAGCACTTGGGAGGCAGAGGTAGGAGGATCAGTGAGAATTCCAGGCCAGCCCAGGACTACAGAGTGAGTGCCAGGTCAGCCTGGGCTAGAGTGAGACCCTACCTTGAAAGCATGAGAAAGAGAGGCAGAGACAGAGAGAGAGATTGAGTTTTACTTTACTTCCCTTGAACTTGGCTGGCCTCGGGACCTTACTCTGACCCCTGGGGCATGGCAGAAGTAAGTAGCTTACTCATAAAGCAGTACAGCTACCATGGGCTCTCAGCCCTAGAGTTTGACTCTTCATACCGTAAGGAAGTCCAGGCTATAGTGGGAGGCCACATGCGTGGGTTCTAGCTGACACCCATTGCTGAGGTCCTGTCTGTTAGACATGGGAATGGGGAGGACTTCAGGTGGCCCTGCCATCACGTGAGAGCTGGCCAGTGGGCACTTCATAAAGAGATTTATTTGAGTGGTGATCATGACAGCTAAAATGTCCAAATAGCATTTGGTGCATTTGGCACTTGACCCCTGGCTACTTCACAAACGGCAGAGAAGCAACACCTAAAATGTCTGTGTACAAAAGAAGTCAAAATAGCAGGACAGCCAGACTTCAGCTCCGACTGCTCTTTACATGTGTATCACTGGAATTTTACATCCACCTTAGAAATACCCTAGTGACACCTCCTCCAGCCAGGAGGCTGGAGACAAATCATTAATACATTCAGTCAAACTACCACATTTACTAACGGGCACTAGGCCAGTTCCATAACACTAGGCCCTACCTTCTGAATCACACTCCAGCACCACCACTGGGAATCAGCTTCCAGCACATGTGTTTCAAGCCAGTCCGGGCTACATGGTAAGACACTGTCTCAAGAAAAAAAATAATTAAAGTTAAAAAATAAAAATAGGCCTGGAGAGATGGCTCAGCAGTTAAGGAGCTTGCCTGCAAAGCCTAAAGACCCAGGTTTGAATCCCCAGTGCTCATGTAAAGCCAGATGCACAGTGGCCCATGCATCTGGATTTCATTTGCAGCTGGAGGCCCTGACACATCCATTCTCTCTCTCTCTCTCTCTCTCTCTCTCTCTCTCTCTCTCTCTCTCTCTCTCTCTCTCCCTCCCTCCCTCCCTCCCTCCCTGCAAATAAATAAATAGAAAGAAAGAAAGAAACAACAAATAAAAAGGGGAAATTTGGCTCTGGAGAGATGGCTCAGTGGTTAAGGCGCTTGCTTATAAAGCCTGCTGACTGGCTTCAATTCCCCAGTATCAATGTAAAGCCAGATACACAAAGTGGTACATGTGGCTGGAGTTAGTTTGCAGTGACACACCCATGTTTTTTCTCTCTCACATATTTTTTTTTAAAAAGAAAAACAGAGACACATAGGCATAGGAGGACAGTGACATGAAGAGATGCGGGGAGAGGAGAGAAGCCTGGGACAGAGCCAAGCGCTAGGCTTCCAGCACAGGGGACAGTGTGGCTCTGTGGTAGCATTGTGGATGCTCTAGCAAGTAACAGGGGTCTTCCCAGGCCCAGGGGTCACCGGAGCATTGCTAGGGGCAGCTGGCAGAGCAGGGACAGCCCCAGTGAGGGATATGTCAGGACCTCCCCAATCCCCCAAGAACTAGAAGAGATCAGGAATGCTGGCAGTAGTAGCCAGGTCAGCAAGTGGAGCAGGAGCTGAGTTGCTATTCATGAGTAATCCTACACGTGAGCCACCCTGGTGAGATGACACCACCACTGTTTCGGCTGGTAGGGGTGGAGGGGCTAGTTGGCCTCCTCCAGGAAGCAGACCCGGAGGCAGGATTAGCTTGAAGGAAATGTACTAGAAGTCAAGAGTGTGAACACACTGGGTAATGGAAGATGGGGAAGGAGGAAGGGAGAGAGAAAAGAAGGTTCGCTGGGTGGGTGTGGTGCCAATCAGTATCTCAAGGGACAGTCCTAAATGACGTAATCACAAATATCGAAATTCTGGGCTAGAGAGATTGCTCAGTAGTTAAAGGCACTTGCTTGCAAAACCTTATGGCTGGGGTTCAATTCTTCAGTACCCATGTAAAGCCAGTGCATGAAGTGATGCATGTGTCTTGAGTTCATTTGCAGTGGCCCTGGTGTGCCCCTCCCCTCCCCCATCAGCTTGCAAATAAATAAAATATTCAAAAATTGGAATCCCCACAAATAAAGTCTAAAAATGCTGAAAATCACAATTTAAAAGACTAAAATCTAGAATGCTGAAATCACCCAAACTGTGAATCTTTGGGGGGGGGGGGAAGAAAGGGCTACATAAGGATTCTGGGGAAGGGGCTTGGCCATGCAATAAGGCCAACTAAGGAACCTGAAGTTTGTTGGAGCCAGGTGTGGGCACCTGCCTGTAATCCATCCCAGAACTCAAGTTAAATGTGAATTCCAGGGCAGCCTGGGCTACCCAGCAAGGCTTTATTTCAAAAATTAAATACCAAAACAAGTCTCATGTATTTTCATTAGCATTCCTTCCAGTGGATGAAATTCCAGGAGCTTTTTGTGAAGTAAAGCAGAATTTGCCCGAAACCAGTTAAGATGTTGACTGGTCCAGCACAGATGAAGGGGTGTGGTTTTTTCCAACCATGTGGTTTGTGAGAGCTGGGTGCTTTCTAGCCAAAATTGGCTCTTATGGGGGCCTGTGTCTCCAAGGAAGGGGTGCTTTTAATCCCTGCCACTCTCAGTGACTGCTGGGGAGCACAGCTAAGGGCCTTGAACTGTTCAGAGCAGCAACATATATCAATATTTACCTTCTGCCTTTTATAGTTTCACATTGCATTTCACTTACCAATTTCCCAATAAAGGACTTGGAGTTTGCACTTAGAGATCACACCCTGAGTTTTCTGCTCCTCCAGGCAGCAATGACCCAAGGGGAAAACGGCAGCTTCAGAGCTGAAAGGGACCTCTCAGGTCACCTTGATGTCACTGCCCACCCTGAGCCAGCATTCTCTCTGTGTGGTTTCTGCTAAGGTATCCCAGCCACAGGGAGCTTGTTACTTCAAAGTGCTGACTTATGGGAAGCTCTCTCAGCTAAATTAACAAAACTCTGGCTCTGGATACCTCTGGTCAGGCTGATGGAGCCCCATTATAACCTCTGTCTCCATGTAGCTCATCATCTCTCTGAGATGTCCACCCCAACCCCTTCTCCAGTGACCAGAAGCTCCTCCACACACGCAGAGTCACAGGTCTCTGTCCTGTCCCCTTGGGCCTTCTCTTGAATTGCTGTCCCCATGGGTCTGGGGCCTCGACTGTGTTCTCCTGATGTGCAGAGGTTCCCAGCACTGGAACCCATGGCACACATGCTCTGCTGTAGGAACAGAGCCTTAGAACCAAGCAACTATTTGAGCCACTGCGTACCTAAGATCAGAGCTCTGTCCCAGCCTGACCTCTTGGACCAAAATCCAACAAGGACATTAGAGGGACATTAGAGTCAAGTTCAGAGGCCAGACACAAACCAGCTGGCTGCTGTCACCTCTGTCAGCTTTAAGGCCATAGCTATTAAAAGAACAATCTACACTTGTATCTGTTTCCCAGGGTCAGGCAGAGTGGGAGACAAGATGCTTGATACATATATACTTGGTGTGTATGTGTGTGTGTGTGTGTGTGTGTGTGTGTGTGTGTGTGCACGCACATGTGTATGCATGGGCACATATGTGTCACAGCACGTATAGAGGTCAGAGGGCAACCTTGCTTGAGACAGGATTGCTTATTGTTCACTCCTGCTCCTATATGTTTTGAGATTCTTCTGTCTCTGCTTCCCATTGCCTTAGGCGTGTTGGGATGACAGATGTGTGTGCTGCATCCAGCTTTACGTGGATCGGGGATGCGAACACCAGTCATCGGTGAGAACAAGTGCTTTTAATCACTGAGATATCTCCCCAATCTCATCCTTATTATTTAAAAAACCCCTCCTATTTATTTGCATGTGTGTGTATGTATTTATGTCTGTATGGGCACACAGAGCAAACCAATACCAGATGTTTGCACCACTGGCTTTATGTGGGTACTGGGGAATCAAATCCAGGCCACCAGGCTTTGCAAGCAAGTGCCTATAACCTCTAAGCCTATTATTTAATTTTAAGGAATAATTCAAAAACTTAATTTATCTTTGGTCCTGAATGATTCTGGTATATTAAATTGTGCTATAACTGGAAACTTGTATATGGTCAACAATCACAATAAAATAGTGAGCCAAAATGATCTAATACAGCCGATTCTTTTACACAAGCCCTTAGAGTTCATGATTAGTTCTGCTGAGAACTATTTCATCTAGGAGAGATTTCTAAGGAGCATCTTCCTGGGTCAGAAGAAGGGCCCAGGCTCCTCTGCTTCTGGCTACAGGGCCTGCCCCTCTGCATCGCTCACTCTCTCCATCTTTCCTCTGAATCTCTTGGTCTCCCAACTCCCAAGGTTTATCAGAGGTGGCAGCTGACTTCATCTTCACGCATAAAGCTACCAATCATGTTGGGGCTCTACGTGAAACCATTGTCTTTCATTTGCACCCATTCTACCTCATCTATGTTTTCCCCTCCTGCCTTCTTTTCTGTCAGAAGTGTTCTTGTCACGCTGAGGTTCTTCATCATAGGGTATTTGTATTTTAGCACTGTTTCATCATTGCCCTGGGCATCCACTTGTTCGATATTTTCTTCAAATATAACAGGTCCCAGGAGTTCCTTCATACTCCCCAGCAAAGACATAGCTGTCCACTCACAGAATGGTCTCTCAGTGACAATTCCTAAAATCTTGCATTCATTTTCCCATTTTGAGACAATTCCACCACAACAAACTGCTCCCTCCCAGGTGGTCTCTATTCTTTCTAGAACAGGGCAGCTCCTCCTATTATTTCTTTTTTTAACTTTTGCATGTGTGTGTGTGTATGTGTGTGTGTCTGGTGTGCATGCATGTTGTAGTATGTGTGAGTCCACATGCAATGGGTCTGTGCATGTAGAGACCAAAAGTCTACACCAGGTACGTTTCAGTCACTCTCCACTTTATTTTGTTTTAAAATATTTTTCCTATTTTTTGTAAGGAGAGAGAGAATGAGAATGAGAATGGGTATGCCAGGGCCTCTAGTTCCTGCAAATGAATTCCAAATGCATGAGCTACTTTTTGTGTATCTGGCTTTGCATGGGTACTGGGGAATCGAACCCGGGTCTCCATGTTAGTTGGTAAGCGGAAATTGAAAGGACAGAGTCATAGATGAAAATCACATAAGCCGACAGACTGAAGAAGGCAGCAAGACTGCAGAGTTGCAGGCTGTTTGCTTCTGTGAGTGGAGCTCAGGTGCGGTCTGGCCAAGCAGCATTGGCCAAAGCCCAAGCCCTGCTCCTAGGCAACCTGGCACAAGACCCTTGCCTTTGGATATGGGAGAAAAACAGTCATAAATAGTAAGTGCACAGAGTGAATCTGGGCTCACTCAGGCCTCCTGGTTCCCTGCTGACCTGGCTGTGTCTCTTGTTGACACTGGGTGGGAACTGGGTGCATGTGGCACTCGGCTGAGCCATCTGAGGCCACCGCTGCAGGGACAGGGACCCATGGTAACTTCTCGAGAGCAAGAGTGAAGGCTGTGGAGTGAACAAGGCTGGATTCAAGTCCATTCCAACCTCCTGGGGACTTTCCATGGGGACCAAAGACCTTCCCTTGAAGAAGTATAATGAAGACTAGTTGGAATCATGAGTGTATATGTCTAAACACGACGTCAGGCTAGCTGGACAAAAGCTTTGTGGAGTGGAACAGATGGCATTTGGCATAATCCATCTTGGAGGTGCCATTTGTTGCCTCTCGACTCTTACAGAAGCATACATAGCCAAGAGAAGGAAGGAAGAGCCTCACTTTCCACTTCATGCCTTTGTGACCTTGGAGAAGTGGCTCACCCTCTCTGGGCCTCCATTCCTTCCCTTGTAAGACAGGGACAACCGTTTCCACTTTGCAGGGCTGTCCCTGGGCTGGGGGAAGTGATGTCATGGTGCAGAACCCAGTATGGAGTCACGATGAGGTCGCATCCCCAACCCCAGCTCAGCCCCTTGAGACTTCTATCTCTCTCTCCCGGGCTTCATTTGCTTGCCTCAGAGGAACGGGGCAAATTGGCCAGTTGACTCCATATCCTCCCAGAGACAAGCAAGTCCTGTCTTGCTGGGCTTGCTCTCCGTGCCTGTGCCCACGGGGTCTCTGCCAAGAGCAGCTGTTGACACAGACTGCTGAGAAGGCAGATCAGTGACAGGCCTGGATGAAGCAATAGGATCCTCAAAGGGTTGTAGCTGGGTGGGATGCTTGGCAGATTAGTTACCTGTTGCTACAGAGCAAGTGACCCAACACTTCGTGGCTTCCAACAACAAAAACATGCTATTTCACAGTTTCTGCAGAGCAGGCATCCAGGATGGGCTCACAGGTCCCTCTCTGTTCAGGAGGTGTGGGCTGGGGCTATAGTCATCCAAGGCTCTGCTAGAGTTGAGAATCTATTTCTAAGACACGCAAATGGCCACTGGCAGCTGGGTACAAGGTCCACAACCAAGACCACGAATACAGGGGCTGGCAGACCTTGGTCACCCTCTAGCAGCTAGTGAGGTATGAGAGAGAGAGAGAGAGAGAGAGAGAGAGAGAGAGAGAGAGAGAGAGAGAGAGAGAGAACATGAGCTCAGGAAAGAAATCACAGATGCTCTGTATGTCAGGTCAATAAGTCAAACCATCCTGCAGGGGCAGATCCCCATTGTGCTCTGTGTGTGCCTCAGTGGGTGTGGGATGTGCAATGATCACCTTTCTCTATAGCAGAAAGAGCCCAAACCCAAACGCTGGCTTTTTCAGAGCCTCGTGTTCTCCATGAAAGGAGGATGTAGTCCAGGCCAGCTGGCTTCATGAGCTGCATGAGAGTCACTGAATATGCATTCAGATGCCGAGCCCCTAAATGTGACATGCCAGGTGGGGAGAAGATGGAATTAGGATCCCACTGAGGAGACATGTGGGTGGGAAAGCACCCCAACAAAGGGCAAAATGTCATGCACTCCAAACCACCCTTCTGCCTTGGCATGGAGGTGGGGTCCATCCTACAGTCCCAGCACCCGGGCTGCAAAAGGGTCAGGAGTTTGAGGACAGTATGGGTTTCATAATGTCGTGAGACCCTGTCTCAAAATAACATAACCCACCAGGCAGTGGCATGCACCTGCAATCCGGGCACTCAGGAAACAGAGGAAGATGGCCAATCTTGGCTATATAACTAGTTTTTGAGACCAGCCTGGTTTATATGAGAACTTGTCTCAAAAAAAAAATCTTTACACTTATTTGAATCCTCATCTAGCCTGGACAGGAAAGCATTCATTCATACATACATTCACTTATTCATTCATTCATTTCCTGCACTCATCCTTCCCTGAGCCATGGCATGTACAAGCCTTCCATAGTACCACTCCTCCCAGCAGGAGCAGTCCTGGGAGTTATGACTAACTCCTCTGTGTACATGAGGAAAATGAGGTTCAAAGAAACAAAAGCAAATCTCCTTGGTGAGCCCACACAGCCTTCGGGATGGAGCCACACCCTGGGACACTCTAGCGTCTACCATCACCTTAGCCTTTCCGAGAACAATCCCAGTTCATGCCCAGGAAAATTACCCATTCACTCCACTGCCCAGGCACAATGCACTGTACCTGCCTTGTCTAGGTGGTGGGTATGTGCTTTTTATGGCACACTAAGTGTTTAATTTTTTAATAATTTTTAAAATTTATTTATTTGATGTAGAGAGCCAGAGAGACAAACACACACACACACACACACACACACACACACAGAGAGAGAGAGAGAGAGAGAGAGAGAGAGAGAGAGAGAGAGAGAATAGGGGAGCACCAGGACCTCCTGCCACTGTAAACAAACTCCAGACGCATGTGCTGCTTTGTGCATCTGATTTTTCGTGGGTACTAGAAATCGAACCTGGGTTATCAGGCTATACAAGCAAGCACCTTTAACTGTGGAACCATCTCTCCAACCCTTATTTTATTTTTAAATGAGTTCCCGAGCTGGACATGGTGGTGTATGTCTGAAGTTCCAGCACTTGGAAGGCATAGGCAGAAAGATCTGGAGCTTAGGATCATTCTTTGACTACACGGGCAGTTTGAGACTTGAGGCCTTGTCTCAAAACAAAACAAAACAACTCTATCTCCACCCTTATTTGAATCCTCACGTAGTCTGGCTAGGGAGGCATTCATTCATTCATTCATTCATTCATTCATGTATTATTCAAGTGAACTCAAGTTCAAGACTAGCCAGGCCAATCAAGGCTACATAGAAAGGCCTTGTCTTTAAAAAGGGGGGGGGGGGTCTGGGGAGTTAGCTCAGCAGGTAAGAGTGCTTGTTGTACAAGCAGGGGGGCATGAGAGGGTCTGATTTGCCCCGAGAGTGACTACCCAGCACCCATGTGAAGAGTTGGGCGTGGCCATGCATGCCTGTAGCCTCAGTCCTATGGAGAGGGGGATTTGCTGGTCAGCCAGTCTGACCAAAAGCGACAGCTCTGCATTCAGCAAGAGGCTGTGTTCAGAGAGCATGTGTGTGAGCAATAAAGGAGGAAGGACACTTGTCTTTCTTCTGGGACCTCCACAAGTGTCCACAGGTCACACATGCCTGCACACCACACACCACACACATACCACACCATACGTAATATACACATGCATGACAAGAAACCATAATAGTTGTCAACATTTTTAAAATTAGATTTTAGGGCCAGAGAGGTGGCTTATTCAGGAGAGTGTTTATCTCGTATGAACTAAAGCCCTAGTGTGCTGGCTTGAATATAAAAGATCCCCTGTAGCCTCGGGTGTTTGTGAGTAAGCTTCCTACTTGGTCCCCAGAGGGTGGAGCCTTTGGGAAGTAGAGCCTTGGTGGGGCAGGTGTGTCACCGGGGGCGGGTCTTGGGGTTTATTCCTCCAGCTAGCTCACTGTGACTGTGCCGGCTCTGCCATGCTTTCTCCACCATGATGAAACTTCCCCTGGTCATTTGAATGTAATACTGTAATACTTTGAATCTATGGCCCCATAGAGTCAGGTGTTTTATTAAAATTCAGCCTCTGGCAGACAGATCACTGTTAGGGGGGTGAGGGGAATGTCACTGGGGGCAGATCTTTGAGTCCAGCACTAAGGTGTGTTTGGGGGCAGATCGACATCCCAGCCCAAAGGTGTGTGGAGAGAGAGCAGTTTGAGCTCTGGTGGTTTGTGCTTACTGTCTTTGGTGTTTGCTGACTGTTTGGTGGTTTCTCTCTGCTTATATCTGTGAAAGGGAGATGGCTTCCTCCACTATTGATGGAATTTCCCCTGGATCTGTAAGCTGAAATAAACCCCTTCCTCCCATAAACTATGTCTGGTTGGATATTCGTTCCAGCAACATGGAGCTGACGACAACGACACTTCCCCTGGAAACTATAAGCCTGAAACGAACTCTTTTTCTCCCATAAGTGGCTTCTCATCGGGTGTTTTGTCCCAGCTTCAAGAAGGCAACTGCTATATCTAGGTTCAATCCCCAGAATCACATAAACCAGGTATGGTGACACGTACCTGTAAGTTCACACTGGGATGGTGGAGGCAGAAAGATCAGAAGTTCAAGGTCATCCCCAGCTGGGCTACACGAGACCCTATCTCAAATGTACAACTAGCTTTACATGGGTACTGAGGAATTGAACCTGGGTCCTTAGGCTTTGCAGACATGTGCCTTAACCACTGAGCAATCTCTCCAGCCCCAAGTTTTTAGCTTTTATTGGACAATGAGAAGCCCTGGCTGGCTGTCCTGCTCCCGTGGTCCACCCATGGCAGCGGGCTGGCCTGGCAGCTGCAGCTTCTCTAGCTGGGGCACAGCTCAGACAACAGGACACCGTGTCTCTCTGCTCACTCCATCTTCACCAGCTCACAATGTCACCTGTCTGGCTCCCCACAGGCACCTGAGTTTTAAGTCCCCAAATGTGATTCTGAGCCCAGCCTTGCTTGACTCTCCTTTGGCTCTATGAGGTGAGGCCCAAAGGTTATGTTACAGGATCCTGGGTGACAACCACCATTAGCATTCTGGGTAAGAAGCCACCTGGGCAGAGAGGGGAGAAATGCCACTGCTTCTGAGGATATATAGCCAGGTAGGGGCCTGGAGAGATGGCTCAGCAGTTTAAACGTGCTTGCTTGCAAAGCCTGATGGCCTGGGTTCCCACATAAAGCCAGATGCACAAAGTAAAGCGTGTGTCTGAAGCTTTGCAAAAGCAAGAGGCCCTGGTGTGCCTGTTCTCTCTCCCTCCCTCTCTTGTTCCCTTTCTGCTTACAAATAAATAAATGAAAATATTTTAAAAAATTAGCCAGGGAGCAGGTGGCATGTGGACACCTGCCCAATCTCACTCGGGCTTAGTGTCCTCAACTGGGTATGTGTTCAGCCACAGCTCAGCTCAGGGACTGTCCCTTCTCCTGATACCACTGAGGACAGCACAGGTAGGGATGACATCACAGCCAAGCCTGTGGGTAGGGTGGAACTTCTCTCTGGTTCACTTATGGGGGAGTGATGATGTGTGCTTTTCCAAAGAGTGGGAGGCATAATGTGAATGAAGACAGCTGGGGAAGGGCATCTATGACTTCCCGGTGCTATCCACAATGCCAGGCCTCAGCCTGGCCTTCAGGGCTGTTTGTGGTTGGCCCCTCTTGGCCCTTTGTTTATGCTCAATGGCACACTTTCCTCGAAGGTGCCTCAGATAGTCCCAGTCTGGCCTGTTATTAGCTCACCTAGCTGGAATAACCTCTTCACACTTTTGTGCCTCTGTTCCCAGACATGGTCATGGCCAGGCTGACCCCCCCCCTCCAGTTGGAAATTGTCTCCCTGGACTCCAGAATCCCCTAGGACTTCTTCATATCCCATCTTCTTGTTAGGTCTCTCCAACCCCCAACCAGCCAGGAGGGTTTGACATTCGATAACCCTGACCTTGAAATTAGGCACACTGGTCCCAGTCTGACATGCTGCCCTTGACAGTTCACTTCCCTGATCCAGGAAAGAGAGCTGCCTCTCATGCCAAGTGCTGAGCCTGTGAGCTCAGGGCTAGGGAAGATATGAGAGCGGAAGAGGTCACTAGAGTGATAGTGATGGGGCTACTTACACTTTACAGGGTGGGGGATACGCTGAAGGCCCCTCCAAGAGAAGGCTTAACGGACAGTCGGTTTCCACTGCTCCCATTGGTGCGGCTGAGGACTGTGGTGGTTGAGGGCCTGGAACTGGCTGCAGGGAGCCTGGGGCTTTAGGCTGCTCCCTGGACATGCAGGAAGATTCCTCTCCTTTGATTTCAAGTCCATGATGTGGGCTGTGTTGGATGGATCTGGGAGATAAGCCGCGATCTCGGGCGGTGGGCTCCCCTCGAAGACTGCTCACTCTGGGACATAATCATGAGAAATGAGGGCACTCCTTCAGGGCAGGGTGAGACCTAGCCCAGACTGGGGCCTGAGGAATACTTCATGGGGTGTATTGAGTGCCCAGCCTCCTCCTAGGCCAGGAATACAGAACAGGGTGCTGTGAGACTCCACAAGAGGGTTCAAGCTAGCTGCTCGTGAGCAGGCCAGGGACACAGCCCTGACCTCATGGATTTGCACAGGCCAGCCTGGCTCCCAAACCTTCCCACTGATACTGGCACTGCTTCAAGGCTCAGACCCTCTCCTTCTCTGGCCCCTCAGATGTCTGAGACCCCCTGTGCTCTGAACCCCACACCTTCAGCAGTCAGTCTCAGAGCTGCCCATCACTCATACCCATCACACAATCAATCTCTCTCTCTCTCTCTCTCTCTCTCTCTCTCTCTCTCTCTCTCTCTCTCTCTCTCTCTCTCTCTCTCATATCTCCTGAACTGGCATGGGTAAAAGCAGGGCAAACTTCTCATTGACTCCTAGATGGAGGTCTGGGAGGTCTGGGGCATCAGGGTTTTATAGTCCTGGCTAGAGTCTTCCTCTCTTGGGGCCTCAGCTTTCCTTCTTCAGAATACAGGTGTTGATCAGGTGCCCTCTCAGGACCCCACTGACATTCAATTGCTGCAGACCTTCCAGGCTGCTGTGGTGCCCACAGTCAGCACATGGGGCCTAAATCCCTTACTGTGGATCCCTAAAGCCCCCTCCCTTCTATGTCTTGCTCTGGACATTTCTTGACATTTCCTAGGAATGGCTTCTGTGTAGTTATCTACAGGTGCTAGGAGGTCTGTTTCAGGTGAGTGCTGGTGTGTATGTAGAGGAATAAAGGCTGTCAATCAATGGACCTGGGGAGGAGAAGTCTACCCCAGCTGGCTGGGGCCTGGCTGCATTTCCAGTCTGGTCTCTGGAAGTAAATAAAGGCAGGTACAGGCCAGGATCAGGCCTGGGGTCTTCTTGTGGGTGACTAGGAAGGTGTCTCTCCTTATCTGCTTCCTCCTGCTGCCACTCCCTCTCTGTCCTGCCTCAGATGCCCATCTCTCTCTGCCTCTCTGCCTCTGGAGTCTACTGGGAGTCATTGTCAAGGTAAGGTCTCATTCTAGCCCAGGCTGACCTGGAATTCACTAGTCTCAGTGTGGCCTCGAACTCCCAGTGATCTTCCTACCTCTGCCTCCCGAGTGAGTGCTGGGATTAAAGGAATGCACCACCATGCTCTGCTAGTTTGTTTATTTGTGAGCATTTTTGGGAGGCCTGGGGAGATGACTCAGTCAAAGCACTTGCTATGCAGTGGGCTATGCAGGCGTGAGGACTTGCGTTTGGATGCATGCTGGGATGGCACTGTACCTATAATCCCTGCGCTCAGGAAGCAGAAACAAACGAATCTCTGTGGCATGTTGGATAGCCAGACCAGCAGAATCTGTGGGGTCTGGGTTCAGCGAGCACATCTGTCTCAATAAATAAGGCCGAGAGCAGTAGAGGGAGAAGCCTCATGCTCATCTCTGGCCTCCACAAGTGCACACCCATAAGAACATGTATGCACTAAATAAATAAATAAGTAAATATATGTATGTGTATATATATGTATGTATATATACATATATATTAGGATCATCACAGAAATGGAAAATGGCCTCTTTTTGTAGGGTCCTGCTTATTTATCCCTCTGGATCCTAGAGGATTTGAAGCGGCAGAACTGGCTGCGTGGCCCGCTTTAGCCGGCAGAGGGCGCCGGCGAGCACACCCGGAGGGGGCGTGGCGTGGGCGTGGCCCCGGAGCCAGCGGACCTATAAAAGCGGCGGCGCTGGGCCTGCGTCTCGCTTCCTGGGCGCGCGACCTTCCGCGCCGGCTTCTTTCTGCCGCGGACGCGATGCTGGCGCTGCGCTGCGCTCCCCGCCTGCTCGGCCTGCTCTCCGGCCCGCGCTGCACGCCGGGGCTGCTCTCTGCGACCCGCGCCTGCAGCGTCGGCGGAGCCCGGGACCCGTCCTCCTCCTCGTCCTCCGGGAACCCGCTCGTGTACCTGGACGTGGGCGCCGACGGGCAGCCGCTCGGCCGCGTGGTGCTGGAGGTAAGGCCCCTGGGTCCCGGGGTGATGACCTTGGGCCTTCCATTTCCGGGCCTCAGTTTCTCCGCCTGAGTATGGGCGTGGGCTTGGTCTGTCCCCAGTCTCCTTGGGAACCTCGGAGGTGTGGATGGCGGGCGGGTGGGCAGGTGGAGCCAAAGGTCAAGGTCACATGGCGAGGGGGGGGCCCGCGGGCCTGCCCGCCCTGCGGCTGGGCTTCCGAGGCCCTCTGGGTCCGAGGGGGGTGTTGGGGACCCGGCTCACGTGGTGGGTGGAGTGACACGCAGGACCCGCCCCATGGCCAGGCCCCTGCACCGGCCACAGGTGGACGTGGCGATGGACCTCCAGTGACCCGCGCACCGGCTCCTGCTCATTCCTTTGATTTTTTAAAAAACAAAGTAGGGAAAGCCCTACTGTCGCCTTCATGCGGCCCCACTTTAAAGGGACAGTTTCACGGGGTCTCCTCTTACTGCGTTTGGAGCACACCCTCTTGGGCGGCTAGTTTGTGGGGGCTACAACCTCCCCTTACCTGCCCCTCCTGCACCACCCCGGCCTCAGTTTCCTGTCTGCACTGAGCCACTTAGACTGGCTCTTGTGTCGTGAACGTGCCCCCTATCTCATACTTAGGGTCCAGCTGCCAGTTCTGGCCGGAAGTGGTCTTTTCTCTGCCCAGCCTTGGGCTCGGAAGCAGCTGCTAGGAACGAAAGCTGCCTCAACTGCTCCTGCAACAGTAGCAGTCACAGAAATGGAATGGCCACGTGGCTCTTTCTCACTCTGCCCTGGCCACTGTGGGTGGGGTGGTGAGGAAGCCCTTTCCTGGGTCTACCTCTGCACTGACGGCTTCTTTTGTCTCCCCCCCCCCTCCTAGCTGAAGGCTGATGTCGTCCCAAAGACAGCAGGTAAGGCAGAGCCCTGGAGTAGAGAGGGCAAAGCCTGGGTTTAGGGGAGGAGTTGGCACTCAATAGCCATGAACATGTAGGGGTTTCACTGGAAGCTGAGCTGCTAAGTGCCCTGAGGTATCCTTCTGTCCCTCTCTGGGTCTGTCAGTTCTGCCCACCAGCCTGCTGCCCCAAGGGGGCAGAGCCAAGTACACAGTCCTTGAACTTCCTGTCAGGCTATCCTGGCTGGCTTGTATTGTCGCAGGGTTTGGGTACTGAGGTCAGGAGAGGGAAGTGACTTTGCTGGCCTCACAGTGAATCAATCAAGCAGTGAACGAGGAGGGGGCAGCTGACCTGGGTGGCTGGTTGGCGTGATTCTGGATGGGGGCTTGGCCTGCTGACCCACCTCTCCCCCCCTCCTCCAGAGAACTTCAGAGCCCTGTGCACTGGCGAGAAGGGCTTCGGCTACAAAGGCTCCACCTTCCACAGGGTGATCCCAGCCTTCATGTGTCAGGTAACTTGGCCTCTCTGCCTCCATTGTCACTGCTGTGGGGTGGGTGGCTGATGGAGGAATGCTGGTAAGTGAGCAGGCCTGGTGCGTGGACAGGATGGAGCCGAGGGCTGCTGGTGGGAGACCTAAGACTTTGATGGGCCACTGGAGTGGGGCATCTCTGACCTTGTCCCTTTGTGGTCCCTGAGCCCTGGGCATGGGAGATGAGAAAGATGGCAGAAATGTGTGTGTCTTGACACACAGCTGGTCCTCCAGCGAGGGTACCTTCTCTTCACAAGCACATGCCCTTTAGTCATAGGTTCCTCATTGCTTTGTCAAGTGTGCCTATAGGTGTTTACAGTGAGAACTTCCCCAGGCAGTTTTGGGGTACCCTCCATTAGGGGATTCTCAAGGTCAGGGCCAGCAGAGCCTGAGAGGTAGGGACACAAATGTCATGGCCTCTTGGAATTCCTTTCTGCCCTGATGTCTCTCCCCTTTCCCTCCACCCTGGCCCAGTGCTCACACACTGCAGGTTGGGGGTGGGGCCAGCTGACATACACAGTGAATGTGTGTGGTGAAGGCGGGGAAGATGAGGCAGGGCTGCGGTTGTGGGCAAGTAGGGACAGGTCCTGTGGCTTCTTCCACTAGGCTCTTGGCTCCCCCTGAGGCTGGTGGGTATCTTTTGGTATCTGTGGCTTCTTCAGCTCTGTAGGCAGATCACCCCTCTCCCCTGAGTTTCCCACCTCAGGAAAACTACAGTGTGCTCATATACAGCAACTGGGGATTAGTGGCTGGACTCTTCCGAGCAAAAACTCTGTGTAAGTTCCATTGGGCTGTTTGAGCCCTAGGCAAGCTCTGAGGAAGGTTACCAATCCTAGTGGGTCCTGTCCTTTGTCTCCAAAGCTCCGAGAACTGCTGGGCTGGGTGTGAGAGATGCCAGGACAATTCGGGCCCTTGACCTGGGAACTGGTCTGTGCCCTAGCCTAGCCTTGGAAATGGGGTCCTGGTCACCTCCTTGTTCTCCAAGAGTTGTGGGTTGAAAAATCCAGGGTCACTAAGAAACACCTGAGGATAGGTTGGTCCCTTTGGATGACTGAAAGTTGCTTAGATAAGAAATGTGTTATCTGGAAACCAGGATAGTTATTGCTGAAGTAGATCTGTACACTTGATTTTGTTTTTCTTATCTCAGTGGATATTTCTTGGTTCCTTGGCTTAAAGGGCTTTCCCCTGGGTAGGCCTAGGGTGAGTTGGGGACTCCTCTCCAGGAGCCCATGCCCCACCATGTGCCCACCTTGTGTGGCAGCTATTCAGAAAGTCTTCTCTGTGCAGGCCGGGGACTTCACCAACCACAATGGTACTGGAGGAAAGTCCATCTATGGGAGCCGCTTTCCTGACGAGAACTTCACCCTGAAACATGTAGGGCCAGGTGCGTGGGCCTTTGTACCTTCAGCCCATCTGGATGTCCCTGGCCACTGGGAGACTGCAGTCCACGGTTTTGCCCAGTACCCTGTGGGGCTCGCTCATTTCCTTTCTTTCCATTCCTTCCCCCCCTCCCTTCTCTTTTCTCTTCTTCCTTCCTTCCTCCCTCCCTCCCTCCCTCAGTTCCACTTTTCCTTCCCTTCCTCTCTTCCTCCCTTCACCCTTGCTGAACACCTCAACATTTCTGGTTTTTTGGGGTTTCCTAGAACTTTCTCTTTCCAAGCTTTGTTTAAAATCAGACCTCCTGTAATCCCAGCCCTTGGGAGGCTGAGGCAGGAGAATCAAGATTTTACACAGCAAGTTCAAGCATAGATAGCAAGACTGTCTCAAATAATGGAGACAGACTACCATCTGGGAACTTGGTGGAGGGGGGGGGGAGCCTTTTAGCAGAACCCCAGAGAGGTATGGCCTGAGTGTGCGCAAGTCTAGAAGCTGGGTTTGAGGGTCCTTGTCCAACTCCATTACTGAGAGCTTCCCCAAGGCGCTTTTGTCCTTGGCCACCCCATGAAACCTAGCAGACCATGAAGGCAGGTGAGCTCTTAGGACTAGGTATCAGTCCAGGAGCCCCAGACTTGAATATGGTTTGTGCAGTCTGCTCCTGAGTGATGCCTCCTGGGCGGTGTGCCTCACCTGCTTGTCTTGCAGGTGTCCTGTCCATGGCGAATGCAGGCCCCAACACCAATGGCTCCCAGTTCTTTATTTGCACCATCAAGACAGACTGGTGAGTAGTTCTGTGTCCAGGCTCTCTGGGAGCCACAGGCAGCCTTACAGCTGGAGAGCACCTTGTGGGCGCTCAAGGGAAGGCAGTGTGCAGCTAGACCTTCTGCTGGGGACAGTGGGGGACACTGTTTGGATGAGAGAATGTATGTCAGTGGAAGGATTGAGGGACCGTCTTGTCATACCTAGGCTTCCCATTGGTGCTTTGGGACACTTTGTGTTCTGCACACACGCAGGGAAGGAAATGCTACGGCTATGAGGCTTTGTGATGGCTGAGCCAGCGTTTCCTGGCTTACCTCCACCATGGGGCTCACTTGGAAAAGAATGTAGTGGGCTACTGGATATCCCGGCAGGCTTTCCTCCACGCCTGCAGGTGGCTTACAGGCCCTTGCAACACAAATCCACACTGTCTGGGGATATCTTTGCCTGGTAAAATTACCACTAAGGGATACGTTCCTCTGCAGAGCCCTCAGTGTCCTTGTCCTTGGCTACCTGGGGTGTAGGGATAATGGCCAACTGGGAGCTGAGACCTCATAAAACTTCTAGGATTCTAGGGAGCCCTCGGGGGAAGGGTGACATTGGCTAGTCCTGCAGTTCTGCCCTTGCCTGCATGCTCTTGGCTTCTCGGGAGCTGAGTGCCCTCTGCATTCTTGGCACTCTTGATGCAGAGTTCCTCACAGCTGTACTTCACAGCTTATCAGCGTAGCTCTGTGCCCATCACCTCTCTGGTCAGAATGAGGGCGGGTGAGGGAGGTCACCAGGATTCAAGTGGAGTGGTGGGGGCAGGGCCAAGCAGGGAGCCTGCTATCCTCTAGGGTACAGGTGGGGCTCATTAAGGCTTGATCAAGCTCTCTTCAGCATTGGTATTTTGTGGCCTGGATGCTGGGTGACCCTTGTGTGTGTTTACCTGGCTTACCTTCCTCACAGGCTGGATGGGAAACATGTTGTCTTTGGCCACGTCAAAGAGGGCATGGATGTCGTGAAGAAAATAGAGTCTTTTGGCTCGAAGAGTGGGAAGACATCTAAGAAGATTGTCATCACTGACTGTGGCCAGTTGAGCTAACCCACAAGCCAGGTGCTGGGGCACCAGCAGCCACCTGTGTACTGACTGACCCAGGGGGTCTGCATGCAGGCACCCTACCTGTGCTCATTGCCCCTGCTCAAGAGCACACTGCTCCACCAGGGCTCAGCAGGTCCTTCCTCTGGGCCTCACTTCTGGGCCTCCATTGTGGACATTGTACCATACACCCTCAGCAAGCGTTCCTTGTGACTGTGGCTGCCCAACCCTCATTCTCTTGTGCCTTGGACATTAGTGATGGTGATAGGTTAGCATTCTGGGAAGGATTGTCTTTCTCCTTGACCTTGGGGGGTTGGGGGGGAGACAGAACATAGCAGTGACTGTTTAATGTCTTGTTGCAATAATTTGATAAGATCACACAAACAAGCTGTGACACTAGCTACATCATGCTGTGATGTGACCTGAGTCAGCGCAGGCCACCGAGCCCCGAAGCTTGGCTTTTGAAACACAACTCAGGGCCTTCGTGAAAGTTTCCAATACCAACGTCTCTCCTGCTGGTTACTGTGAATCCTGCTGCCGTTTTTTGAGGGGAGTCTGTTGGGTAGAAGCACTTGACCAGGGAACAAAACCTTCTGTGAGCTGGGCCTGCTCAATGTGAATTCCTGTGTTGATGAAAACTTCTGGAAATAGCCTGTATGCCCCGTGCTCTGGAGGAAACTGTTCCTGGCAGGCCTTGCTTTTTCTGCCTGTTGAATAAACTGAATCTGCTGATGATATATGTAACAGAGTACTGGAATATTCATTCTTAAATGTAATAAATCCTATTTTCTGTAAATATGGTGTGTATAGGAAGTAACTTAAGTGCTTAAATTTTATTTATTTTTTTGGTTGAGGGTAGGCTGGCCTCAAACTCATATTTTCTTGCCTTGGCTTCCTGAACACTGAGAATACAGACATGTGCCACCACATCTACCTGGAGCCAATTTTTATTTATTTATTTATTTGCAAGGAGAGAGAAGAGAAACACAGAGAGGATGGGTGTACCAGAGCCTCCAGCCACTGCCAATGAACTCCAGAGGCATGTGTCACTGTGCATCTGGCTTGATGTGGGCACTGGGGAATCAAACCCAGGCCATCTGGCTTTGTAGGTGAGAGCCTTAACCGCTGAGCCGTCTCCAGCCCCTTGGAGCCAATTTTTATACCTTATGTACAGTGTCATGCTATGCTTGAGTCCTGCTCTGCCCCTCAGAGACCTGAGATTCAGTTTCCTTTATTGTGTGAGTGTGCATCAAACCTACCTCACTGCTCTAGGATTGGGTGTGACCATTAGGCCAATGACACTGCGCCTACCTGGCACATCATTGGAGTACAAGATGATGACACTTCCCATGCCTCAGGCCTTAGGAAAGGGGATGGGACAGTCCCCTCAGGTTAGGATGGGCCACAGCTATTTGGAATTCTAGGTATGGCTGAGTTCCCAGGGCTTACAGGATGGGGGTGGGCTAGGATTAAGAGCTCCCTTAGCTAAGGCCATGGCTAGGGGGTGAGGGTCAGGTAAGTAGTTCTCAGGGAAGGAATTTGGACACTGAGGTGACTAATGGAATTTCCTGAGTCAAATTATGTGAGGTCACAGGTGGGCCTGATCACTGAGGTCATGGTGGCTGGGTTGGGTCCTTTGGAGTCAATGGCGTTTTCACGAAGTTAGCTGTGTGTTCTCAAGAGCCTTGGGGTCTTCCGAGTAAAATGGGGACAATGGGCATGGACACCTGAGTCTCATGTCCATTCGTAGATGCTCTGCAGGCTTTCATGTTGGAGCTGTAGAAGGGTTTCATTTGAGGAATGGGATCTGCCCCAAATAGTAACATAATTGCTCATGCAGTCCAACCAAATATATTACTTATTTTCAAACTTACTTTTTCTGGTTCTGGGAATTGAACCCAGGGCCTTGCCCATGCTTGTTTATAAGCAGTTACCACTGAGCTGACCCCAGTCCAGAGCACAGCTCTCTTCTCAGGTCAAAGCTCCTCTGGCCCCGAGACACTCCTGGTGGCGGTGTCAAGCTCGAAGGGCAGCTCTTGCTGACTATGATCATTTTTGAGGGGTCTCAGCTGGGGATGGGTAGGGAGTGGGAGGCTTGCATGTAGTCTACCAGTGGTTTCCATTGCCCTGAGGAGGATGTGTATTTCTTCAGAGGAGTCCAGGATACAGCAAGCATGACGAACTTTCTAGAAACAGCTCTCCAAAGCAAAAGCAAGTCCATTCCAGTGCAGTTCTCCCAGGATTTTGCACAGAGCTCATCAGTCAGAGCACGAGTACCACACAAAATCCCGGCTCATTGCTGGCCAGTACCTGCGCATAAATGAAGTGGTGAGTCCGGCGTGTACTTCCTGGATTCTGACAATACAAGTTTTCAAAAGAATGAAACATCACTTTTATTTTCTGAGAAGTGTGATAGCTTTTCAGAATGACTTCACTGAAGTAAAATTTTCACAGGATAAAATTCATGCATTTTCAGTGTTCTGCCAATGACGCTTGAAAACTATATTCTAATTAAACGCCACCAAGTAAAAAAAAAAAACAGGACATTTATTTTTCTAGAAACTCACATGCCTCTTCCCAAGCAGCAATGAGTCCTATTCTAGGACTTTGTGGAAATGGTACCAGACAGGATTCACTTTTCTGTGTCTGCCATTTATTCGTTGACAGTTTTTATACATGTATACCCACCTCCCATTACCCTCCCCCTCCCCTTCCTATTAAAGTCTCTCATCTACTTTGTGTGTGTGTGTGTGTGTGTGTGTGTGTGTGTGTGTCTGGTGATCCACTGAGTTTAATTAAGGCTGCTTGCATGAGAGCATGGTTCACTGGCAACTCACCAGTGGATACACCATTGAAGAAAATGCTTCCCCTCCCTCACAGCCATTAACTGCCAGTAACTCCTCAGGGAAGAGTGGGGACCTCATGAGCTCCTCCAACTCCCCTGACAGAAGGTCGATGGGCCCAATTTTGTGCAGGTGATGACAACTTCTGTGAGATCATAAATGGAATGGCCATGTCATGTCCTGACCAGCACTCCTCCCCATCCTCTGATTCTTATTTCCACTCCCGTTCTGCAGTGGTCCTTGAACCTCAGGGGAGGTGATATAGATGTATCTGTCATTTGGTGCTGAGCACTCAACAGTCATTATTCTCAGTTTGTTGTCAAATTTGGGGGTCTTTCCAGTTGTTGCTGTCCACCACTGCAAAAGGAAGCTTCTCTGATCAAAACCAAGAGTGGCTATAATATATGGGCATAAACAATATTTAGAGAGCAATTTGATGTGTGCCTGGCCTCTCTAGCCTAATATGTATGAGATTCTAACACTTCTGGGTTCTGCTCCGGGAAATTTTGCTTCATGAAAAGGAATTTCTGTGAATCATTCAGACTTGTAAGGCCTGAAGTCTAGGACTCATAGGGTACTGGGGAGGCATGCAGATTCCTGGGCCACATTAGGGATCTTCTTTCTTGAGCTTGAATCTCATTCTGTTATCCAGAACTAGTAGACAATTTTATCAACATGGTGGGATATGATAACGTACAAAAATATTTTTTCCTTATATTTTTAATTTCAAAAATTAAGGGCTGGAGAGATTGCTAAGTGGTTAAGGCACTTGCCTCCAGTGCCTAAGGACCAGGGTTCAATTCACCAATGCCCACATAAACCAGACACACAAGGTGGTGTATGTGTCTGGAGATGGTTTGCAGTGGCTGGAGGCCCTAGCACGCCTATTCTCTCTCTCTCTCTCCTTGCAAATAAATAAATTATTTTTAAAAAAAGTTATAAGTTTTATTCACAATAAAATATTTAAATTTAATAGAAATGAATACTCTGAAGCATACAAAACGTGGTTGAAAAATTAAAGAGCTCTAAATAAGTGGAAAACGCCCCATAGTCATAGATCTGAAGACACAGTAAAAGGGCAATGGTCCTCAAGTTGATCTGTAGATTTTGTGCAACCCCTAACACGATTTTCAGGGGACTTCTTTGTACAAATCAACAAGATGATTCTAAAATCCATATGACTCATAAGAGACCCATAATAACCAAAATGATCCTGAGAAACAAGGGTAGAACAGAAGGACTTAATACCAAGAAGTGATAGTCAAGATAGTGTGGTTCTGACAGAAAGATGGACACGCAAACCAATAGCATAGAACTGCAATTCGGAAATAATTGTGGTCAGCTGATCTTTCAATAAGGATGCCAAGACCATTCAGGAGGAAGGCATTAACTCAAAATGGATCAAAGACCTTACAAGCAAAACTACAAAACTCGTAGAAGAAAATCTCGTGGTGTTTTGTGGCCTCAGATTTGCTGAAGTAGTCACCAATGATACAATAAAACCTGAGCAAGAAAAAGACAAGAAAACCAGACTTCATTGACATTTGAAACTTGTATGCTTCCAAGGACAGTGTCAAGAAAGTGAAAACCCTGGGGCAGAAGAGATGGCTCAGCAGCTCAAGGTGCTTGCCTGCAAAGCCTGCCCACCAGAGTCTGATCTTACCCAGCACCACACAAAATGGCTCGTGCATCTGTGATCTCAGTGCACCATGGCAATGGGAGTCAAGATGATGGGAAGTTCACAGGCCAGCTAGTCTGACACACACAGTAGCAAAAACAAGAGAGACCCCGTCTCAAAGAAGGTGGAAGACATGCACAGATAAAACATCCTTTTAGAAAAAAAAGCTGAGGGCTGGGGAGATGGCTCAGTGGTTAAAGGCACTTACTTGCAAAGCCTGACATCTTGGGTTGGATGCCCCAGTACCCACATAAAGCCAGATGCACAAAGTGGTACAAAGTGTATGGAGTTCAATTGCATTGGCAAGAAGCTCTGATGCCTTTCTCCCTTCCCTTCCTTCCTCCTCCTCCTCTTCTTCTTCCTCCTCCTCCTCTTCTTTTTTTACTCCCTCTTCTTGCACCTAAATAAGTTTTCCTTTTAAAAGGAAAATGAAGACATAACCCACATAATGAGAGAAAATATTTGTAAATCACTTATCTACTAAAAGGTTTGTACTTATCTATTGGAGTCAGCTTTGCTTTGCTGGGACAAACATCCAACCAGAAGCAGTTCATGGCAGGAAGGGGTTTATTTCAGGCTTACAGAATCCAGGAGAGACTCTATCAATGGCGGAAGAAGCTGCTTCCACAGATCCAAGCAACGGGAAACCACTGCAGCAAGCAGACACCAACACCAGCAAATACCGCCAGAGCTCAAACTGCTTGGAGCACACCTAGTAGGGCTGGACTCAGATCCGCCCCAGTGACATCCCTCCTTGTAGCTGGGATCTGCCAGCTAGGGGCTCAAGTAGGAAGCTTAATAAAAAATGACCAAGTCTATGGGGTTACACACTCAAGCTATCACGTTCAAATTACCACACTAACATACACAAAGGTAGAAGTCAACAGTAAAAAGAAAGCATGTGTAATTCTAGTACTTAGAAGAGGTAGTTGGTGGGTCCTCTCCAGTTGACAATCAGGTAAACCAAGATGCTACAAAGCACAAGGGAACATGACCTATAGGACCACTGTTGTCTGTGTGACCTGTCCTTGGCTGAAACTTCATTATACAGCCATGACCATGGGTCTTCTAGGCTAGACCCCATCCTAACTCCAGCCTAAAAGCTGTTTGATGATACAAGGACAGCCTGTAGGCTCCGTCCGTCCCACAGGGATTTCATCACAAGTCAGGGAGTGTGTCAGAGCAAGAGTTCTCGCTGTAGCTCAGTCCTATAGTGAGACAGATGGGGAAGAGGCCAGGAGAGGCAGAGAGGTGTGATTAGAGACAATGACCCAGCCAGAGCTGCCAATCAGTCCTGGTTCCCTTGATTCCAGATCTTTTTATGACCCCAAACAGAAAGGTGATTTAAGAAAATAATCCTTGAAGTCCATCAATAGGCAACTGATAAACAGACTGTTCCTGAAGGAATACAGCCAGTGGTTAGACAAATGAGGCAGATCTCTGTGTTAAGGACAGAGGACAGAGGAGGACGAAGAGGAGGCTGGTCACAGAGGAGAGTGTCATATATAGCTCATTAGCACACACATTGCTTTTAAAATTTAATTTCTTTTTGACAACTTCATACATGTTTATTTTTTGGTCGTACCCACTTCTGTTATCCTCTCCTAGCCCCAGCTCAGTCCCTGTGAACCCCTTCTTCTTCCCAACTAGTCCCCCTTCCACTTTCATGGGTGGAAGGGGGTATTTACTGGAGCACCCAGAGGAGCTATTGAGAGTTAATGGCTGCTGAGGGCAAGGAGTCATTTTCATCCACGATGGAATGTCAGCGCTCCGATCTGTGTGCGGTAACCAAAGTTGCCGGCATCTACTCAGAGGACAGAATTAAGAGCACTCTTCCCCATCCCCAGGCTCTTACATTGTTTTCTGCCCACTGCGCTAGTCTGTGATTTTCCCTGAGCCTTGCAGGGGATGATCAAGATGTCACATTTAGGGCTGAGCACTCAACAGTCACTTATTCTCAGCACTTGGACCAGTTAGGAGTCTCTGCATTAACTATTGCTCACAGCAAAAGGAAGTTTCTTTACCCAAGGCTGAGAGAAGTACTAATCTCTGGGTATAAAAGCATAGACATTTAGAAGGAAGTGTGACTGCGTGTTCATTTAGCAAAACAGCAGTAGTAGGTGTCCCTCTCAGGGCCTGTGACCCACCCCACAGTCATGGGCTTTTGAACAGATTTAGAGTACCAGGCATGGATTCCTTCCTGTGGCTCAGACCTCAAATCCCACCAGAGAACAGTTGGTTTGCCCCACAACGACAGGCATGCCACTGTTGTACCTGGCACATTGGTCTTGGAGCTGCTGAGTAAGACTGTTGATGACTTTATTCCCTAACAGCTGGCATAGAACCTTCTAGCACTCTGACACTTACAATAGGAATTACAGCTTGGTTTTTCTAGGTCCTTCCACCAAAGGGAACACATATATTTCTATAAACAATAAGACTGTGGGAAGCCATAGCCAAGTGTGGGCTGGTGTGTGGAAGCAGAGCTACCGGAAGTGTCTTTCTGCCTGCCTCCACATCACATCGTACATGCGTTGACATGATGGTCCAGGGAACATCCTGATGTCACCTCTTGACAGTTTTATGCAAGCAGGAGGCCAGAAGATAGCAGGGCTCATCTGGGATTTGGGAGAAAGAAAACACTTATCAGCAAGCAGTGAGTTACAGTTGTCAGATTCAGCCACTAGGGGGAAGCAGGTCACCAGCTGATTGACGGGGGAATCGAGGGGACCAAGTATGTGCCGGGAGAGCAGGGCACAGGAGTGAAATATCCACCGTGATGCAGGACTCCATCAGGTTCCTGGGAGAGGAGGACCTTTGCCCAACCCAACAGGGAGACAGAGGCAGAAGTCCCAAACGGGGATCACGAGGGGCCATCCTGGCATCCTGGGCCCACGGACTGTCACTACCTCTGTGACCAGCATGATGGCTGTTAAATGCCCCAAGTGCTTTGTGCCTTGTCTATTTTAATGACCATGACCCTTGGGAAGGTAGATGGACACTTTTTCTATTTACAAAGGAAGAACCAAGATAGGAGGGGTCCAGCCTGTCTGACAGTCCTTGCTGGGGTGAGGGCGATGGGGGGTCTCAGCCCGCTGGACTCCAGTTGCAAAGCAGAGGTGTGGAGAAGCTGGGGGGCCGGCCACCGAGTGTCTAAAATGAGGAGGGGTGATGTTGAGAGGTGGGTGAGGGAAGTTGTACTCAGCTCCCAGCTTCTAGGGTGTGACTGGGAAGAAAGACCTCCTCCCTCCTGGACCAAGATGGAGGATTCTACTATACTACTGTACTAGGTCAGGGCTCCAGAAGGCTGTGGGGAAAGATGGCCTAGGTGCCCACCTAGCTGGCTTACTCTGGACACCTCGGGATGGGCAGAGCTGCTCCCAGCCCCCAGGCACATGCCAAGGACAGGCATGGAAGGAAGGCTGAGAGCTCTTTGTGTGGCAAGGACTAGGTTGTGGCTTTTACACAGACCTCCAACCACTGGGCATTCTAGGTGGTTCTCAGGGAGGCTGACAGGTGGGTTGTGTAGGGTCTGGGCAGAATGCAGGAGGTGGGTGGGAGTGGGGGAAGGCCAGGACCTGCTGTCCCCTAGTGCAGGGGCAGGGTGGGGGGGGTCTTCCTTACCAGCTCTGCTACCTACGACAAGTCCTTCCAGCCTCCTGGTCCTCAGATTCCCCATGTGTTAGATATAACTCACCATGCCCGCCCCCGACTTGGTCACTACAAGGACCCAAAATGATTGCATAACTGGATAGCTCAGTGTCTGGCATAGCCCATTCCACCCCCACTGTGCCATGGCCCGGCTGACCTTGGTGCTCACCTCTAGCCCAGGTGTGGGGAGAGACCCAGAGATGGAGAGGAAGGCACAGCTGACCCCAGCTCCCCCTCAGCAGCTGCCTCTATCTGTCTGCACCCCAAATTCTGAATTGTTTGAAAGCCAGCTTACCCATTGTCTCTTTTTACCCACAACATTCCAGTAGCCAATAAACAGGAAATTTTAAATAATAATATTGTATTTATTTATTAGAGAGAAAGAGAGAGAGGCAGAGAGAGAGAGAAAATGGGCATGCCTGGACCTCCAGCCACTGCAAACAAACTCCAGACCTTGTGCGTCTGGCTTTATGTGGGTACTAGGGAACTGAACGCCGGTCCTTTTGTTTTGCAGACAATTTCCCTAACCACTGAGCAATCTCTCCAGCCCAAATATGACCCAAGAGGCTATCATCACACCTCACAAGACAGAATTTCTTCATCTGTATAAAAATATGAGATTTCTGCTTGTTGTGCTGGGCCCAGGCTGGGGCCTGGCTTCTGTCCTTTTCTGGGTCCTTAGTTCATGACGAGGGACTCATGGCCTGTAGGGACAGAGGTGACCCGGTCCACCGGTCCACAGAAAGTTCATTCCCTTCTGTCCTGGAGCTTCCTCTCTCCTAAGACTGGCTAAGGGGTGAGGGAGGGTTGTCCTGGGGGCACTGGCTGGCCCTCAGCAGAATCCTGCCTCCCCGAACCCTTCCACCAGCACCCCCAGGGCTCTAACCCTGTCATAGCCACAGCTGTTTGGGTTTGTGGGCATGTGGGTGTGAGAGGGGGGGAAGAAGTAGGTGTGGGGCAAGGGAGAGGAAGCAGCGGCCTCTAAGGCTTCCCCCTGGGACTCCAGCATCACCCTGGATAATGGGGGAAGTGTGTTAGAGGGGCTCTCAGCCAGGACAGGCTGTTCCTGGCTGCAGTGAGAGCTGCGGGGGAACAGCCAGGATGCCTAACTCCTTAGAGGCAAATGAACCCCCAGCTCTCACTCCCCTTTGTCTCTAGGCCCCTTCTGGCCCTGCTCCCCCCTAAACACTCTGGGAGGGTGATGGGCCCAGGAGCCCTAGCTGGCCAGCAGCTTGAAGAGCAGCAACTGTTTGGATGCCGGGCCTTGGGACTTCCAGGCGCTGGGAGTGAGCCCAGCTGTACCCAGACACCAGACATGGCCCCTAGGATGCTGAGGATAGCAGTCTGGGACCCCATTTGTCAGTTGTGGACATCAGGGCCCTCCAGCCTCAGTTTCTCTATGTGCCACATTGACAGTGTCCTCCAACCCAGTGGCCACCAGGGCCTGCTGTGACCACTTCCACACTACAAGGGGCATAGCAGAAAGAGTGACCATTGCTGAGTTGTGGCCAGGGACCAAGGCCCTTGGGCATCCTAATGGCCCTCAGCATACAGATAGGGCCACATGTCACACTCAGCGCATACAGCCATGGTTGGGGCCTTGTACCTCTCTCCCCAGACCCGGGTCCTGGTCTGGCTGACCTCCTATGTCCAGCGCTGACCTCCCCACTCTCTTCTGACTGCCTGGCCTACTAACCCCCTCAGGGCCCTTGCTCCCGCCCCACCTTCAGACTTGGGCTCAGATACCTGCCTCGATAGCACTGGGAGGGAGGAGGCAACTTGGGGTTCAAATCTTAACTCTGCCATGTGCTAGCTGGGTGACCTCAGTTCAGACCTTCTCTGGGCCTCAGCTTCTTCCCAGAGCCAGGCTGGCTTCTCCCCCCACCCCAACCTCAAGGCCCTTTCTTTGATGAACACTGTCTGTTCCTGGGCTCCTTCTCAGGGCTGCCGCCTTTGGACATGGGCATTAAGTCCAACCGGAAATCTTTCCTGTCCAGGGGAATTACTGGTTTCCACGGCTGCGGGAAATGTCGAAATGTAGCCTGTGTTTGCTTAGGGTTTGTTTTCTTTCCATGGGAGAGACAGACAGACACACACACACACACACACACACACACACACACACGCACGCACATACACACATACACAGACACACACACATACCACACACACACACACACACACACACACACACACACACACACACACACACACACACACACACACAAAATTGAAAGCCAACCTGGAATCCTCAGCTTGGGCTCTCAGTGAACACTTGTCTCTGCCTCCAGGGTGAGCAGCTAGCCCAGGGGGCCTGGGTTTGAGGCCCCCTCTCTCTCCCACTCCTTCATGTAGACTTGGGGGAGGTCTTACCTGCCTGGGCTGCAGAGAGAGGGGCCAAGGGGTCACCTCCTTGGACCTGTCCTGGTGTCTTTTGTCTTGCTCTTTTGTCTGCATCCCTAGGGAGCTGGGTCTCAGGGGTGGGTGTGAACACTGCTAACATCAAGGGGCTTGGGGGGGGCGGCCTAAAGGTGACCCCACAGAGGATACAGTGCTCTCTCTCAGATGGCACCCCTCCAGGGGCTACTAGAAGTCCCAGCAACTGGTACGGGGCCAGTAGTGGAGTCTGCATTCTGCACCCTTCATTCTGCTCTGTGGGATCCCCTCCGATCACCCACTTGGCTGGACTGTCACCGACGGAACCCAGCCGAGGACAGGCACCGTGTGGGAGTTCTTTTCATGCTGCTTACTCAGCGAGAAGGGCTCGATGACAAGGGTCCTGCTTCAGGGGTCAAGGGTCTCTGCTCTTGCTCCTCCCCACCTCTGGTCCCTGACCTCAAGGACTTTTGTTTGCTCTGCTCCATTTTGAAGCTGCTGTCTGGAGGTGGAGGCTCGTCCACAGACATGCTCGGTTGTGACCTGCACAAGGTTTAAATTTAGTAAATGGAAAACTTCAAACTCGGAACCAGGACTTCCAGTTTTCCTCCCCACCCACTCCCCACCAGGCAGCATTATTTATTCTTAGATGCCAGGGACTGGCTGCCCTGCAGTCAGGCTGAAGTCCCGTCTGCCAGCCTCAGTGAATGACACCCCACAGACCATGAGGGACCTCACAAACCCAGTGCTGCTCAGACTCAGACTCAGACCAAGTTCTCCATATCCCTGATGGGGGTGGGGCGAGGGCTGGGTGGTGTTAGAGGCCCTGGAGGTGACTGGTGAGTCGCACTGACCCTTGGCTGAGGGGCTTTGTGGGCAGTGCTCTGTCCTCTGCAAGGTTGTCCCACGTGCCAACCCTAGCCAGTGCCAGCCTTGTTCCTTTCCCCTGGACACTGAGGCACCTGGTGTCTGGGGACCCCATCCCAGTCTCAGCCAAGCGTGAGAAGCCACAGGGGGACCCTGGACTGCCAGCTCACTCCTATATATGGTCACCCCGGAGTGGGAGTCTCATCCCTGAGATAATGTGTGATCTAATCTCGCCCACTTGGGGACAGCCCTCACCCTGGAGAGTGTCCACCGGAAGGCAGCAATGCTGGGAGAAGACATGTCGGTGTGGAGGATGGGCAGGACAAGATGACCAGACTCAGCCCCTCCTAGTCACTCTGCCCCACGCCTTCTCCCCGGACGCCATGTAAACAAACCCACCAGCCTCTTGCTTCGAAAGTTCTTTTAATACAGTCTGGAAAGGCTATAGTTCCATAGGCAAGCCGTATACAGAGTCTCCAGGAATAAGGCACACAACGGAATGCCACCCGAGGCCAACCCTTTGGGGACGTTGGGAGCCTTCTCCACTTCCTCCCTGGGCAGGGCCCACAGGTTCTGTTTGTCTTCTTAGCTACACACACACACACACACACACACACACACACACACACACACACACGAACAGATACAGACATGGAAAGGGTCACCACGGGGTGGAGGAGGTGGGACAGGGAGGTCAGCCACGACAGCTCCCTAGACACCTCGGCACCCTTCACTTGGTGTTAGTTGTTATACTGGCTACAACGTAGTGAGGTTGGATTAGATATTCGTTTCGAGTAGATTCAAGTCCGTTAGATGTCGGACGGCAGGTGAAAGGCCACGGTGGACAGACTTAAGATCAGAGCGTGGGGTCCCCAGGCATGGCTCAGAAGAAGAAACCCTGAGGAGGAGGAGGAGCCACAGGGAAGCCTGCCTCCTGCTTCCTGTTCCTCTTTCGGTCTGGCTGGCTTGGCCAATGGGTTGGCAGACCAGAGGGCTGGTTCATCAGTCACTTCCTCTTCCCCTTGTCCAATCCCTGCCCCCACCATGAAATTAATAAAACCATAACAACAGAATAACAAGAAGGTGCAGGAGAATAGATTACACAGTCATTTGCCATCCTCATGGCAGAAGCTCAATGGGTCACAGTTCCCTTTTTTACGATGTATCTATTAATAGCTCCCCTTAAAAAAAGCAATACTTTCCAAAATACACATATGTATAAATACAGGACAAAAGCATATTAATAAGTCTAAACACTTGAATAATACGCTGGCTACTTAATACTGATATTTTCATCCAAGGGAAACAACAGAATAACAACACAGCTTAAAGAACTGTGATTTTTTTCTTCTCATCAGAATAATGTACCAACTTCATATAATAATTCTATGTAGACAATATTTCCTTCTTAATGTAATTCAGTTGCATACTTTTTACAGACCAAAGCAGAGTTAAAAAAATCTAATAGGAAAAAGGAAAAAGTTCTCACCATAAATATTTTCTTGCAGCTCAACCAGAAGGTTTGCAAAATCCTTCCAGAAATCTGTTTGATATTGGATTGCCCTTCTAAAAGTGCTGATGTTTTTGAACATGCCTCAATTTGTTGTTGTTTTTTATCTCAAAAGTATTTAGCAATCCTATTTTTCTCTCTCTCTCTTTTCTTTTTCTTTTTTTTTTTTTATAAAAGACCTCCAAATATATACAGACAAAAATCACCGTGAAGATTTTCTTTTGGGAAAAAAAAGCTACCAAATTCATAAGAAAAACTGGTAACCATGCAGAAATTTTAACATCTCTGAATTTTTTCCAAAATACACACATAGTATTTTTGTTTTGTTTTGTTTAAAAAGGAATTCTGTGTCAAGTATAACTCAAAATAAATACAGATTCACAAGAAGAGCTATTGAATACTTCATATGGGGTAAACACCTTTCTCTCTCAACCACATCGTTCCATCTATTGACTCCAAGCGATTGTCCCTTTTGAACATGCTGAAACTTTCTTGTCCCCCGGGCTCCCGTGTCCTCTGAGCACTCCGTTCTCACAGCTCCTGGCCTGGACAGCAGTGTCTTGTGCTGGCCACAGCTCCGGCTAGAGCATTGCAAGCTGGGAGCATGAAAGGGCTGGACAGGTGGGTGGGCATTGGTAGAGCAATGATGGCCAGCCCACTGAAAAGGTCACCTTGGTGCCAGGTCCCGTCTCCTGCTGGCCCCAGCCTCCTGGAGTCCAGAGCCTGGGTTCTTTGCACCCTTTGCCCAGTGTCCTCACCAAGCTTGTCTTCACAGCTGACAAGCACTCTTGCCTTGGACAGTCTCTTCAGAGGCCCACTGGGGTGACTGACGAAAAGCTACTTCTTGGGAACAGAAGGCTTGGCTACAGGCCACCCAGGTCACCCCATTGCAGCAACTGGCTGGGGTGTCCTCAGAGGTGGCTGGGGTGTTCATAGTCTGTGGCCCAGCATGACACCCCTGATGGACAGCAGAGTGACAGCCAGTGGCCAGGACTGCTACCAGCACACCCGTCTTAAGTGCTCAGAAGGTATGTCCCCTCTTTCCAAAATCTACCCTGCAGCCTGCTGGCTGCAGACACGCTGTCTCTTCTACTCACTCCCTGGACCCTTGGTTAACACTTCACTGTAACTCCTCAGATTTACATGGCATTTTCATTAGAACATAAAAGGCAGGGGGGCACTGCGTGGGTGCCCGCGAGCCATGGTAAACACTGAATTTCAGGCCCATTTCATGGCCTGATTTGTTTTTTCCACAGAGGCATAGTGTTGGGGCAAGATCAAGAGAGCCAGTCCTGGCAGCTGGTCCTCTCCCTCCCCTGGGAGAAGAGGAGGCGAATAAGATAAGAGGGGGGGGGGTTGCTGGCCAGGACAACAGTCCCCCTGACCATGTGATGTGCCAGGAGGCCTCTCTGCTCCTTCATGAAGCAGGAAATCAGTCTCCACTTTCCAAATGAGAGATTGTGTGGTCATCTCAAGCTTTCGGGGTGTGAGGGGCTGGGGAGACTTAGGGGAGGTGGAGGGGAGGCTCCCTCACTTCCACAGGGGAGGATTCATTGCTCATTCTGACTTCCTAAGAGACCAGTCGGGGAAGTGAGGTGGGTACAACACACCCAGCTGTCGGGGGAGCAGTCCCCTCAACCCTGTACAGCTCCGGGTTCCAGCTGCTCCTGGTACATCAGAGCTCACAGGGGCCTCGGCTCTCTCGTGCCACTCTCTTGCTTAGCTAATGGGGAAACTGAGGCTGGAAGAAGTCATTGCCCAGGTGACATAGGGCATCTCTAGAATGCCAGGCCCGGGTCCTTCCTGCCACAGCGGCTTCAATACAAGAGTCTGCAGTGTGGGTGGGGGACAGGATTGGGGCTGACAGAACCCAAGCCTATGGGACAATGTCTGATGGAGTCGGAGGTGTTGCCCAGTGTCCCCAGGACTGTCTGTGTTTAATACCTCCCACCCCCCATCCACTGGCTATTCCCTTGGGTGGGGGGGGCTGTAGTGTAGTTCTCAGGGTTGATGCAGTGACATGAGGGGTGCTGAGGATTTGGGGCTCAATGTGGGTAGGGACAGAGGCTCATTCTCCAGCAGCTGCTAAAACAGTGCCCACTGTGACTGCGTCCTTAGGACTGAAGGGACTTTCCCAGAGTGGCTTTTCACACAGCGCAAGTTAGAAGATTCTGGATGAGGGAGGGCCTGGCTGGTCTTGGGAAGATGACCCCTTGCAGGCCTTGGGATTCACAGTTCATTTAGTGCACTTGTGGCCAATACAAAGCTGTTCATCCCCAAAGGGTCTCTGGGTTGGAGAACCTGTGGAGACATGAAGACCTCCGCCAGCTTTTGACCCTTCACAGAGCCCAGGCACACTGTGAGGAGCCCCAGGCATCCCCTCTGCAGCCTGTCTGAGAGCCGTATCAGCCACTATCAATGCATAAGACAAGGACGCAAGGAGCCCCCCACATAGGCCCCAGGTTGTCCCTCAGTGGCACCAGGTGGCAGCAGGGGTCACTGCACACGGCGGCAGTAGTAGCCCAGGACCTTGCACTTCTCACACAGGTGCTGTGGGTGCTCCTTGCTCTGGTCAGACACGTCCAGGCCATCGGGCTTCTCCAGGGGTCTCTGCAGACAGAAGGCAG
>PVHP010000077.1:0-112500 GCA_004024765.1 Zapus hudsonius | reverse complement strand
TGGTATGCCTATTAGGGGGGAAATCAACTGCTCTCTAATTGGACTGGAGGCCTGCTCCATGGAAGGGAATATGCGCCTGGTACTGAAGACCCATCAAAAGCCTATGATGGGGGAGGTCATGAGCCCTAGGGCAGTAAAGCCTGGGGTTGTCTGGATTAATGCATATATTATACCCACCAAACTGCCTTATGAGCACTTTTTAAAAAAATGTGCATACCTATATATTAATGCTACTCTCACTCTGGTCTAGAGAAACTTTTCTTTTCAGATGGCGGTGACCACTGGGTAACTCAAAAGACACCATAGTGCTGAGAAGTGACAGTGGAGTGTTCAGCACTGGGACATCTCTATCACACTTCCCGAGGCTCAGGGTCTATTGAGGAAGAGGTGGTGGAAAGATTGTAGGAGCCAAAGGAAGGGTAGGACTGCTTACAATGCAAACTTCCAGACACAAAATGGCCTTGACGTTCATGACTTCACAGTGCCTAATACTACCTACACAAGACCTCCATAATGGGAGGAAAAGACAATGATATTGAAACAAAATAGAGACTAATTGAGAGTTGGAGTGGATGTGAGGGAGGGTGGATTTGAGAGGGGAAAACGGGGATGGGGAGGGAATTATCATGGTTTATCATCTCTAATTATAGATGCTGTCATTAAAAAGTTAAATAAATAAATAAATAAATAAATAAATAAATAAATAAATAAATAAATAAATAACAGGCATGGTGGTGCATGCCTTAAATCCCAGCACTTGGGAGGCAGAGGTAGGATCTCTGTGAGTTTGAGGACAGCCTGGGACTATAGAGTGAGTTCCAGGTCAACCTGGACCAAAGTGAGACCATTCCTCAAAAAAGCAAAAAACATCAAATCATATAAAATATAAACAAATTAAATAAAAATGACAATGAAAAAAGTTTTTTCTAACAAAATATGGTTTTAGGCACAATCACAAACTAATAGAAAAATGCTGAACCACACAACTTTTATTTTTTCCTCTGAGAACAGATAGTGATGGACGTGTTGTTCCATCCCTCTGGAATACATGTTTTTTAAATTGAATGCTTCCTTTACTCAAAATGTCAGTTTGGAATACATTTTAAAAAAATGATTTTATTTACTTGCAAAAATAAAGAGAATGGGTGCACCAGGGCCTCCAGCCACAGCAAATGAACTCCAGATGCATGAGCCACTTTGTCTCTGGCTTCACGAGGGTGCTGGGGAATCGAACCCAGGCCATCAGCTTTGCAAGCAAGTGAGAAATCTCACCAGCCTCCCACTCTTTCTTGAAGCAGGGTCTCACTTGGCCCAGGTTGACCTGTAATTCACTCTGAGGCCCAACCTAGCTTCAAACTCCACAGGCTCCTTCTACCTGGGTCTCCTGAGAGCTGGGATTACAAGTATGAACTACCATACCTGGTTTATGGAATAAAAAAAAAAAAAGACCTTGAACTGAATCTGGGTCCCTGTTCCCTCACCCTGGAGGTCTCAGCATACAAAGCCACCACTGTTCTGCTCAGGGACTAGGACTCCTGACATGTCCCCGTCCTCAGTCCAAACCCAAGCTGAGTTTACCTAGCTACCTCCTGTTGCTCCCCACAGCCCACTGGCCAGAACCTTCATGAGCCAGCCTTCCAGCCTGGGCCAGAGGGCAGGAATGTGCCATAGAAACCACCCTGGTTTATACTTTGTGTGTTTTGATGCAACCATCAAGTCAGGCCACCTGACCCACAGCTTCCCTGGGAATGGTGTGTGTATTAATGATGGGGAAACTGAGGCTCTGGGTCATTTGAGAGTCTTGTCCAGGGGCATCCAGCAAGGAAGTGGTGGGGTTCCAGCCCCGCACTGCAGGGGCTGCCTACCCTGTCCTGGGGCTTAGAACCAGTAACCACTTAGACCTTAGCGCTTTTCTGGCCTGTCTCAGGGCCCTGGATTTCTGTCCACAGGGCAGCACCCTCCTCTGACAGGGCTCCCACCCCTAGGTGGGGAGGCATTATCCCCTTCCCAAGCACAGTGCTGGGCCCTCCTGTACCTATCTGTTGGGGTATTGCCTTCTGGGGCTGCATCCTAGGGGCTGACAGAGGTCCATCAGGCCCAGGGACACAGGCAGAGGATCTGGGGAACAGTGTTCTGGAAAACTGTTCTACTGGAGTCTCTGTAAGGTCTCCATAAGACAGGGTACACCTGGAGTCATGCAGCCAGCTTTGTGAATTAGCTCTGCCACCCATGGGCTGAAGCTGGGGTTTCTGGGGCCTGGAATGCAGGTGAGTGACAGTTGCTACCTTTACCTAGTGTGTGCGTGTGTGACATGAATAAGGTGGCTGTCTCATAGGCATCTACCTGATAGGCTTGTATTGGAGATACATAAAATAGAGTGGCTATGCCCAGTTCCTAGGGAACACACCCCATGTTCTGTGTTCTCAGAAGCATTCTGAGCCGGCAGGGGCAGGCTGGGGCAGAGGTACCTACTGAGTCCCTGTGAAAAGGCCCTGGGTTCCTCTGAGCTGCTTTCCGCCTTGGCCTTCGGCGCTCGCCTCCAGCTCAGTCTTGTTTAGCTTGCTGTGGCTGCCAGTCCACCAGTGGGGAGCTGGGGGGAGCTGTCAGGACAACTCCCCTCTGTGGAAGGAAAGCCATCTGCAGGGTCCCCACCCCCCACGGGGTGGTGAACCCATTAGTGCTCTCTTCTGTGGGGGGCAGGGTTGGCCAGGGAGCCACAGCTGGAGCTTGAAGGGAAACAGATGTGCAGGCTGGGGTGGAGCTTGGAGGAGCCTAGGCTTCTCAGGGGATGATGTGCCCCAGGTCAGAGCTGGGGGGGGGGAATGGCCCTTCTCCACAGGGGTCTGGGGACAGGCTCCAGCACCTCCTCCAACTCTCCAAAGGCTTATGGCTGCTGGGGAGATAGGGGTGGGGGCCCAACACCTCCAAGTGTCCCCCTGGGAGGAAAGCCTGTGGAATAGGCACTGGGGGTGCAGGAGGAGGCTGGGGTGCTGGGTGAAAGCTGACAGGCTGTGGACCCCCGTTCAAGTCCCATCTCTCTGTGCCTTAGTATCCTCAATGTACACAGTAGGCACTCAACAAATGCTGGCTGGATGACTGGGACAGGGAAGAGTGAAGCTCCAAGCTCTTGAGGATACTTCTAGATTGGGACCTCAGAGGGTCCCCTGCACAGAGCAGGGGCCAGGAAGTCCACCTAGGCTCTGCTTGCAGAATGCGGATGGTGAGGCAGCTCAGGAGGTCATGCAGGGATGGCATAGAGGAGGGGACACAGGGAGGAACACACTCTGATGGCGTGGGACAAATGTGTGGCAGGGCCGAGGACACTAACATTGTAGGGAGTCCTTCTCGCTGGCTTTGAGTTCAAAAGCTGGCCCTGCCTCTCTTCCCAGGTCACAGAGGGTGTGTGAGTCCCTAGACCTGCAGCTCCCTACCTGCCAACCTGAAGCTAGGCACAGACAGCCACTGTGCCCTGCACTCCCTGCCTCCCACCCCAGGATACTGCCTGCTGGCTCCAGGTTCCACACCAGCCTCCAATCCAGCTTCTCTGCTGACCTGGGGTAAATCACTTACACCCTGTGAGCCTGTCTCCTCCCTGTGAACTAGGGAAGCATGCAGAGCTGACCTCAGGGGCTGTGTGAGAGGATGATGGGCATACAGAGCTGTGAGCGCAGGTCATGCTCACAAACCCTGGCCTCTGTAGACTACTGGCAAATGCACCAGTTTAACTCAGAATTGCCCCCTCCCTCCTGGGGACCCTCTCCAGAATGACCTCAGGAGGGAACCAGGAAGGCAGTCTCAGAACTAAACTAAGAGCCCCTAGGCTCAGGGCTTGCTCAGGTGTTCTCAGGCTCTGCTCATGGGCCCACCACCTCATCCCCCTCCACCCTCCTGCTTCTCCATCTGGCAGTGCCCTCAGAGGCCCGGGACACTTGTCTTTCTTCCTTGATTGGCCATCCCCCACTCAGGACAGGTCTAGTTCCCTTGTCTCCTCCTCGGAGTGACTTTCTCTCTGTGGCCTGCTTTGTTAGGTCTTGTCTCCCAGCCCTCCTTTGCACCCAATCCAGTAAAATCACAAGTGTCTGCCCACCAGACAGGCAAAGCCCTAAAATCCACAGGAGTCCCTGCTTGTCCAGGACATGGACTGTCTGTCATCTGTTCACTTTCAAGTCTGCTCAGTGTTTCTAGAGTCTTGGTACAGTGGTCACTTTATCTCTGCCCTGCGGAGCCCTCTCTCCCTGTCCAGATGAGACCAGGGAAGGAAGGACCAACATGGAGAAATCTGGCCTTTTTCTCACTGTATGAAGTTAAATGGTGCCCAATAAGGGGAGGTACCAGCTGCAGGGGGACTGCAGAGGATTCATCCCCTGACCCATCCCGCCCCTAGTTCCACTCAGAGGCCCCGCCCCCCGCAGACCCGCCCCTCCCCCTGCCGTGGGCCCGCCCACCCACCTGCTTGTGGGGGTACACGTTGATGTGGCATTTGATGCACTCCTGCCCCATGTTGGCCCAGGAGTTCCCGCTCATCCATTTTCTCTTGCATTTGGGACACTTGTACTCTCCGAAGCAGCGTTTCTTGCCCTGGTATGGTGTCAGACCCTCACCTTTGGGGCGTGCCTGGAGGACAGAAAGCAAAAATGGAGATTGGGGAGCTGGAGCCCAAGATGATGTCGCCAAGGTCCCTGCCTTCAGTCTGCAAACCGTGTGTCGCAAGCACTTTGGTCCCCAATCTAGAAAGTCCCAAGGTCACTGCCAGAGCACACAGAGCTGTCCCAAGGTGGGGAGTCTCACCTCCCTCCTCCCAGGACAGCGGAGGTGGAGTTGGGGGCTTCTGAAAGTGAAGGTACAAAGCTCTTCTTCAGTGCAAATGTCACAAAGGGGCAGATGGATGGGTACAGGTGCTCTCGTCCCACCCAGCAGTGTGACAATATAGAAACTGGTAGGTGATGAAAATGGTCACCTTGGCACACGCTCCCCTACCTGAAGACAGTCACTTTCTAGGCTGGCTTTGAACTCACAATCCTCCTACCTCACATCCAGAGTGCTGAGGTGACAAGCAGGTATACACACTCACCCGCCACAGCCTGGAGTCAATTTCATCTTCCTCTCCCCACCCCAGGGTGGTTCCCCATTTACAAACCCATTAACTGGGGTACATACTTTGCTCTTCATCTTCCAGTGCATTAATTAATAAAAGTCACCCTGGATTTCCTTTCCTACACATTTGTTCATATTACCCAGCCCTAGCCAGCCATGGATTCGCTTCTTAAACCAGGCATGGTGGTGCACGCCTTTAGTCCCAACACTCGGAAGGCAGAGGTAGGAGGATCGCTGTGAGTTCGAGGCCAGCCTGAGACTACAGAATGAGTTCCAGATCAGCCTGGGTTAGAGTGAGACCTAACCCCCCAAAAATATTCAATAATCTACTTCTTGTCTCTATTATTTCCTATCGTGGATATTATTATCATGAGCTTGGAAACACACCTCTGTCCCTGTGTGTCTGGCTTCGTCACTTCACGTCATGTGTCCAAGGCTCATCCGTACTGAAGCCTTAGCCAGGGCTTCCCTCCTTCCTCTTGTCAAATCTGCATGTAGATGCTGTGTTTTACCCACTCACACCATGATGCTCATGTCACTTCTACATTGGTGTGTTGTGAATAAAGCTGCTATGAACCTTCATGTACACTCTCAGGAAGGTTTTTAAACATTGGATTGGGGCTGAGAGGATAGTTCAGCCAGTGAAGTGCTTGCCTTGCAAGCATGAAGAACTGAAGCCACTTAAACAAATAAGACACAGCTGGGCATGGTGGCATACATTTGTAGTCCCAGCGCTGGGAAGACAGAGGTAGGCTAATCACTGGGGCTCACTGACCAGCCCTCTAGCCTACTCCATGAGCCCCAGGCCAACAAGAGACCTTCTCTCCAAAAAAAGGTAAACATTCTCTTAAGAATGATGCCAGAGAGTGTCCTCTGGCCTCTACACACATTTCCATATGTTTGCATGTGCACCCACATGCTGGGCACACGTGTGCATATGCATAAGCAAATTTAGATTAGGATTTCTTTTGTTAAAATATTTTTATTTCATTTATTTGCAAACAGAGACGAGACAGACAGACAGACAAAGATAGAATGGGCACACCAGGGCCTCCTGCCCACTGCAAATGAATTCCAGATGCATGTGCCACTTTGTGCATCTGGCTTTACATGAATACGGAGGAATCAAACCTAGGCCATTAGGCTTTGTAAGCAAGCGCCTTTAACCGCTGAGCTATCAGGCCAGGGTCCACACTGGCAGGCAATGGCCCATACTGGTGTAGGATACTCAACAGCTGACCCTGAGCCTCAGTTCACACCCTTCAGTTACCTCTTCTCATCACTGCTCCCTCCACAGGTCCTGACCTTTGTGGGCTTTGAGTTTGAGGCAGATGTGAACCATGCTTAAATGTGACCCAGCCAGGCAGTGACAGCGCCACCGTGTGGCTTGTTAGAAAGGATGAGGTTCTCATACCGAATCAGATTTCACCAGAGCCTGCTGTGGTGGCCAGAAGGCAGCATCTCCATTGCCTCATGTTTGGGTGGTGGAGCCTTGCTGGAGGAAGTGTGTTACTGGGCTTTGGGGTGTTATAACCCAGCTCTCCTTCGATAGAGCTAGCTCACTCTTCCTGCTACCTCCCAGCTTCTACAGCAAGCTGTGATGTGCAGCCTCTGCTCTGCCATCCTTTCCTCACCATGATGAAACTTCTCCTGCAAGCCAAACTAAATCCTTCCTCTCACCCCTGCTTTTGGTCAGTTTAGTCCTAGCAACTAGAAGGTAATGGCCACACTCACCACTAAGCTTTTCTTGCAATGATCATTGCTTTTACTTAAGATGACAGTTGCCATGGTAACCTCCCTGAGTGACTGGCCACTTGGAAGCAGGCACAATGGTCAACCAACTTCGGATATGAATCCTTGCTCTGTGTGGCCTTGGACAAGTTAACTCACAGGTTAACAGAAATGACCATCCTAAGAATGTTCTGAGCTTTAAATGAGATGATACATGTAAACCCCCCCCCCCGAACAGTGCCTGGTACATAGATGATGGGGGGTTACTAATACAGAGCAATAACAATATATAAGACAACTCTTTCCTCTGTTAAATGTTTTTTTTCAGAAGCCATTATTAACATTTGGTGATGGCCGGCTAGAATTCCAGGAAAAATACTAAAAAGGGAGAGACGTGCTGAGCACGTAAATCTAAACTTGGAAAGTGAGCAGGATACAACCGTGATCTTTCGGGCCCACCGCCCAGTGTTTCTGGGATCCTCACTTGTCTTGCTGGCAGCTGTGATCTCCTGGGAGCAGGTCCAGTCTGAGCTCTGGTCAGGCCTGATAGCCATGCTGCTGATGGAAGCACCCTGCGTGGTCATTTTGGAGAATAGGGGTCACCCTGGGCCTCTGAGGTACCTTGAGCCCTGTAGGCCTCTGGTCTGGGGCCAGCATATCCCCCTGGCTTGAGTCTGGTACTCCAGCTCTGAGAAGCCTCCCAGTTCCTACATCCTAAGCTCTCAGAGGCCTTCAATGTTAAAAGGGAAGCAAAGTGCAGAAACTCCTTGACTGAAGGGGGAATCTGGGACCCACCCCCAGCAGGCCCACCCAGAGGTCTGGTTCTGCAGGCCCTTTGCTCAGAGAGTCAACAGGCCCTGGGGCCCAACCACCCACATTGGGGGCAAAGGGTCAAGGCATCCAGGACATATGGAGCCAAGTCTGGGGTCCAGGACAGGATTAGAGATAAACCCTGGGAATCCGAGTCCCAGGGTGGCTCTGGTTGAGAGATGAGGGGCACGAGATGCCACACAGATACTGGGGCACAGAGTGGAGTAAGCAGGCACCAGGGAAGAGCGCTTGGTGACTGGGAGGAGGGCTACAGCCCCTGTGGAGCTATCTTCCAGGTAGCCAGGGTGTCCCAGCATACCACTCCCACCACTTCAGGTCAGGCTCCAGAGGCCCCTCTGGTGCCCCATCACATGGGACACACTAGGATCCTGAACTCCAGTGCCACACCAGATGCTGAGGAAGGCCCTGTCTCTGGGTCTGATGCCCTCACAGGTGCCTTAGCTCAGTGGGCACACTGCAGTGCTTAGTGACCACCAGCATTTTTAGCACGACTCTCTGAGTCACAGGGAGTGTGCTCAGGTGTTGGAGGTGACACAGAGGTTGGGCCTGAGGCACAGACATCAGTCTGAGGAAGAATGTTCCAGAAATGGGAGGGAGCTCTGGAAGCCATTGAGTTCTCTATCCCTGGGTGGACAGCTAAGTGGGAGAGCAAGTGAAAGAAAAAACGGTATCAGGTGGGTGTCTTTTCTTTCTGGAACATTCTCATGGAAGGCTTCAGAGGGCAAGGAAGGAGGGAAGAGGTCAAATGCTGTGTGGTACCACCTGCGTGCTGGGCTTTGTGCTCAGGGCTCCTGGAAACTTGCTGTAGAAGCCTGTGGACGGGCAATATTCTCAACTCATGAGACAACTGGTCAAACTGAGGCCTGGGCATCCTGGAGCATCAGAGCAGAGGGAAGGGGCAGCAGTCTCTTCCACAAGGCCACACTTGCCGCCTCTTCTGCCTGTCACACTTCCTCAATATGTCTCTGCCACAAGGCCAGGCCTGTGCTCTATGGAGAGGGGACCCACACACTGGGATCTTATGAGAAAATTCCTGGAGCTTTCTGGCCAGCCCAGCCCAGCCCAAGGTCAGGAAATCTGGTACCCTCCTGCAGGGCAGAAATGGCCTGTATCCTCAGGCAAGGATGAGGAGCAGCTGAGGGAAGGAGAGACAGGGCAGCAGGCAGCCGCAAGGAGCTACTTCTTGGAAAGCTCTGTCCCAACATGGTTTATGCTGACCAGCGAGGGCAGCGCCCAGACAGAAGGCAGTTTGAACACACCATATCTTTCCAAAAAGACATGGCTCTGCATGGGGCCACCACTGGCCCCAGTTGGACAGGCTTCCAGACTCCAACAGGCTCTCCTGACCCAGGTCCCTGTCATACCTGCCCACTTCTCACACCTGCCCAGAGCCCAGGCAGGGCTCACTGGGGCTCAGAAATCACTCCTGTGGGCACTGACAGGTCCTTTGGAGCCAGGTTCAGGAACACATAGGGAGCCAGGGAGAGAGCTAGGGGAAGGAAGGATCGCTGGGCCTCCAGATCTGGGTGAGAATGTCCTCTGGTATGGGGTGGGAAGCAGGCAGAGCTGAGCCGGGGGTGGGGAGCCTCGGAGGTGGGGATGCTTCAGTGTGACTTTATGCTGGCTTCCCACCAATTCACGGGTCCTCTTGAGGTGGGCTGGGAGGTAGTGACCTCCTCAGTCCTGGGACTATGTAAGCAGAAGTTGGGAAAACAGGAAGCTTTCCAAGGGGACCTTTGCCCTAATTGGACAGTTGGGCCTGGTGGCTCTGAAGGTACTTCCAGCTCTGTAGACCTCTGGACCTTGGAGCTGGTGAAGGACATTGAGGCAGGTGTGAAGAGGGGGTCACAAACAGACCCCACAGGTGCTGGGAGCAAGGATGAGGCAGGTATATTTTTCCTACTGAATTTGAACTGGGTTACTTGGCCATAAGTCTCTAAACTCTTTAAAAAAAGTCCATTCCTCCTCTCAAGCAAGTCCATTTCTGAGTGAGCTTCCCAAGGCCATGATCAGAGATGTGGACCGAAGGGGCGGGCGTGCAAGGGTGCTCACAACATTATTTACAATGTTTAGAACAATGAAAGAAACACTGGAAGCAGCTGGCATTCCACAAAAGTGTCCTAGTTCCCCAAGTATGTTACATTACACCCATTGGATGCCTGACAACAAAGCCATTAAGACAGTTACAATGATTTTTGTTAGGTGTCTGGGAAAGTCCTTAGAAAGAAGGCAGGATAGGATGGAATATTCCCCAGCTGTGAAAGGGAAAAACATACAAGGGACCAGGAGGAACCATTCCGAAACTTCAGGGGCTTCCCCAGGTGGGTGGCTCTCTGGATGGTTTTATTTCTTCACGTGTTTTGTTCTAATGAAACTGTCTTTCAGGGTCAAGTCTAACGTGGATAGAGGTAATGCTTGCTAACCCACTCACTTCCTGGCTTTGCAGGCCCCTCTAGCCCACCAGGGGGCGTCCAGGACTTTCTCAAGGTAGTGGGAATCCTGTGGAGACAGCGAAGGCCCTTGCCACACTTGTCCACACTGTGGTCATGGACACTGGGGTGGACACTGGCTGGCTCTGGTCGCTGGTTCTATTGAACCATGATCCTGGGCTGTGGACAGGAACGATGGCATCCCCGCCCCATGACCCCACCCAGGCCCCCTTCCTGAAGGGAAGCCAGGAGTCCTCCATTGTCACATAGGCTGACTGTCCCCCTCCCCCTGCTGCCTGAAATCCCCCCCCCAGTGTCGTCCTTTGAGTGAAGCCTGGCCCCCTTTGTTTCACAGAGATGTCCACTGTGGAGCCTTTGGTCACTTGAGATGGTTTCCAAGGCTGCTGGGCCCAGAAGGGGCACCAGGACTGGGTGTCCAGGGCTGTGGCTGTCCCCTCCCTGCATGTCATGGCTTCATGCTAGATTCTGCTCTGATGCGTGCACAGTTCCATCTGTGGGCTAGGACCCCTGCATGCCTTGCTTCAGCATCTCTAGCTGCCTACCAGGACAGGCCTGGACCCTGCCAAGACCCATCAGAGGTGTCTAGTTGGGGCTGGGCACTCTTTAACTCTTCCTAAACACCCTGGAGGCTGAGTGTTGCGGTCAGATTTCTAGTTGCTGTGCAGAAAGAACCCAAACAAAAGTGACTTGTGGAGGAATGGGTTTATTAGGCTTATGGACTCAAGGGGAGACTCCATCCTGGCAGGGAAAATGATGGCGTGAGCAAAGGGGTGGACATCACCTCTGCCACAGCACTACAAACAGCAGCAGGAAGGTGTGCCAAAATTGGCAAGGGGAAGCTGGCTTATAACCCCATAAGCCTGCCCCCCGACAACACAGCTCCAATGACGTTGTAAAACACAAACTGCCATCAGCTGAGGATCAACCAATCAGAACACATTCATTTGTTTGTGGGGGACACCTGGATCAAACTATGACACTGAGTATGACCAGTCCCAGATTTCACAGAACACTGAGGCGTCACATGCTGATGTCACATACTCATGGCCACTCTGTCCAGGTGGGAGTGTCCAGCTATGAAACAGGTGGTCTGCCTGGGCCCTGCTGTCTCAACTTCTAGCAATGTGCCCAAACAGCACAAAGAGCTCATCATGTAAGCAAGAAAAGACTTCTGCTGTCATGGGTCCTTGAAGGCTGGACGGTGACCCTTCCCCTCTCTGGACCTTGGTTTCCCTGTTTCTAGAATGAAGGGTGGGAATGGCTCTGGGTAGGGTCACTTGCCTCCCTGGAGGCCTGTCACTGAGCACATGCCAGAAAATCCCCTCGTCACAGCTCTACAGGCAGCACTGGGCAACGCACTGAGAAGTTCTGGTCTGAGCCAAAGGGGCAGAGGGAGAAATTGAACAGACCACTGCCAGCCAGCCCTGTCCTGCCCAGTCTGTGTGCTTTCCGGCTGCCTAGATGGCCCCAGCCTTAAGGGCGTGAGCCCTGGGTCTCAGCATCGGACACGGGCCTTCCACAGTAAAGCACTGGGGGCATGGGGGCAGGGCACAGACTCATACCTAACCAGGACTCTGTGCGGCTGGCTGGCTCTTCTTGGAACCCTCCCTGGAGGAGGCCGAAACTTCTTCCCATGAGTCTCTCTTCTTGCTGCTGCTTCTCAGAAGCCCATCAAGTGCAGCTAAACGCTAAGGGGCAGGGGTGGGAGGAAATGCCCTATAGGCCCCAACTCTTCATTTTCCTAGTGAGAGAAAGGGGGGGGGCTTTGGAGGAGTTTGGGACCCTGGCCTTCAATGAACACCTACTAAACACCAGACGCTTTCTAGCCAGCCACCCTATAGGCTCTCCACGTGGCAGGAGAGCCAACAGAGGCCAGGAGCGGCCCAGGGCCCCACTGTTATGGAGTCAAGACTTGAAGCCCACCCCTTGACTCTGTGACACTTCCCACTGGTCCCTTGCTTTCCCCTAAAAGTTGTGAGAAAATGAGAACAAGCCTGCCTCCGGTCACATGACCCCTGACCTATCACCCTTGGCTGACATGTCAACATTCATCCATTCAACCAAACTCTATTGTACACCCTGTGCCAGACTTTGTGGAAAATTCCAGAAACATGGCAATGGAACAGAAGAGAAAGGTTCCCTTGCCTTCATGGAGTTCATAGTCTTCCAAATGCATCAGCCTTGGGACCCGGCCACACCCCAAACTGAAACCCAAGTCAGGCTCATGTCTCTGGGACAGCTGGCAGGGGCCACCCTGGCCTCCCACCCAGGTGTCAGGCACAGTGCCAACGCCTGGCATGAGACTATCTTTAACTGATGTCACAGACCCTCAAAGTAAGCACTCAACCCTGGTGTCAGATGAGGAAACTGAGTCCCAGGGCTGCAAGCTGTCTGACCTCACAGGGTCAGGTCTGAGGAACTATGTCCAATGTCCACACTTGTGCTTTTTCTTTGCCTGCGCCTTAGGGACTCTCCAAAGCTCCCTGAACTCCCATGCCCACACAACAGGCCTGGGCAGGCGGGAGGCCCCTGGCAGCTGTAGGCCGTTTGACGCCCCCCAGGAAGGACAGGTGGGGTGCTGCTGGGAGGAAGGGAGGGAGGACAGCAAGAGAGGCCAGTCTGGCTTCCTCCGAGGCTCAAGGACCTCCTTGTCTGAGCACAGCCGTTTGTCCGCATCCCCTTGCCAGCCCCCTGCCATTTTTGGGTTCTTGCCATAGCCCAGCATGGGCCCAGAAGACCTAGCCCCTGGGCACCACCCTCCCACCCCACAAAAAATGCCATCCTGAGTGTACGGAGAGTGCAGGGAACAATGGAAGCTTTCACAGCGAAGACAGGAAAACCCTGGGAAGGGGGCTGGGGAGGTGAGAGGAGGGAAGGCCTGAGATAGAGAGAAGAGAGGAGAACCCGGACACCAGGAAAGACCGGACAAGAGGAAGAGGAAGGGACAGAGCAACAGAACCCACAAGGCTCTCTAGGACCCAGGGGTGTGGGTGCTGAGACCCCCAGCACCTCACATGCCTCCAGATCACGTGCCCTAGGCAGCAGCCATCTCCCCAAATCCCTGGCGCATCGGAAACAATCTCTCACAGGCCAAGCTCTTTGGAAAGCAAGACTTTTGGTCACGTGCACTGCCACTCCCCAGCTATCTGTTTCCTGCCTCTGGCTTCCCTCCACCGCCAGCCACAGGGAAGGGACCAGGCTGAGGGCAGGGAGGGGAAGAGGGGCCAGCCAGAGGGGCGGAAACATCCAGACTCTCAGACATTGCAAAAGATTCGGGTTTCCTCCCTCCCCGACTGCAGAATCAGGGACTGGGGGAAGGATGTCAAGTTTGCAGCCCCCTCCACGGGCCACTTGGAGTGGAAAGCTGTTTGTTCTCCTGAGTGGGCTTCCAGGTCCCTGTGTCCCCATCTGTCCCCATCTGCCCAGTTTCCCCTGTTGCCCACTATAGTTGCCACCTTAGTTCAGCCAGTCCTCCACCAAGTACCTTGGGGGCTGCGATGACATTCACAAAGCAATTGGACCCCTTCCTCATCTGCCCCCAACAGACCTAACCTTAGCTTTTATTAATCCCTTCTTAAAATTTACACTAAAGGCTGGAGAGATGGCTCAGTGGTTAAAGACACTTGCTTGCAAAGCCTGGCACATGAATCTGAAGCTCCTTTGCAGGGGCAAGAGGCCTTGGTGTCCCCTACCCCCCTTTGCAAATAAATAAAAAATATTTTTTTAAAAATTTACACTAAAAAAAATCAACTTCCTTCAAGTAACTTGCCCAGCCCCGTGTTTCTGTTCTTTACTCTTGTGGTGCCTCAGGCCCCTGACATTGTTCCAATATCCTTCAAGGGCAAAAATCAAAGGCTCCCCCTCCCCACTTCCCTGGGGTTAATTGCCTTCCTGGGCGTTCTCACTTCAATGTCCCATGCTCACTGGTGAGCAGAAAGCCTTCTGCTGCCTCCTGAACTCCCAGGAGACTAGTGGTCTGCACCACTTGCCCGGCTCTGGGTCATGTCCTGCCCTGACCCTGCCTCCAGCATGCCAAACTCAGAGTTCATCCCAAACTTAAAGACATTTTGTAAACCATTTCCTGGCTCCTCTAAGCCTCTATGTATGGAGAGAGAGAGAGAGAGAGAGAGAGAGAGAGAGAGAGAGAGAGAGAGAGAGAGAGAGAGCGCCAGAGGTAGGTACCATGTGGTGCTTCTCTCCAGGCACCAGTCTGGGGCTCTGAGCCCATGGACAGCTGGGGCAGGCCCATGACGAGGTGGGACAGTAGGAGACACGGGGCCAGGCTGGAGCTGGCACTGGGCAGGGCTCTGCCCACCCCCAGGATACTCCTCCTGGGTTGAGATGCCCACTGCCCATAGCGATGGATGGATATGTCATGTCCCAGGCTTCAGCTCTAAAGAAGCCCTCTCTGGGAGACCAGGCCAGAGGGGGACTCTGCACCAATCCTAGGGGCAGGAAGAAGTGGAGAGAGCACATTAGGCTGGAATGAGGGGGGCTCTGGGTATAGGGAACACAGGCAGCTGTGGGAGGAGGGGATGGTGATGGGGGAAGGGTATGAAGGTGTCCCTCTGCCAGAAAAAAGATCTGCTCTGTCCTGGCCGGTGAAATGCTTGAGTCAGCAGTTTGGGGTCACTCTGGCAGCCCTGCCTGGGGCTCCCCTGGCTGCTGGCTGCCTGCCGGGCCTGTCTTCCAGTCTCAGCTCCACCCTCGCAGAAATCACCCCCTTACCTGGCCAGCTTTCCACCTCAGCATGCACTAGGACTCCAGGTACCCAGGAGACCCTGACCAACAGATAGTGACGGTGCCAAGGTCTTGGTGTGCCAACACTGGCCAGACACTGGACTTGTTGCTTCACTGTGACTCTATTTCCAGATGAGGAAATGAAGACCAAGACAGGTTAAATCACCTGCCTGAGGTCTCAAAGCAATGAAGCAGCTAGCCTGGAAGCTTGGGCCTCTGGCCACTGTCCAATGCCCTCACTGCTGTGTGAGCTGAGGGGCCCAGCAGGCTGTACACTGGTATCAAGGCCAATGTGGCAATGTAACCAGGCAGAGCAGAGGTTAAGAGGCCCCTGTGTCCAGTCCAGGCATCTATCTGCCAGCTCTTCCCGTGATTCTCTGCTGTTGGAAAAGAGGCTGCTGAGCACCAACTGGACAGTGCTCTGCGCTCCTCCTCCTCCTCCTCTTCTTCTTCCTCCTCTTCCTCCTTCTTCCTTCTTCTCCTCTTCTTCCTCCTCCTCTTCCTTCTTCTCTTCTCCTTTTCCTCCTCCTTCTCCCCCTCCTCCTCCTTCTTTTTCTTTGAGGGGGTTCTGCAGAGAAAGAGCTGCTCTCCAGGGGCCTGTCCAGGGGGGCAGGGCAGAGAGCAAGGCTCACCCTCCCCACCTGCACCCTGATCTTCACCTATGGGCTGAACCATCTCTGCAAAACAGACCCTACTCCCCTGCCCCCAAGAGCAAAGGTGCTTTGTACAGGGGTTCTACAGGATGTGGAAGAAAGGAGAACCCCCAAATGCTCAGTTCCTTCCCCGGTAATCAGGCTCCCTAGAAGTAAAATCCTCAGAGCTCCTGGTGCAGGCTGCCTGTCTTCTCTATAACTCCTACAGATGAGGACTCCAAGGTGTAGAGAGGGTGGCAGACCTACCCAAGGTCACACATCTAGGAAGTCCCAAAGCCAGGCAAGGTTTGCTTCCACTACACCACATGCTTCCAACATACTCTCAGCTCCAACAGTCTCCTTGAGGGAAGCCCCACCACAACTCTCCTGCTGATGCCCAGAGGAAGGAGTGGGGGATTCCTTTAAAGGGTTTGGGACTGGCTCCTGGTGCTCTTTTCCCACTCATCTGTGCATACCCCAATCCTACTACCTGGCAGATTATGTCTCCCAGTCAAATCCAGTGGAAGCTAAATTCCTTCTAGAAGCTTCTTTGACTGCCCAGATTCCCCTGACCTTCTCAGGAGCTCCTTCAAGCAGCCTCAGGACACTCCAGTGTCCTGAGGGAAGGTGGTACCCATACCCCTGCACACAGCTCCTTGACAGTGTTCAGTAGGCTGCCAGATACGGGCCTGCCCTTGTGCAGCACCTGTCCCAGAAGACCTCAGGCTTTGGGAGCTCACCTCTTCTAGGGGCTGAGTGTTGACAGTCTCACCAGACCAGTATGGTCACTCTGCCAAACACTGGGGAGTGGGTATTGGTTCCTTTTTCTTCCCCAAAGCCACACATCTGCAAAGTCAGCTCTAGTTTTTCTGACCCCAGGGGCTCAAGCTCAGGATCCAGAGCTGCTGCTATTAACCACCTGGTATGCCAAGGTCATAAGGACCAAAAGCCCCACCTCTGGGGTCTCCAAATCTGTAGGTCTGGGTGGACCTGGATCTCTGACTCATCTCTGAGGTCTGCTGTTGCTGGTCAGGGGAAGGGCCACCCTCCCTGGTGCTCATCCTAGGCAGGGGAAGTGGAACCATCAGTCAGATGTCATCTTCTCGCTTCCCTAAGTGCCCACTGTACAGCCTGGGAAACAGGCTTGTTCAAGCCACATAGAAAGCTTGAGGTATGGAGCCAGGGCTCTGCAGCCTTGAGAGCTTGATAGCCTGGGCCTGGATGGAAGGACCGGCTCTATAGTTCAGGATGGGTCCGGTGGAGGGATTGCTGGCTCCCTGGCCCAGCCCAGCCCCAGATCTGTGAGTCCTCCACATCTGGAAACCATCACGGGAACAATGATCACCGGGCAGACCTGGCTTCTGGGGGCTGCAGCCCGTCTGTTCCTAAAGCAGAGGAACTGGGTAGCCCTAACTCCTGCTCCCAGACCTCCCCACTGTGTTTGCCTTGGCTCCCATCAGGCCCAGCTGTCAGGAACAGTCAGTCAAGGCAACAGACATATGGGTCTGCTAGCCATAGCTGGTGCCCCAAGCCTGGACAGAAGCCAGAAGACCCCAGCTTTGCTCCTGACTGTCTGCAAGACCCCTGGCTTGGGGCTTAGCTCTGTTGGCTCCAGTGTCTCTGCAGGGCCTGCCTGGCTGCTTCTCATGGACTGACATGTGTCTGTCTAGCTTGATATCTGAACCCAAGTTGCCCCCAGGTCTCCTGCCTCTGTGGGCCAGAAAAATTACACAGGGTGCATTTGTTGTTGTTGTTGTTGTTGTTATGAGATAAGGTCACTCTCTAGTCCAGGCTGACCTGGAACTCACTCTGTAGTCCCAGGCTGGCCTCAAACTCAGAGAGATCCTTCTACCTATGCCTCCGTCCAGAGTGCTGGTATTAAAGGCAAGTGCTACCATGCCTAGCTAAAAATATTTTTATTATTTATTTGCAAAGAGAGAGAGAGAGACAGAGAGAGAAAGAGAATGAGAGTGGGCATGCCTGGCCTGTAGCCCCTGGAAACACAACTTGTCCAGATTCATGTGCCACTTTTTGCATCTGGCTTTACATGGAATCAAAACCTGAGCCATCAGGCTTTGCAAGCAAGTGCCTTTAATCATTGAGCCATCTCTCCAGCTGACACAGGCTGGCTCCGTTTGTACCCTCAACCAATGTGGTGGGTAGCACATTTTGAGGCCCTGAGGTAATGAGTTGGGGCTCTTCCTAGGGCCTTAAGTTTCACAACTAGGAGATATCCTAGCCTCCTTCCTGCACCAACATACTTTCGACTATGTGACCAGGGACCCAGTTTCCCCACCTATCAGTGAGAGGAAAAGGCAGGCCAGGAGGGGCAATGCTGCATCCGGGTGCTAACCCTCAGTTCTTCTACTAGACCATTGTTCCCAGAGAACAATGGGATGTTAGTGGCTGGGCCAGGATAGCAGGCCCACATGACTTGTGTTGGCATTTCAGGTCTGGTGATGCTGAAGATACTTCTGGAACAAATGTCCCACCTGTAGCCAGCACTCAGGCTCAAGAAGCAGATGGCTTGAGTTCTGACTATGGCCTCCCTCCTTTCTCCTGACCAGCAGGCCTGCTCTAGTCCCAGGCTTGGTGTGGCTGGAAGACAACTCAGTGCTTGTAAAAGCACTTGCCACACAAGGTGAGTACCTGTGTGCAGAGCCCCAGAACCTGTATGAAAGCTGACGCTGTAGTGCACTTCTGGAATCCCAGCATGTGGACATTGTGATGGGAGGCAGGCAGGAGACTCTCATTCCAGCATGAACAAGAGACCCTACCTCAAACAAGGTGGAAGGCAAAGATGACACTCAGGGGTGTCCTGTGACTTCTACTTATGTACTATGTGGCACATGCGCGCGCACACACACACGCACACACACACACTTACAAAAAGTATGAATCAGGCTGCCAAAGTGCTTCAGAATTGCAACACTTCCTCCAGGAAGCCCTCACTCCCATTCCTCAGGTATGCCCCCTTCCCTGTACTCCCCCATGGCCCCTGCACTTTGTTCGCCTATAAAAGCACCCAGAATGCTCCACTATCTTTGTGTGTCTGTCACTTCTCACTCCCCAGGGACAGAGACCATGTAGGGCCCAAATTCCCTGGACCCAGAACAGGTAGGAATGTCAGAGTGTGGGGAAGGGCCTAATGGTCACCATCCTGCCATCCTGAGAAGTCAAAGAAGAAAGGCCAAAAAAGCTGTGAGGAGTTGGGGGGAGAGGAGGGGGTGGCTACAGCCTAGCCACTTCCTGGACAAGCATGCGGGCCGATGTTCCTGGTCCTCAGTATGCCTATTGTCCCTGATGGCCCAGAGAACCAGCTCAATAGGGCCTCTGTCCCGCTGCAGGCAGACTGGCCTGACTTGGTGGTGTCCCACTGGGCAGCTGGAGGCGAGGGCCAACACTTCCTGTCCCCGATGCACATGTTCTGTTCAGGGTGGTGGGGGGAGGAGGCTTTCAGACAAGCACCCATCTGTGTTCCCCAGAGAAGAGCTGTCCAGCTGGGAGAGGAGGTGGGAGAAGGGAGAACAAAGCTAGGGACATTTTCAACTGTGGGCCTCAGCCCCTCCCAGTCAGCTTGAAGCCCCCTTGAGCTAGAGCCATCAGGTTTAAAACCTCCCTGCCTGGCCTCAGGGCCTTTGCACTTGCTGCCCCCCCACCACCACAGATGTCCATTCATTTCTGCTCCTTGATTCATTTGTCCCATCCTTAGAGAAGCGGTCCCTAATAGCCCTATTTTAACATGACCCATAGCACATAGCATATCCATGTGTGTCTATTTCTTTGCTGTCTGTCACCACAGGAACATGAGCTACTCTCTTCCTTTCCTTGTCCACTGTGGGGCAGTGTCTGGCGCAGAGGAGGAGCTCAGTGATGATGTGATGAAGACACTGAGAAACGGGAATGAGCAGGGAAAAGTGACTTATCCACTGAAGGAGACACCAGGGGAAGACAGGGCCCTATGTTTGGGGATAGGGATGAGGAGTCAGGAAATGTGGAAGGTGCCAGAGGAAGTCACAGAGGAGAGAGCTCCATGTGGATGGAGCAGCTGAAATGTGGCGCTGGGTGACTGGAAGCATGAGGGCAGAAGCTAGGCCACATGGGGCCTGGGTTCCACCACAGAGCTGCACTTGATCCCAGGAGCAATGAGAAGCAAGGGGTGGTCGGATCCCCCTGGCAGTCACCAGGCGTCTGCTGTCCCATAGCTGGGGAGATGTGGCATGGCCTGGGGAGGGGCTCTCAGGGTAGATAGGAGGTACCATTGGCAAGACATGGGTGGCCTTGAAGGAGGGAGCATGAGACCCCAAAATGAGTCAGCATGCTGTAGGGCCAAGCAGGAGCTCCCCTCTGTGCCAAGAATAAGGGCAAGATGGGCCGTGACTGTGTCATACCCACTCAGTCATGACTGGGCAGCAGAACAGTGATGGATGAGATGGACTTCTGGTGATCTGCTTGACTATACCTGTCACTTGAGCTGGGGCCAGGTGTCTCTGTGGCAGGGTCACCCAAAGCTAGTGTGGAGGTAGAGCCAGGCACACACCCATGCATACCTCTTCCCTTGCCTATAAGCAAACCAAGGCCGAGGCAGAGGTGTTCTCTATCCCGGGACCTACCACATGCTCTGAGGCATCTCTCCCTCTCCTCAGAGTCCTGGTACCGCATCACGAAGTGCTCCTCAGCCTGTTGCTGTCACATCTCCAGTGGTGTGTCTGCCTGCCTTTCTAGGGTCAGCTCAAGGGCAGAGACCTCAGGGAAGTCCCCAGCAGATCCCATGTCCCCAGTCACTGAGCCCTGACTGGTCCTGACTATGTCTCTGGCTTTGCTTCCAGTGGCCCAGGAGGCAGGAATCCCAGGAGTGAGGGAGCCAGCTGGGGACCCTGGGGAGTAGACACCCACTGACAGAGGGTCCGGCTCGGTCTACACAGGCTCTGAGTCTGCCCAGAGCAAGTGCATATGGCCATATGCAGTGTGCAGGCGTGCCCAGGGAGCTATGTGTGAGTGTGCTTTCTGCACACCTCAGTATCACCTGGCCACTTCAGTTAAGTCGACTGACCGGAGGCAGGTGGCCAAAGTAGGGCAGTGGCTCTGTAAAACAGCTGCAGGACCCCGGAGCAGCAGCTGGCAGAGGGGGAACAAGTCCTGACTAGGCAGTGGGCACAGCTGGAGCAGTGTGAGGGCATGTACAGCTGCTGTGCTCACACTCAGAACTACGTGCACATAAGAGATGCTCAGTGACCATCTCCAGAGCTGAGGCTGGGGGCGCAGGCTGGTCAGCCGCAAGCAAAATGACAAAAGAGCCACATGTGAAAGAGGGAGTCAAGCTGAAGGAGGAAAAACTTCAGAATGGACAGTCCGTCTGGTGGCCCTGCATCCTCTCATCCACCGAGGGCACATGAAACAGAACTCTGGCAAAATTATCACTGACAAAGGCTGTCAACACCGCCACCACCATCGCCTACATCACCATCATAACCATTACCATCACCAATACCACCATCACCCTCATTACCACCACCATCACCATCATCACTACCAACACCAACCACCATCATCACCAACACCACCACCATCATCACCACCACCATCATCACCACCATCACCACCACCAGCACCACCACCATCACTGTCACCATCATGGTTACCATCACTGCACCATCGCTGTCATCTCGGCTGTCATCACCATGACCACCACCATCACCATCACCACACCATCACTGTCATTTCGGCTGTCATCACAATGACCACCGTCACCATCACCATCACTGCTCTTTCCTAAAGTCCTACGCCCAAGGCCAAGGAGGACTGTTCCTCCTCCGCTCCACTGACCTTCTGAACGCCCAGGAGAGCTCTCACCCGCCTCCCTCATTGAGAAAGGCTTGTGCTGAGGGAGGGTGACAGGCCAGCATCCTCCGTGTGCCAGGCTTGCCCACACAGAATCCCACGGACCCCCCCAGGCCCTCCGTGAGTCCCACTCCACCGGCCTTGGCAGAGACAGGCTCAGAGAGGGGTCACCGAGAGAGCGTGGGATAGCAGACCTGGACACTGCCTGGGAGGAGGAAGCCCTACTGGACCTGGGCAGTTACTAGGTTATTATTGTGTAAGTGATGGAAGGACCAGTCTGTCATCTCAAGGAGAACCGAAGGTCACCTAGGTCCTAGAGAATTAGGATGACTGTGCAAAAAGCCAGGCGTAGGAAGGGCTAGCTACAGAGGACAGTGTAATAGCTGGAGGCAGGGTCCCCATTCTGTCAGGTAAGAGGCCTCCTCCTAGACCTCAGTCTCCCCATCTGGAATCAAGCTGTGGAGGGTGGGGGAGGTGTTTCCAAGGTCTTTGGATGTAATAACTTCTCATGTCAGACTCAAATCTGCCACTCTGGGTATTGGCAGCTCTGCTGTACAAAGGTGGATACAAAGAGCAATGGAAGTGCTGCTGCAAGTCTATCCTGCTGCCCTGCCTGCTGCACAGTGGAGCATTCCCTTTACAACACTCAACCCCCCCACTCTCACACTGCATTGATGGAGGCAGAGCCAGGGCCACGGGAGCTCCTTGGGATCACTGCCCTCCCCACCCTTTCCACCCTATCCTCACCCCTAAGAGAGTTCTTGAAGGCTAGATGGAGTAGCCCCTGCCTAAGCTCACATAATCACCACCTTGTTTCAGGGAGACAAAGGCCAGGCCCTGTGCCAGGCCCTCTGGTAGCCATGGGCCCACATGGACTGACAGACCATCAGGACAAAGTGGCAGAGGCAGAGTAGCATCTTCTTGGGATCTCTGGAAGTCAGGATAACAATGTGGAATTATCAGACATAGAGACGCATCACATCAGGGGCCACAGTGTGCGAGATAGCAGAAACCAGTGTGAGGTTCAGAATATGGGACCCGGCATAACAAAGCCCACAGCCCCGAGAGTGGACCCAGAGATCTGGGATGCATCAGCAGGTATGCGTGGAACAGGGCCCTTGGGGTCCTCTGTACCCCTATACCTCCAGAAGGACCTCATGGTTTGCCTCATGAACCTCACCTGAGCGCCATAACATTTCACACCTGGTTAATACACTTTGGCCCCATTTTCCCAACATAACCACTAGGATAGCTGGAAAAATACCCAGGGCCCCAACTGCCCCAGACTAAATAAAGAAATAAATAAAGAAGACAAAACACCCCAGGTACTACTAATGTGAAGCCTTATTGATCTGCTCCAAGCCTTCCTCCATGTTCTAGGGCAAAGAAATAGCAAGAAGTCATAGTGTTGTTCCCTAGTCTGCACCAAGGTCAAGCCTCTATTCGTGTGCAGGAGTCCAGGGGTTCTTGGAGTCCAGGGGTTCTGCCCCCTCCTCAGAAGACTCCTGACCCAGGGTGCATCTAATATTTTAGCTACCAAGCAAGCTGACATGGAGGAGTCTCAAGCCAGTTTCCCCACCCACCCAGGAGCTCAGTGTCTTCCAGATGGCCTCCAGGGAGGAAGGGCTACAAGTGTCCTCAGAGACGATCCCCGGTACCCAGAGGCATGGCGGCCAGAATCCAAGGAGGACCTTTGCTGTCACTAGCTGGCCATGTTGTCTGAGACAAGTCAGGTGGCCTCTCTTTGGTTTAAACAGTCTCAAGGTTTAAACCAGTGTCTGACGCTGGCTGGAGGTCAGAGGAAGTGAGGACCATGGCACTGCAGGACAGTGGTCCCCAAACTCCACCATGCCCAGGCTTGACTTGGGGACACGCAGGCCTGAGGCAAGGCCCAGGATCTGCCGTTTGTTTTGCAGTGTTGGGGATTGAACGTGGATTCTTGTGCATGTCAGGCAGGCACGCCATATACCCTTAGCCTGACGCCAAGCTGCTCACGGGCTGATGTCACCAGCCTAAGGACAACGCTGGCAGGCAAGCCTGCAGATGTTCATAAAAAAAGTCATTCTCTTCCCCCTTGCTTGGCTTTAAATTCATGTCTAGGAGATCCACACAGCAGCCCTAAGGCACAGACTGTTGCTGAGGCCATTACACAAATGGGGAGACTGAGGCATAGCAAGGGCATGGGGCTTATTCAAGGTCACCCACCTGCCTAGCTTCCTGCCTCTAAACTTTGTTCACTCCTGACATCTTGATATGAGCAGCACTACGAAGCAACCAATCCCCTGTCCTGTCTCTGATTTACCTAGCGGGGCCTGAGGCCTTCCTGGCACTCTAGGGGGATCCGGAGGACATGCTGGCTCTGGCTCTCTGGGGCCTGAGCCAGAGGTCACTAGTAAGACAGGGCCAGGCTCCTGCGGGCCTGGGATGCATGGCAGGGAAGATGGGGTTGAGCTGGGCTCTGAAGGTGGGTAGGAAGAAAGAGTCTAGGGAAAGCAGGGCAGGCTGGGGCAATACTAGTGAAGGCTTGGTGGCTGGGGAAACCTCGAGTGTGCGTACGTACGTGCGTGCGTGCGTGCGTGCGTGCGTGCGTGCGTGCGTGTGTGTGTGTGTGTGTGTGTGTGTGTGTGTGTGTGTTGTGGTGTTGAGTAGATGCTGGTGGCAGGGAAAAGGTGAGGAGAGGGTCTGGCAGCTGCTGCATCTTGGGAATACAGCAGCTTTCCATCCCTGTCATCCCAGCCGCCCCTCAGCCGCCAGCTAGGGGCCCAGTGGCCTCACAAGCAATACCACCACCACCACCACTCCTTACTGAGTACCAGGGAAGCCAGGCTCCGGATGGGGGAAGTCACAATACCTGGCCAAAGTCACACTGCTGGGAAAATGCAGGAGTGAAAGCTGAGTTCAGCTACACTGAGCTCTTCCATTCAGACATCTCTGAGGTTGAGGAGACCAAAGGACAGCCCAGCTCTACTCTGAGCTGCCCCAGAATTAAAGCCATGTAAGAAGTATAGTCCAAGAGCCGGGTACTGGTGGCCCTCCGCTGTCCTTCCATCAGTCAACAGGAAGAATCAAAGAGGCCTGCCATGAGGAGGTGACCCTGACGAGCAATTCAGCCCAAGGGTGCCAGCATGGTTTGGATATGATTTGAGTGCCCCCACCCCGCAAGGATCCATGTTTTGGGAGTCTGGTCCCTGCTGAGGTGGCTTTGAGCCACGGTAGAACCCAGGAGGAGGTCCTTAGTCACTGGAGTGTCCCTTGGAATGGTATCAAGATGGTTTTCATGTGACCCCTTAGTCACCTGAAACACCCCCAAGTGTGAGCCTGCCCTGCCTCGCTCCCTTGTTCTCTGATGGATTCATTTGCCTGTTTCCACTCATGTTCCTGCTGCTGTCACTGGCCACGTGCGATGGAGCCAAAAGGTGGCTCTCGCCAGAGTCCGTGCTAGGCTACTTGGACTCAGCCACCAGGATCTTTTCTTAATAAGCCTCTTTAGAAAGGCAGCTTGCATCGGGCATTTTGCTACAGTGACAGCAAACTAAGGCAGATGTGCCTGCTCAGTCCTGGTTGCCCCTTCCCTGGACCTTGCAGGTCTCAAAGGCAGCCGTGGGTCCTGGTTCCAGGTTCTGCCATACAGCTCTGTCCCCAGAATCCAAGGGCTGAGGACTGAGAAGGTGAGGCTAGACAGCCGAGTTTTGAGGGGCTCCTCACCACTGTGACCCTTTGAAAGAAGAACCAGCAGCCAGGGATATGAAACTGCCCCTTCTCAGCAGGCGTGGGGTGGCAGGAAGGAAGGCTGCCCCAAACCCCATGCCCCATGCCCCACGCCCCACCCCGCCTCCACAGCTGTTCCCACTTGTCTATGCCCAGCAGGGTGATGACTTGGTGAGTCCATCCTTCTGCCAGGGCTAGTGGGAGCTGACAGCCCACAAGTGACACTGGGTACCTTCCAGCCTTCCTGGACAGAGCAGAGACCCTGAGCCTCATCCCCAAAGCCCCCATGCACAACCCCAAGTGCTCAGAGCCATCCTTTACCCCTCCTGATGACCTGGCAACCACAGGCCTCTTTAACTGTCCCCTACATCCTATCCCAGAGGAAACCCCAATCTAGAGGCCCTGAGCCCTGGGAACCCCCCCAGCCCAGAGGAAGTGCGGAGTTGTAACATAATTACAAACACAGCCACTGACGAGACATAGTAGCAAGTGGTCACCCATGAGCCAGGCATTCTCACCACCCTCTCAGCATGCCACCAGGCTGGACTAGAAAGTCGGCCTGGCTTTCCCAAGGATGCACAATGAGTCGGGGGCAGTGCTGGGGTGAGACCCACTAGCTCTAGGGATTGAGTTTGTAGCCCAAGCTCTGTCATGAAGGGCTCAGAGACGAGGGAGGGAAGGCCAGGCCACACCTGGCTCTGGGTACCTCTCAACACCAACACCTATTCGAGGTCCTCTCTGCCAAGGGGCAGTCACAAGCCACCAGCAACACCCATCCTGAGAACATTCCCTGAGCACTCATGGCATTCTGGGTCCTGTGCCAGGCCCCAGCATACCACAGCTCAGGTCCTCAGCCAGGCAGCCTGAAGGTCCAGAGGCATCACTGAACTGTGACTTGTAATTTCATTCTGAGCTCTGACACCTGCCTTAGGCCCAGGGTTCCTAGGAATTCTTTTGTTCCTTCCTCCTTCCATCCCCCTGCTTCCCTCTCTCCCCTTCTCCCTCCATAGATTTTTTTTATAGCGTGTAATCCTAGTCCAGGGGCTGTGGGAAAAAACCCTCAGTTTCCCTAACAGTTCATTGACAGGCTTTATCTGTTTTGTTACTACGATGAAATATCAGAAGCTTTATAAAGAAAACGAGTCTATTTAGCCCACAGCCTTGGAGTTGGCCGAAGGTTCAAACACTGTAGCTCTAGTACTGGCAAAGGCCCCATGATGGAGAATCCCATGGCAGCACTGAGGAGACACTCAGCAGGATGGGAAGCCAGAGGAGGGAGGTGGGGCTTGCTCTTTCATAACAGCCCTTTCCCTGAGAACTAATCAGGGTCCCAGGAGTTACCTCAATCCCTCTAACAACCTAACCACTTCCCACCAGGCCCCACCTCTTAAAGGCCCACCACATGGCCATACTGGAGACCAAACTCTGGACACAGGAGCCCTAGGGGACACGTTCACATCAGGTCCAGACCGCAGCTGGTCTGGGCAGGCGTTCCCTCCCCTGGGAGGTGGTCGAAGCAAGGAGTTCCAGTGCTGGTCAACCTCGTGACTCCATGACACTCAGCTTTCAGCTGCCTAGGGCAAAGCCCCTCTATGGCTGTCCCCTGCGCCCACCCCACCCACCCATTCTGATTCCAGGGAATACCCAGACCTGCTGTGGGGTCAGGAGTGGAATGCAGGGCTGGAAACCCCAGGCAAGGGTCAGACATGACTAGCATCCCTGCCTGCTGCCTCTGGACACTCTAAACCCTCAGGAAGCCTCCTCTGGTTTGAGGAAGAAGAGGCAGGGTGGGTAGATGAGGGCTGGGCCAGCTTCCCCACCCCTCTCCCTGCCCCATCTCCCTCATCCTCTCCCCCCCCCAGCAGGACTCTGAAACTATTTACACCCCGCCTCTAAGGTTTCAGCTGCGCTAGGATTTGATTCTCCCCTAGCTCTATTTTTCTTTTTCTTTTGCAATCTCCAAGAAACCCGAGCTGCCAGCTGGGTGGGGGTGATGAATGCACTCGTCTGACATCTGGATCCCATTAGCAGCCTGGTCGTGCTGACTCAGGAACAGCGTGCCCCTGGGCTGGGAGGCACAGGTGACAACATCCTTCAGACCCCCTCACCCCAGGAAGAGCAACCAAGAAAGTCTCCCCAAGAAAGTCTTAGTGTGGGGGATGGGATACAGGGTTTGATGATTTTTGTTTTCTTCCAGATTAGGACCTGAAATGGGCTAGTCATGTTGAGTGTGGCTGAGAAGAGGGAGGTCCCAGGGAGAGGACACTGGGCACTATAGATCCTGACCCCACCTGTATCCCCTCTTCATTTCTAGAGAGATACAACCCCAATCTACAGATGAGGAAAGGTAACCCAGGGGTGTTCAGCAACATGTCCAAGGTTAGACTGTAAAGCTAAAGCTTGAACTCTGGAATTTGACTGCTGAGTTCAAACTGAGGCTCTTTCCTTTGACCTCAATAAGAGACCCACCCTCATGAGTATCAGGGTCCTTACTGGTGGCCTGTGGACTCCATGTGAGCTTTCCTGTCATTAGTGAGGCCCACCATGGCCCAGACTTGCCTCGGGGCTCTCTGGCTACAGGTGTGTTCCTGAACACTTTTGCTTTTGTAATGTCCTTTGTCTGTAAGAAACTACTCAAAATTCTACTTTCTCATTTGTTCCTGTAAAGATAAAAGCAGGCTGAGTTTCACTGTGTTCATTATTATCAAATCCACTTCCCCCCATAAAATAAACAAAGGTAGAGCCGTTTCTGTAAACCTCCAAAAGGACTCTGGGCCCTGGCACTGTCCCTGCTGCGGTTCATAGAGGCATGGCTGGTCTCTTACAGTCTGCATCACATGTGACAAGAGGACCTGAGCCCAGAGCAAAGTGGCCACTTTCCTCTCTTGTTTGTTATGGTGTCCCCAACACCCCACTCCATCCCCTTTCTGCTCCCTTGTCACTTATGCACAGCCAGGCTCCAAGCATGATCTTTCACGCTGCCAACAAGAGCCTGTCCCCTAAAGAGGGAGGGATGGCTTTTTCTACCCTCCACACTAAAGCTAGGAGAGCAGACAGCATGCAGTTCCTCACTGCCTGCTTTGGCCACACCTCCTATGCTGCCTCCTCCCTGAGTGCCAGCCATGTCCAAAGGCTTAAGGTGCCCAGAGGGGCCTGAAAGTCTTCTCACCCAGGTCCAGCCTCTCCTCTCCAAGACTTCCCATGAAGCCCCAGGAAGAGCAAGGCAAACCCCAGCGTCAGCCTGGGCTTCCCAAAGCAGCCCACCGGGCTTCCACTGTCCCATGAGAGATCAGGCACATGCCTGCACCCAGGAGACACTAGGGAGGGCTAGGCTTTATAGGCACCCCCACCCTGCTACAAATACACAGACCAGACCCTGTGGTTCAGATGCCCCTTCAGGAAGTAGATGACAACATCAGACATCCAGGTGACCAGCAGGTAGTGCCCAGGCCTCCCTGTAGACAGTGGATGTCAGCTACCACTGGCAGCCTCATTCCACCCTGACCTCCTGCCTCACCAAGCCAGACACCCTGAACTAGACCTGGAATTTCAGGTGGAATTTCAGGATACACCAACTTGACCAGAATATGGCAGCACTGCTTCTGCCCACAAGGTCCTTTTCTGTTTTATTTCCACTTTTTAAGGAACCCTGAAGTCCTGGGAATAACAGTGGGGATCACAGTTGGCACACACACAGATGCCAAGGGGCATGGCAAGGGCTAATGGAAAAGGCCTGGGCTCTGGACTCACAGAACCCGACTTTCAGTCCCAGCTTTAATCCACAGCTGTGTAACTGTGGGTAAGCCACCTAATTTCTCTGAGCTTCAGTTTTATGAACCAGCAATTAGGAATCACTATATTATCTACTGAGAGAGTTGGGAGGGTCGGAGGCTATTAATATGATCCATATTACTACTTACCTTGGGCTGCACCGCTGACACACTTGTGGGCCACATACCTGTTTCCTAGGCTTCCTCATGCCTGTGAGGACATTAGCTTGAGATGAGCCCTGGCCCTGGCACACCCCACAAGGACTGACATTCCTTGAGGAATGTTTAGAGTTTGTCTCCAGCACCTTCCACTGAGCTTTGGGGGCTCCCATGTCCCTGTAGCATCCAGTGCCCCTCACTCTGCCTTAGGGACATGTGAAGAGCCCTGTCTGACTGATGAGTAGAGTTCTAGAAGCCTCTGTACTACTCTCAAGGCTGAAACAGAATAAAGTCACAGACTGCCAAGCCCCAGGCACTTATGTCACCACCGAGACCACCAGCAGCATTACCTGCACCCTCCCTGTGGCCTTCTGAAGACCTCCAGGGTCATGGTGGCTTTAGGACCCTGCAAGGCACATTCTATCTCAGTTAAACTCTGAAGAATTCTAAACACATTTGAGTTGATGGAAAATTCTTCCACAGGACCCAAGATAATGGAACAGAAAGAAATAATGACTGACAGCCCCCTAAATCTGATGAGAAACTTTAATCAATACATCCAAGCAGCTCTAATCAATATACTCAGTCAGTTCTACCTCTGTAAAGTCAAAGTAGGGTAAACACAGAGAGCAGTAGAGAGGGCATGGTACGCCCCAGGACCAAAGCCAGAAGCACACAGATATGCTGGAGCGGCATCTGCTAAGTGATGTCAAGTGTCATGGTGCTAAGTAAGTTAAGATGTTTAAGGTGAGGCCTGCAGCAGGGTTTATTTCACCTTACAGTTCAGGGAATATGTTCCACCATGGCAGGGAAGGAATGGTGCATCCACAATCAGGAAGAAGAGAGTGATGTGGCTGGAGGGACGGTCCAGTGGTTAAAGTGCTTGCCTGCAAAACCCAAAGACGGGGGTTTGATTCCCCAGTACTCACCTAAGGCCAAATGCACAACATGGTGCCCATGTCTGGAATTCATTTGCAGTGGCTGGAGGCCCTGGAGTGCCCATTCTCTCTCTCTCTAAATGCCCCCTCTCTTTCTCTCTAATAAATAAATATTTAAAAAAACACCTTGGTACACCTGTTCTCTCTCTCATCTCTCCATCTTTCTCTTCTTGAAAATAAATAAAATTTTAAAAAACACCCCCCAAAAGAAGTGTGAATGCTGCTGCTCAGTCAGCTCTAGCTTTATTTTTTATTAGCTTTTTTATACAATCCAGGATGCCAGCCCATTAAATGGCACCACCCACAGTTAAGGTGGGTTTTCCCACCTCTGTTAACTTAATCAAGATAATTCCTCCCAGCCAGAGATTCCTTTCCTAGGTGATTCTAGGACTTGTCAGGTTGACAATCAATATAAACAATCAGATACCCAATATTAGAACACCAAAACACACGGAGAAAGAAAAAAATGAACAGAATTGAAGAAAAAGGGGTAGTTCAACAATAATAGTTGGAGACATCAATATCTCCACTTCAAATAATGGACTGGAGAACTGAGCAGAAATCAACAAAGCAATGGAAGACATAAGTGAGCCAACAGACATCTGCAGAGCACTCCACCCAACAGCAGCGACTGCCACCTTCGAGCGTGTGCTGGTCTCTAGGCCACCCGACACACCGAGCCCCGCAAAGCAACCGCAGTACATTGAGAAAGCATGAAATGTGCTCTCTGACCAGAATGGAATAAAGTCAAAAATCATTAAAAGGCACTTGGAAAACTCACAAATATGTGGCTATTTAACAACGCAGTCCAGTGAGTCAACAAGAAATCATAAGAAACATGAGAAAATAGTCTGCAACACACAAAAATACACAGCACACTAAGGCTTATGGGATGTGGCTCGTCGGGAGAGCCACACTTGTAAACATGTCCATTAAGAAAGGAAGGTGTGGGGGCTGGGGAGACGGCTCGGTAGACCAAGTGCTTGCTGCTCAGCTGAGATGACTGGCGTATGTATGCATCCCCAGCATTCCTGGAAGCCATAAAAGTTGGATGTGGTGACTGTGTGCTGAAATCCCAGCACACCTATGGCAAGAGGGACATGGAGACAGGAGAGTTGGAAGTTCTCAGCCAATGAGCCGAACACAAAGAAGTAATCCTGCCTCAAGCAAGAAGGAGGCAAGGGCAGACACAGTCCTTACTACAACAGAAAGAAATAATGAATGTACATGTGACTGTGATCACAACAGAGATAAGCCACGAGGACATTATGAGACATTTGTTCTCTGATGTCTACGCATGAGCTTTGTCTCTTACACACACACACACACACACACACACACACACACACACAGTTTTTATGAAGGAAGATGGGTTAAAGGTGCTTACAAGTAAAGCCTGCCAGTCTGGATTCAATTCCCCAGCACCCAAGTAAAGTTAGACACAAAATGGCACATGTGACTGGCATTTGTTTGCAGTGACAAGATACCCTGGCATATGCATGCGTATACACGTGCATGCACAAATAAACAAATGGAAGCTATAATGCTAGGTGTGGTATACTCCTGTGATACCATCACTAGGGAGGTGGAGACAGGAGGATCAGGAGTTCAAGGCCAGCCTTGGAGACATAGCAAGTTTTATACCAGGCTAGGTTCCAAACAACCCTGTCTCAAAAACCCAGAACAAAACAGAACAAACAGGAAGATATGGCTGGGCATGGTGGTGCACACCTGTCACTCAGGATTCATGAAGTTGAGGTAGGAGAAACATGAGTTGGAGGCTAACCTGGGATACAGAGAGAGACTCTATCTCAAAACAGAAACAAATGAATGACTACCACCACCACCAAGAGGAAGACGAACTAGACAGTGAATTAGCCTTGATCTTCTGTCTCAAGAAACAGGACTAATAACAAACTCATGCAAGCTCCTGGGAGGGAACAATAAAGTTCAGAGTACAAAGTTAGCAAGCTCCTGGGAGGGAACAATAAAGTTCAGAGTATACACTCATGCAAGCTCCTGGGAGGGAACAACTATTACCCCAAAGTTCTGAGTTGATGAGATGCTTAGAGGCCCCTCTATTCACAGCAGCACTACTTTCCTATTCAGAGTGAAGGCAGATGCAGCCTGGGTGTCCATTGATGGATGATGGGTTCACAGCAGTACAGTGGAATATCATTCAGATGTAACAAAAACAAAAATTTCTGAGCTATGCTACAACATAGACAAGCCATGAGGACATTATGTGAAATCCACTAGTCACCAAAGGACAAATATGTGTGATTACATACCCAGGGGGACACCTAAAGACTCCACATTCACAGAGATAGAGAGCAGAGCGGTGGTTGCTGGGATGGAGAAGTAAGTTATTTTTTAAAAAGATTTTTATTATTTATTTATTTATTTATTTGCAAGCAGGCAGAGACAGAGAGAATGGGTGCAACAGGGCCTCCAACCACTGCAAACAAACTCCATGTGCATGTGCCACTTTGTGCATCTGGCTTTATGTGGGTACTGGAGAATTCAACCTGGGTTGTTAGGCTTTGCAGGCAAACACCTTAACCGCTGAGCCATCACTCCAGCCCCAAGGAGTGATTCTTTTGTGGGCTCGCTTCAGTTTTGCTGAATGTCTAACAGGAAGGAGCTTATGGAAGGGAAGGGTTTGTTCTTGCTTATAGATTTGAGGGGATACATTCCATCATGACAGGGAAGCCATGGCAGGAGGAGGCCTGGTGGTCACATTGCAGCCACCGTTAAGAATTCGAGGTATTCTTAAAGGGGGTCAATCTATAAAACCTCAAGGTGTGCCTCCAATAACCCACTTCCTCCAGCAAGGCTCCACCTCTTAAGGGTTCCACAGCCTTCCCAAACAGTGTTACCAGCTGGGGACTAAGTGATCAAACACATGAGGCTATAGGGAACATCTTACATTCAAACCACAACACCAGATAAAAAGAATTCTGGAGATGGGTGGTAGTGAATTGAAATTCCCAGAACCGATGTAAAAGCTAGGCATCTCTAATTCCAGCACCCCTCCAGTGAGAAGGGAGGCAGAGACCGGAGAATCCTCCAGAAGTATGTGGGCCAGCTAGCTGTGAATGGAATGAACGATGAAACACCCTGCCTCCAAGAAGATGGACGGGAAGGACTGACACTTGTCCTCTGACTTTCATGCATGTGCTGTGGCATGAGCACACCCACACACACATGGATCACACACACACACATACACCCCTTAAAATACTGGTTAATGATGTCAGGCATGGTGTGCACACCTATAATCTCAGCATTTGGGAAGCTGTGTGTGTGGAGGGGGTAGAGTGTTTAAAACCAGGCTAGACTACACAGCAAAACCCTATCTAATATAGATAGATGATAGATAGATAGATAGATAGATAGATGATAGATAGATAGATAGATAGATAGATAGATAGATAGATAGATAGATGGTAAATTTGGTGATGGGGAGATGTCTCAGTTGATAAAGTACTTTCCACTCAAGCTGGAGTTCCCAAGTTCAATCCAAGACCCCTTATAAAAAGCTTCTGTAATCCCAGCATGCTCTTGTTGATGTCAACCTAACATGGGAGGCAGAGACAAGAGAATTTCCAGAAGCTAGTGGTGAGCACAGCAAAGAACAGCAGAGTGAGGATCCAGAGCAGAAAAACCCTGCCTCAGATGAGGTGGACAGGTGTGGACTGACCTGAAGTTGTCCTCTGACCTCCACACATGTGCTAGGCCACACACATTGTGGCATGTGCACACTCACATATGAACACGAACACACACACATACACGCATGCACACAAATAAATAAATTAGTAAAATAAAATTTTTAACATTTCAAAGATGGTAAATTTTATGTTATGTGTATACCACAGTTTAAAAATTTAGAGTGGAAAGTAATGAAACATAATAGAAATTAAAGAAAAAATCAACTAAATCACATCTTGAAAAGTTCAACACAATTGGCAAACCCTTCACTAAATGAAGAAAAAGACAGAAGACTTAAATTACAAGAATCCCAAATGAAAGAGTGACATTATTACTGACCCTACTGAAATAAAAGAAGTACTATGAAAAACTGTATGCCAGAAAATCAGATAAATTTTATCAGATGTGTAGAACTACACACAGTACCTTTGTAGATGACAACCCTGTGTCCCAGTGTCAAAAGGTTGGGCATTTAGATGAAATAGAGAAATTCCAAAAAATACACAAATGATAGTTATGGATTCAAGAAGAAATAGGTAATCAGCATAACATAGAATAAGTAAAGAGACTCCCTAAGGCTGGGGAGATGGTTCAGTGGTTACAGGAACTTACTGGCAAAGCCTGCCGGCTCCCAGTACCCACCTAAATCCAGATGCACAAAGTGGTGCATGTGTCTGGAGTTTGTTTGCAGAAGCAAGAGTCCTGTCACACCCACTCAAATAAATAAAATGGCAAAAACAAAAACAAAAATAAAACTATCCCAAAAGGAAAGCCCAGGCTCATCTAAGATGGTGTGGGGTGAGATCTATTGAACATTTAAAGAATGATTAAGATTACAAGACCTCTTCCAGGAAACAAAACCTGACATACTTTCTAAGTCATGGAAATGGATACATCAGCAACAGAATAAACCTGAAGGCATGCTACGTGAAAGAAGCCAGCGTAAACTCACACAGGCCATATGATTCCAGTGCAGGAAACGCCCAGAACAAGCAGTCTAGAGAGAGAGAGAGCAGATAAGCTGGAGCAGGGGATGGAAGTCCAAGAGACAAGTTCTTTTTTTAGTTGACAAAAATACCCTACGCCTGATTGTGGTAACGGTTGTGCAAGCCTTTGAGTGTACTAAAAATCACTGAGCTGTACTGTCTAAATGGGTAAATAACATGGGGAGTGAAATATGTCTCATTGCAACTGTTACCCCAAAAAGCATCCTACATTTACATATTCCATGCTTTTATTTTTTGTTTTGAAACAAGGCCTCACTGTGTAGCTGAGGCTGATTTTGAACCCATGATTTAGCCCACGCTGCTTCTGAGCTTGTCTGAGCCTCCCAAGTGCTGGAGTGACAGGCATGTGCCACCAACTTGGCTGACTTATCAGCCATGTGACGTCGTCTATAATAGTCATTTGAAACATGGCTATCGCTCCACAGTTGATAAACTATGCTTTCTTTCCTTCGCAAAGCCTTTTGCACCTACTGGGCTAAGGACCCTCAGGCTGGGACAAGGACAGTGAGAGGAATGGGGAAGCATATGGCCAGGCACCACACCTGCAGTTGAGGGGTAGATGGCATCCAACGAAATGCCAACCCACCAAAATCCTCAGCACCCAGCTTGTGGGTACCCTCTTCATGTGACCCCAAAGAGAACGAGTAACGCAAGGCAATCTTTACCACGCACTCTCTGTGTGCCAGGCACCTCCACACACAGTTCCTGTCTCCTGCCACCGAGCCGTGTGCTGGTCAGTATTCTTGCTCACTTCACTCTGCCTCTATCACCATCCGCTGAGGCAGACAGGGGCCTACAGGAGTTCCAGACACACAGTCAGGTTTGAGTAGGGACCAGGGTGGGACGCCTCAAGCCTCATAGACCACAGGGGTGTAACCTAGGGGTGTCCTGGGTTCTCAGAGAGGCACCTGAACCCCTTCTGCAGGTCTTCTACTTCTATGGGACCACTCCTCCCATTTCTTCCAGAAAGCTGAGAGATAATGATCTGTGTCAGTGAAGGCTAAGGTTAGGCGTGAGCTGGAAAGCAGGAGGGACCCAGCACTTAGAAGATGGCAGCCCAGCTTCGATTCCCCAGTTCCCAAGTAAAGCTGGATGCACAAAGTGGTGCATGCATCTGGAGTTTGTTTACAGAGGCAAGAGGCCCTGGAACACCCATCTCCCTTCTCGCTTTCTCTCTCTCTCTCTCTCTCTCTCTCTCTCTCTCTCTCTCTCTCTCTCTCTCTCTCTCTCTCTCTCTCTCTCTCTCTCTCTCTCTCTCTCTCTCCATTGACCAGCTCCTCCATTGATCAGCTCAACTTTGCACACGAGTGTCTTCCTCACTCAAAGCACCTGTCCCAGTTTGTAGAATACGCCCCCTATGAGCCTGTCACACACAGGTGGTCACAAGCATTGCATGAAATGTTGTCAGAGTCCATTTGAGACAAGGCCTGTCCAATCCTCCACTGGACTGAGTCCTGTTTGCCATTTCACAGGCCACACAAAAGAGGTTGGAGGGGGATGCTCTCAGGGTGTCTTGGACAACATTGCACATGAGCCCTTGGCTGCTGGCTGGTTGGTCATGTGTAGACTTGGAGAACCACTCCAAAAGATCCTTAGCTGCCCTTGGCCCTCATTCTATCCTGGGGGTATGGTGGAGCTCAGCCAAGGACCTGTTTTGTACTATGTCCAGGGAGGAGAAAACAGAATATTTGGGGTGTAGGGTATGAAGGATACCCCAGTGGTGAGTTCCCACCCTGTAGAGTTCAGGTGGAGGAGGCATACATATGACCCTGGGGATGGAGAGCACTCAGGTCTGGCTTGGGCCTAGGATCCTGTCTTTCTACCAAGATCCCAAGAGCCACTGATTTCATTGTGTCCTGGCCATACTTTACGTCTGAAGGCTGGCATGGCTCTTTCTGAAGAGGAGCCTAGGGTGTAAGGAGCTTCGGGCTCATGGTCCTGGATCTGGCCCCACCCAGACCCTCTCTTAGCTTCTAACATCCGGAGGCGAACACGACATGGCTGCTCAGATTTGCCAGGATTCCATTTCCATTACATATATAAAATAAAACCAGCACCACATTATACAGAAACTGGAAAATGTGGAAAGAAAAAAAAAAAACCCAGTAGGGGAAAAGAATTGCTGATAAACCCATACTGTCCTGAGACAGCTGCCAACTTTTCTCATCAGGATCCTAGGTCTCTTGGGGGGAGTTGGGGTCATCCTTGGGGTGAGAGACGCCACAGCAGACCTGCTGGGGTCATGTCAAAAGAGGAGAAAAGAGGAGAGAGCAGGGCTGCTCCTCCCCCAAGGCCCGAGAGAGAAAGAGATGCCTGACCCCTGGGCACCTGAGACCTTCATTGAGACCTATCCTGGAAAACAAATGGACCAGGACCCCCCACCCTTCCTTGCTTCAGGAGGAGGAGTGGGAGGAGGAGGAGGCAGAGGTGGGTCTGAGGGAGGGGGTGCACATCTGGATTCCTGGCCCACAGCCTGCATTCCTTCCTGGTGAGTGTGAGCAGATGGGGCCTCCAGAGAGCTATGAGGAGTGAGCTGGCCCCATTCTGCCCCTCCATAATGGGACCCACCCTGCAGGAATGCCGCTGGGACACCCGAAGGCCCAGTTTGGGTCTAGAATCCCCCAGTCAGATTGCTGAACAAGCAGCATGGGCTCAGCCAGCCTGGCCGAAGGGTCCCTGGAGGTCCTGCATCATCAGCAAGCCCTTACCTGGGGGCAGTCCTTGATGTAATGCCCTTTGTTGAAACACAGGTGGCACAGGTAGTTGGGCGGGGGCCGTTTGCTTGGCTTCCTGGACTCGGAGGTGAGTGTCAGGTCTGAGAAGTGTTCAGTGAGGGAGCTGAGACCATCTGCGATGTTGTTGAGGGAGCCATAGGGCGAGGCGCTCTTATACACACTGCTGCTCAGTGCCTGTGGGGACAGAGGCAGGTCACAGCTACGGCAAAGGGTGACTTCCATGTGACCCCCATAAATTCCCATGGAGACTTCAGCTGGCCCCAGAACCCAAGTTCAAATCCTAACTCTAGGCCTATCTCATGGGAGCAATGACAGCCACTTCTTTCCATAAGTGTCAAGTGAAGTCATGGGTGTGATGCACTCTGTCTCATCTCTGGCCCTCAGGACCACTGGATACATGGTGATGATGCAAACTACTGTCCTTACCATTGCCTGAGGCTTTGCAAGCGCTAGGCAAGCACTTTGTCACTGAGCTACGGCCCACCCAGTCCTACTAGATTGTCTTGACACAGTACCAAGTCAGAGGGCTCTGTGGATGTGGGGCTCTGCCACTAACCAGTGGAAAGACATCTGGTAGGCTGGCACTGACTTCGTTTCCCCGTTTTATAAGGAAGACACACCAAAGCTTGCAATGTGGCCCAAGGCTTATGCACAGAGGAGCCCAGGAAGCCTGGGCCATCTCTCTGGGAACTCAGAGAGAGAAATGGCCACCTCTCCCACCTCCACATGACAGGAACCAGACATCCCACTGAGCTCCAGAGCAGACACAGCCCAGGCCCTCCTGGTGTATACAGCCTCTATTTATAGACATCACGGGCTCCAGGCGGCAGGGCACACTGGAATCTCATGAAGGTGGGGCCTGAAGTGAGGCTGGCTGGCGAGGAATGGCCATGCCCCCCCCCCTTTCCTAAGGAAAAGCCTCGGCTGGGAAGAGACCACTTCCCCAGGAAGGTCAACAGTAAACTTGGGGACAATGCTTGGGGTACCCTGACTCCAACAGTGTCCAAGAATGACAAGAGTAAGCTATGACTTGGGGGGGGGCTTTGGGTCTGATGGGGAGAAAAATACTTGTTTTAGGAATCCTCAGTCCAATCAGGAAGTAAGAGTCCTGAAAGCAAAGCTGGATCAGATAGGGGCCCAGTGGGGGACAGTCCTTGGGTCCCCTCAGTGTAGCAAAGAGAGAGAGAAGAGTTAAGTATACCTTCCCTTATCAAAATCCATCCCCATGTTTCTTTCTTTCTTTCTTTCTTTCTTTCTTTCTTTCTTTCTTTCTTTCTTTCTTTCTTTCTTTCTTTCTTTCTTTCTTTCTTTCTTTCTTCTTTTTTTTAAGATAGGGTCATGCTCTAGCCCAGGCTGACCTAGAATTTACTATGTAGTCTCGGGCTGGCCTTGAACTCACTGCGATCCTCCTACCTCTGCCTCTCGAGTGCTGGGATTAAAGGTGTGCGCCGCCATACCTAGCCCATGTCTCTATTTTTAAAATCTCAACACTTGTCTCCTAGAAGATCCAGCCCTCTCCATCCAGGTAGGATGGAACTTTGGACATTTTGCTGTGTGACCTTAGGCCAGTCATTTCCCTCTTTGGGCTCCCTTGTATACAGCCTGTGATAAAGAAAGACACACAGACGCCATGCCCAGCACACTAGCTTCCTGCAGTGATATGGGAAGCAGCCTCATGGGCCCTGATGTTTGCTGCCACAAAACCCAAGACAGAGAGCTCCCGTGCTAGCCTGCATGCAGTCTGGGCTAACTCTCTGGCTCCTGGAAGAGCTCAGGACAGAACTAGCCTCTTTAGAAGCAGAGGTCCCATCCCTGGAGGTGATGAGCCCCAGGGGCCACCTCTGGGCTATGTGGGATGGCTCTGATGGAAGTCAGATGAGGTGACCAAGATGACAGGCCAAACCCTGGGAACTGAATGCTTATTAGCATAGCTTGTCCTCACCACAACCCTGTGAGTCACTGTCCCCATTTTACAGATTCAACGAGTGTGTCCAAGCTTGTATTGAATAACCTGGGAAACTTGTAACACAAACAGTTTTCTGGGCCCAAGGGCATATTTTGGCATGTGGTCCAACATCCATTACCAGTTACCATTTTAATGATTTTAAAGTGAGAAGCTCAGTGGCACTAAGAACGTTCCCATGCTTGCGCAACCATCACCACCATCCACCTCCAGAACCTTCCACCTTGCCAAGCTGAAACTCTGAACCCAATGTAGAGTAACTCCCACCTCCCTCCCTAGCCTGAGCCTGCATGTGCCAAGCTCCCCAGGGAGCAGAGATACTAGCCTCTGCCTAAATGGCCTCAGAGTGCCAACTGTAGGGTCTCTCTGTATCTCCACCCGGAGATCTATCCCACATCAGAAGATCCCCTCACAACACACACACACACACACACACACACACACACGTTCTAACTCAGCTTGAGTTGGGCCAGCATCGCCCCAGCCTCTTAAAGAAAAGTTCATCTAAACAAGAAACTCAAAGCTCCCAACACTGTGACTCACCCCAAGGCTGGGAAATGTAATTTCACAAATAACAACCCTCTGCTTCCCCCCCTTTACCTTTTCCTTTCTTTCTTTTTCTGCTGGATAAGATTTAAGCAAGTCCACAGGCATCAGACTGTTTGGGCAGTAACTTGCCAAGAGGAAGGGGAAGTTCCGTAGATATCCAAAGTACACTAAGGACACCCTGAAGGGTCGCCCCCCTTGTGATCATGCCCTCTGTTCATGACAGCCAAAGACCTCCACACAAGCTGTCCCCTCACTGGCACCCCAGCCACTGGCTTCCCGAGGTTCAAAGATCTGCCTCTTACCGGAAGCTCCATGAGCGAGAAGTCAGGCCTGTGCCTCACTTTACCTCCTGCTTCCACTGTCCTCCAGCCTGTTTCCTCAGCTGCCACCACTCTCTGCCGTCATTCCCAATACACAACTGGAAGATCATAGAGAAGCCAGGTGATCTGACCTCATGCCCAAATTATAGGTGGAAAAACTGAGGTCCTTGACCCATCCTGGGCCAAGAGCTGGGAGTCCTGGTGGCCGAACCAGCACAGGGTAGGTGGGCCAGCAAACCATTTCCTCTGCAAAGTCCTATTTGAATATGGGCCATGGAGGTAAAAGGTGAGTCCGGGCTGTTTCCCTGGCCAGTGGAGACTAGGCAGAGCAGGGCTGGGACTGGCGTCACTTGCCACAGCATTGCAGCAGCTAGAGAAAGGCCTGTTCCCTGTGGTGGACAGGCCAGGCCTCTCAAAAGGGACATCCATTTGTGTCATAAGTACCCCCAAGGAAGGGGCTCTATGGATGGGTCTGGGAGACACAACATAGATAGTAGTGCCAGCAAGAAGAGGAAGGGCTACCATACCAACTTCTGCCAGTGTGCCATGTGCGGGTGCAGACACCCTGCTCCTGAGAGGCACTCAGGAACCCAAAATGCAGAGGGTGCCAGCCTTCCACCTGTGGCTTCAGTCCCAGCATGTAGAGTGCAGATTAGGTGCTCCTGTTTAGGGGGCCTGGGCCTCCTCTAGGGACTTCCTTGACCCCCTCATCCCCGCTCTGGCCAAGGCAGGAACTGTCACAACTGCACCTGGCACTCTGTGGACTTTGATCTTTGTGATGCCTTCTCTTCTCCCCCATGAGGGGTGTTGCCCCCAAGGACAAGATCCTATTACCTCCTTTTGCAGTGCTCCTATACCTGTTGCTAGCCTGGGTATGGAGATTCCTGGGCAGTGAGGGACCTTAGAGCTCCTGGACACATGGGTAGCATCTTGGGCTGAGGTCTCAGAGCTTCTGTTGACTGGTGGCTCTGGCTGCTGGGGGAGGGTGACCCCACTTATGTGGTGGATGGAAGTCTCCAGGCACACTTCCTTCCTCTCTGGCTCAGTGACCCCAGAAACTTGCAGTCCTCACCCATATGGGGGAGCCAGCAGCGACACTCCAGGCTTCTCTCATAACTGATGGGGGAACGTAATGGGAAGACACTAGTTCATTCTGATCAGATGGAGCGGGGTGTACGTAATGAGAGCCCTTTCCTTTCTTGAGTTTTCTTGCGTAGGAAGACTGTTTAGTGAGCATTGTGGGTCTCATGCTATAAAGCTAGAAGCTGAGGCTCAGAGAAGCTTAGCGACTTGCCCAACATAACCCAGTCAGAAGGCACTGGTCAGGTATATGTCACCCACACAGAGCCTCCAAGACTTGGCCTCCCCTACACAAAAGAGACCCAGAGGAAAACACCAGGTGTGATGTCATATGTGAAGCCCCTAGACGCAGCAAGCTGCGACACCAGCGTCCCTGGGCTGCATGAGGGGTTCCCGCTGTGGAATATAGAAGGGAGGCACAGAGTTCCAGAGCTGTGCTCACCTGCCCAGCTGAACTCTTCCCAAAGGACCATCAGAGGCTGCTGAGGACAAGGGAGGGGAGGTAGGAACTAGCTCCCATGGGCAGAAGCCTCAGGGGGTAGCCCAGAAAAAGTGGAGGGAGAACAGGGATGGGATGACAGATGGGTCACTAGGTGGAGAGTAGCATTGGCTAAGTACAGGCAAGGCCAGGAGAAGGCAGTGTCCCAGGAGTCTGGGTACACAGAGGCAAATGCTGCGTCCTGCTCCCCAGACAGAGAAGGGCTCAAAGGAGGGACTCAGATTCTAGTCTCCAGTGCCACAGGCTTCCTTTCATTAGCTAGACAACTGTATTCTCATCACCAAAAGTCACCCCTACCTTCATCTCTGTTCCCAAAACACAAGTGCTCACACTATTAGTGACAAAAAACATCTCACCAATGACTGCACCCATTCTCCCAAAGGACATGCACTTCTGTCCCTAGGGCCTACCTGGAGTACAGCACGTGCACGCCTTCTAACATGGACAGGTGGTCATGGACTGAGCACAAGTAAGAAGTGGCCCACAGGGAAGAGAAGAGAAGCCACACCTTGACTGAGGGGTTCCCAGCCACTCTTTGCCCTTCCTGTGCTCTGGTTTCCAAGGTTGGAAGCTGACCTGTGGACCAGGGGGTATGGGCTGGCCAGGACAGAGCAGTGACCCTTCCCCAGGACTCCCCACTGGAGGCAATGTGTGTACAGGAGTCCACCCTACAAAACCAGTGCTCAATAAAAATTCTAACCTAATGAACATGTCCAGTTTTTTTCTGGTGAAGGAAGTGGGCAGAGAGGAATGGGGAAATTACCTGGGCTTGGGGGTACAAACAGTGACTGCAGAGCCAAGCAGGCTCAGGGGAGACCTTACCCCCACCTCAGCACCCCCACCCCCACCAGTGTCTGTCACACATAGCAGCTCCCTGTCTTCTGCCCAGCTAGCACACAAGCACCGAGGATGGCACACCTCACACTATTAGAGCATTTTATCAAACGAAAGCAGAAAGTGTGGATCCGAGACTCCTAAGACTGGGAAGGACTGTGGTATTGAGTCAGCCCTGGGTACCACTGAAGTCACATCCTCTATAGCAAGGTGCCTGGATCTATGACCCACTGTGGTGTGAGGATGTCCATGGCCCCTGCAGCTGTAAGCAGATCTGCACATGTGGTCTTGTGCTGTGGACTGTCTTGAGATCTCAAAGAGCCTCTTGACCAAACAAGGTAAGGACCATTATTAGCACATCTAAGCTGCTGCTGGGCTACCACCAGGGACAAGGTTTCTCCAGCTCCTTAGTCACTCATTGCAATGAATCCAGAAATCAATAAGAACTCCTTCCTTGAGACAACAGGAAGGCTGAGACAAAGGAGGGTGTCCACATTGTCACAGGTCTGGACATGGCAGGTCATCTTTCAAGTCACCCACTCTACCTAGCTACTAGACATTAACTAAGCACCTAGTACATCTCAGGCACCAGCTGAGCATCTGGGCCAGGCCCGCTAAGTGGAAAGAGGAGGGATTCCTACTCTAAAGTGTTGACAATCGAGCTATGGAGAGACACACCTGGTGCATGGGGCAGGACCACCTAGCTGCTAAAACTGTCATGCCAGGAGTACCCACTGCAGCAGCTAGAGGAAGGCCTGTTCCCCAGGCCTCTCAGAAGGGACATCCATTTGTGTCATAAAGTGCCACCTAGGAATGGGCTCGCTGGATGGGGCTGGGAATGACATCACAGAGAAAAGCCAAGGCAAGTGCAGAGGCTTGGGTGCTTCAACTGTTGGGTGATTCCAGAAATCTCAAGATGACCAGTATGGCCAGAGGAGGACTGAGTCACAAGTCACACACCACCACCACCACCACCACCGACAGAGAGAGAGAGAGAGAGAGAGAGAGAGAGAGAGAGAGAGAGAGAGAGAGAGAGAGAGAGAGAGGGAGGGAGGGAGGAAGGGAGGGAGGCTCAGCATGCTGGCTCCCTAAATACACTTCCTTCTCTGGACAATGGGGCTGCCATTCCCCCCTACCTCAGGCTGGGACATTGGAACCAAATAGGAAGTGCTCAGAGTTCATCTCTCTCCAGGTCAGTGGAGCAGAAGCACTATAGGAAACCTCGTGCTCATGATTAGGGTCCTCACCAGGGCTGGGATCCAGAGAGAACGTTAGAGGCTAGACCAGAGGTCCAAGGTGCTTAGCCTCTAGCTACATGAAGCCCAGCAGAAGAACCAGGTGGGAGCTAAGCTGATGGGCCACCAAGACAACACTGGGCTGGGATATGGGAGAGTTCAAAATCAAGCTCTGGGGCCGACTACTGGATGGCTCCCCATCTCTATTTTCCCTCTGTAAAATGGGAGTGTTGAGGAACAAAGCCCTGCTCAGGGAGATGGGGCTGCTATCTCTGGGCTCTTGGTGTTGACAAGTGCCTGGGCTCCCCACAACTGTGATCCCCTTTCTGTCATTCACAAATCTCCAGAGGGAGAGCCACAGCAGCAAAGAGCAGGGTCTGTAGCAGTGTGGAGGCCTATTACAAAGACCCAGGAGGCATTCAGCTTTATGGCTCCAGAAAGAAATTCTGAAAGTATGGTGCTATACATCCAGGGAGAGACCTAACTCATTGGAACATCTCTGTGCCTAGAGATGTTTGGAAGAACGCTGGCAGGTATCCTGTGCCGAAAGCATTCTCTGGTTGAATGCATGTGGGAAATGTTGGGATGTAGAACTGTTAAAGTACTTTGGACTGCAGGACTTCTCAGAGCCTTGGCTGTGCTAGTGGGCATTGGATGAATAAAAGGAAAGGACAGCGGACTGTCCCTCAACACCCACAAAGGAGAGATGCCATTTGATAGTGGGGCCATGCCTTCCAGCTACCTCTGCTTTCGGAGGAAAAGGGAAGAAAACAGCTGTCCTAAATATCCAGTGTAGGTAGGACAGCCTTATCCCCTGGTGTGGTGGAAGGAAGGGTACCAGGGCTGCCTAGGACCAGCTCTGAGCACCCTCCAGGGGCCCAAGACAATGCTTAGTGGAATCTATAGGCGCTACACTGCTGGGAATTTAAACTCCAGTAGAACTTGGCAGGGAAGATCCCACACAGACAACCTCCTTGTCCTAAGTCCCACCTCCTCTCACAGATACCTGCAGAAAAGATGGGTGCAGCCAAGGAGACATACAGCTGTGGATTTGGGGTGCACAGGATGTCATTTCAGGACCCAAAGTTCTCTTAAGAAACTACAAGATACCCATGTCCACCTCATGTCCACTTGGAAGGTCACCTCCAGAAACTCTCCCTGCTTTTGGATGTGAAGTCTGTCATCTCCATTTTTGCTCCCAAGGCCAGAGGTCCAGTTGGGACCCTTGGCTTATCTTCAGCTCTCAGGGCCAAGGTTCCAGGGGCACAATGGGCTTCTGTGCCCCGTGTCCTCACCTCCCCTAATACCAGCTGCATTCATGGTGTTTTGCTATTGTGGAGGGAGCAGCCTGGGGCGGTGCAGGAGGGGGTGTGCTCTTGGCACAGGGGCTGGCGCAGACGGGCCGTGGTCAGCAGTCAGCATGCAAGTCACATCCGCAGGCACTGCCACTGGGCCTGCCAGGCCTCCTGCAGAATGGCAATGATGGTGGACCCTAGGTTTCTTCCTAGAGACCCCTCCAGCCACATAGCACTTAGTGCTTCTGAGCCCAGCCCCTTGATGGCATTGAGTTGAGGGGTTTCTTCTCACCTTCTCAGCCAATTGCTATTATGGAACCATATTAGGTCACCCATTAAACCTTGGATGAAGGGGAGTCCCATCCCCAAGAGCACAGCTGGGGCTCTGAGGGGGTTTAAGAAGCCAAGGAGGTGGGGGAAGGGAAAATGAGGGAGACCAAAGCCAAGAGAGCCTTCCGGAAGTCAGCAGGCCTTTAGCCTTACAGGACTCCAAGGAAGCCACAGGCAAATGAGTGTGAGACATCCCTCTGTCTCCCCTGACAATCTGTAGGCACACACTCCCCCATTTATGCCTGCCGCCATCCTCAGACACATCACCCTGGGCAACAGCAGAAGCAAAATCTATCTGATGGGGAAACTGAGCCTGAGAGATGGAGAGGAGGGCTCCCTGAAATCAGGTCATAAGAGATTTTTCCCCATCCTTGTTCTTGCTCCTTCCACAATGTACCCTTTCTGGGGAAACTGAGGAATGTAGTAGTTTAGTGATAGCAGGCAGGTCTCACTGAGCCACAGCTGAGATCTTGGAGACTAGAAATTTCCAAGGAGAGGCACAACATCTTTCTCCCATGGAGACCACTGATATAGACCTCTTAGCTAGACACGGCTGGGACTGGAACAGAGGGAGGCTGGTAGGGGCTAGTTAGGAACCCCATTTGGCTTGGGGTTCACTGCCACACGTCCCTTGAGAGGCCCTCCCTTAAGTGTACCTCCATCCACTCACTAGTCACTCACATGCATTGTCTATGGTCCCCTCTAGCTGTGGCTGTGAAACCCTAGGGATCCCACACCCAGCCCTCATAGAGGTCAACAAATGTTTGGTACAAGAACGGTCGAGACAAGGACAGTAAAGGAACATGCAGCAAACTGTTCTTTAGAGTCACTGGTCATCTGAAGCCAGTCCCTAAAGAGGTGGCAGTGTTCTAAGAAAGAAAGATTCCCAGCCCAGAGCCTTGACATACAAATGTTTTCCCCTGGCTCTCTGGGGTACCTTTCCATCCTCATATCTGGCCACCATGGCCAACCCTCCTACACCAGTTCCACCCACACAGGTCAGCAGGGCAGCCTGAGAGGGCTTGGCCTTATGCCAAGGTTTTATATGTCCATGAGTCCCCCAGTAAATAGTGGCAGAGATGAACAGATATATGTGTCCAGAAAGGGTGACCGTCTGCCTTCCTGCCTCATCTTCCAGCATGCCCCAACATGCACAGACCATCTTCCCAGACCACCCCTGTGGGCCCCTCTACCTCTGGCATCTTGGCAGAGGGACCACAGGGGACAAGTGAAAGCCACAGAGTGTTTGCAGTTCCCGAATAAAGCTGGAGTAAGGTGGGTACAGGAGGAGTTGGATCCCTTGGGAGACAGGAGTGGACTTTGGGAAGGCTATGCATAAGACCCCCCCCAAAAGGGGCTGGGAGGTCATGGCCACCTGTGTATTTATGTAGATGGGAACAGGCGCTGCCCAGTAGACTTTGTAACCGAATCCACTGAACAGGCTGTCTTTGCGACACAGGCAGCCCAGGTTTAGGGAGACAGCAACTGGGCAGCTGGAGCCCTTCCCCCCCCAACCTCGAAGGATTTCCCTTTCATTTCCTTCCAGCCTGGGAGGGCAAGGGACAGCACGGTCTGTGAGGTCAAGCCCTCAAAAACCACTTCCTATGCGGCTGGGGTAGGGAAAGCAGCTGCAGGGTGGATCTAGGGGGTCCCCCGAGTGGGAACAGCAGGCAAAGCCCCTTGACAAATCATTGCTTTCTAGGGCTCCCTTTCGGGTCAGGAACTACCGAAACAAGTCCTGAGGAGGAAGAAGATCTCAGACCCTCCCCAGAGGAGTTCTGAGCAGGACCTACACCCTCTGTCCCACATGGTGATGGCCAAGAGGGGTGACAGGGTTGGGCGAAGGGAAAGACTAAGAGGGACTCCCCGCCCTGGCCGCACCCCGGCTGTCTGGAGAGAATCCGGAGACACCCCCCCCACACACACACACCCAGCCAGCTTGCTTGGAGCAGGGCTCCGGGCTGGGAGAGGGGGCGGGAGTGCCCTGCCCAGGCCTTCAGCTGCTCAGGGGCCGGGCTCGGCCAGAGAGAGGTGACGCGCTCCCGGAGCCCCGGGGACTTGGGGCGGCAAGTTTGGCAGAACTGATGTCAGCCCAGCCAAGTCTTGGGCCGGCCGGGGCCGTGCGGAGCTAGCCCGGAGCCCCGGGCCAGGGAAGGCAGGGCAGATGGGAAGGCGGCCGTGGCGGTGGGTGCAGGGCGCGCGCGGGGGCACCCACCTCTCCGCGCTGCAGCTGGAAGACGCCGTTGAGATAGCTGGAGTGCAGGGGCGAGCCCAGCTGCTCGGGGCGGCCCTTGCCGAAGGCCAGCTCCGGGGGCGCGGCGCCGGCGGCCGGCTCGGGCCGGAAGGCATCGAAGGCACTAGCCTGGTGAGTGTCCTGCAGCGACAGGTAGACCCAGTTGAGCAGCTGGGCCGGTTGGTACACCGAGGCGGCACTCGTGTCGATGGCCGACAACAGGCTCATTTTGCCCCGGGCAGTGCCTGCCCCTCCCCGGCTTGCCCGCTCGCGCCCCCCACCCCTCCCGGCGGAGGGGCGGGCACCCGGGGGAGCCTGTGCCCACTGCCAGACGCCCGAGCCCCCCGACGACGGCGATCGCCCCGCGCGCTGCCCGCAGCCGCCGCCGCCGCCGCCTCCCCCCTCGACTGCAGCCCCGGGGCGCGCGCGGGCGGAGGAAGGAGGCAGCGAAAGTTGGGCAGGAAACTTTTAGCCCCGCCCCTCCCGCCCCGCCCCTCCCGCCCGGCGATCCGCTATCTGCCTCGATGCTGACCCCTCCGGGGGACGCTCCCGGGGCGGAGCCTGCGGGAGCTCCGCCCACCCCGGCCCTATCCTCGCCCTCCATTGGCTGTTTCGTTGAATATGGATACGGGGGCGGGGCGAGGGGAAACGAGGCTGGTCTGCACATGCAGCCCCGCGTTGCCCCGCCCAGGGGCGGCTCCCGAGCCCCTCTCCCGCCCACCCCTGGGCCCGCGCTGCTCCCCAGCCCTGGAGCTCAGAGTCGCCCTGGCTGGCCTAGGCGCTCCTCCCGCCCTGCTGTGGCCTCTCTCCCACGTCTTCTTCTCGGGACCCCTGCAAATGTGTGGGTGCTGTCTGTCTCTCCTTTCCCTCCTTCCTCTCCTCCTGGGTCCCCTTCTAGCTGTGGGTCTTCTGTGGCTGTGATGTCCTCTCCTATCTCTTTGTGGATTTCCCTCTCTTTTGATGTTTTCTTCTCTCTGCCTCACCCCTCTGAAACACGCGCGCGCGCGCGCGCGCACACACACACACACACACACACACACACACACACGCAGGCACACACTCCCTCCTCTCACTATCGCAGTAGGACCCTCCCCCTCTCCCTTAATTCCTTCCATCTGCGGAATCGCTTTGCGGACCGCCTGATCCAAGGGGGGCCCCGGGTTCCTGCCCCAGGAAGGACTCCCCGCCCCTTCCCTCCTCCCCTTATGCTTCTCTAGTTTCTACTGGGGCTGGCCCCTCTTTTCTCCCCCTCCTCCGCCCCAGCCCCATCCTCAGCCCACCCTGATGCTTTGGAGGGGCGCCGGGACCCTATTCTGAGCTAGGGGATCCCAGAAACAGAGAAGCCCACCCCGAGCCTGATGTTCCCTAAGCCTCAGGAACCCCTAATCTGGGAGTGGTCTGCACTACCCCAGATCTGGGGAAGACCTAGATCTGGGGGAGGCCCAGTCTCTGGGTTGCCCGCACAGAGGAACTGATTGCCTGACCAGACTCTCCCACCTACAGTTGAGCGCTAGAGCTGTTCAGCCAGGCATTAGTGTCATTGGAGGACCCTCTGAATGACCCTCATCTCTGTCAGCCCCTTGTTTTCTCTTCTGTAAAATGGAAATGACCAATGAGAGCTCCCTGTCTGTGAGGGGCCAGCGTGGGTTTGGTAAATCAAAACTAAGATAAACCGGATGCGCACGCCTTTAATCCCAGCACTCGGGAAGCAGAGGTAGGAGGATCACCATGAGTTCAAGGCCACCCTGAGACTACATAGTGAATTCCAGGTCAGCCTGGGCTAGAATGAGACCCTACCTCGAAAAAACAAAACAAAACAAAACAAAAAACCCTAAGAAGATAAAGGGCCCTGTCTCCCCAGTCACCCACTCTGAGAGAATTTTTCCTGTAATCTGTCCTAGGCAGGACACTGATGCATATCTGTGGATGCTTGGGCCAGAATAACCTTCAGTGGTGACCAAGTGCTGACCTGTCCCACCCACCGCGAGTTCCCTTTGATCTCAGATCACCATGTTTTTAAAAAATAGTTTTACTTATGCATTTGCAAGCAGAGAGAGATGGAGAAGAAAGAAAGAGAACGAACAAGCCAGGGCCTCCAGCTGCTGCAAAAGAACTCCAGATTCATGTGCATCTGACTACCTGGGTACTGGGGAATCGAACCTGGGTCATTAGGCTTTGCAGGTAGAACCTTAACGGCTGAGCCATCTCTCCAGCCCAGATTGCCATGTTTTGAAAGAGTTTGTCCATCAAACAATTTGCAGGCAATTCAAAGGACACATACACCATCCGTTTCTCAGTAGTTTTGCTTCTCAAAGACACATCTATTAACTGGGTGTGGTGATGCTTGCCTGTAATCTCAAGGCCAGAAGACCAAAAGTCCAAAAGTTCAAGATCATTCTCTACTACATAGGGAGTTTGAGGTCAGCCTGGGATACAAATCTTTTCTCAAAAAGGGGGGTGGGGTGGCTGGAGAGATTGCTCAGTGGTTAAGGCACTTGCTGGGAAAGTCCCAATTCCCTCCAGCACCCATGTAAAGCCAGATGCACAAAGTGACACGTGTGTCTGGAGCTCGTTTTCAGAGCACACCTCTCTCTCTCTCTCTCTCTCTCTCTCTCTCTCCATATATATCTGCCTCCTTCTCACTCTCTAAAAATAAATAAATAATTTTTTAAAAAATCTATTCACTATCCTTTCTATTTTAAACATTGCTTAGCCTATTTGTTTAAAGGGAAGACACATGGTGCTTGAAGACATACATATGATAACCATTTTAATCTTGGTAATGTTTGTTCCTTTGAAATCTGCTGCTGGCCTTGAGCTTCCAAAGGTACAGGGTAAAATTTGTAACTACCTTTCTAAGACTTTATAAAGAGAGGTTATATCTTCCAACCGCACAACAAGAAGTTGGGGTATTGAGAGGAGACCCTGGGACACCCATCCTCACCAAGGCTTCCTGTGCCCACACCTTCTCTCCCACTCTCACCTTGAGACCAAGCCTGACATCTGCTTAGAGACACCTTCTCTGGTCCCTCCCTGACCTCCAGAATAACTTGATGCCAGGATGTCATTTATAGTCATTGCTACCTCTTTCTCTCCCAGCCCCAGCTTCTACTCAGAGCCTAGTGCACAGATAGGATGATCAGTAAATCTTTGCTGGGTTGGCAGGGTAGCTAGATTAGGTTACTTTGAAGTGATTGTGGGTTTGAATATCTCTTCCTCCCTCTGCCCTCACCATACCTGTCCAACACATGGGCTCTGTATTCAGTAGGTGATCAATAAATATGAGTAGCCTACCAGTAGCTTGCCTGGATAGGAGCCAGCTGGCCTGAAGTCAGCTCTTCACCCCCACCCCAGCTGCTGGGGACAAATGATGCTGAACTCCCCAGCCTGTAGAATGGGGGTTGGGTAGGAGTGATAGGATGGGAGGAGGAGGGGAGGCAGCAGAGTCCTGATACCAGGCCAGAAGTCTGGGTCAGACCCCTCCCTGAGCTGCTGTGCCCAACATTCACATTAAGAAGCCTAGCAATGAGCCCAACAGAGATCCTTTACCTCATTTACCCAGAGCAGCACTGCAGTAAGCCTGCTAGCTAAGCTACCTACCCCTAATCACACTCAGGTTCTCCCTTCACCAGTTTGGTTTGTCTGGGAGCGCCAAACTATGTCATCACCTCACACTTGGAGGTGAGGCTCAAGTCTCTCTCCCCCCTTTTTTCTATTTGCATGTGCGTGCACATGCGCGTGCGTGAGTGTGTGTGTGTGTGCGTGTGTGTGTGTGTGTGTGTGTGTGTGTGTGTGTGTGTGTGTGTACGTGAACTGGAGCACCAGGGACTCTTGCTACTGCAAGTGAATGCATGCACCACTTTTTGGGTCTGGGTGCATGGGGAATTGAACTCGTGCAGACAGACTTTGCAAGCAAGCTCTGTTAACTGCTGAGGCATCTCTCCCAGCCCAGTATTTTAGAAAACTTTTTACCACAATTTTAATGCATGTACATGATGTATTTTGATCATGATCCCCTCCCATTGCCTCTTTTGTCTCCCTGCACCCTTCCCCTGAATCCATTCTTCTGTCCATCTAGTCCCTCTTCTATTTTGATGTTTTCATGTCCTTTATTTTTTGTTCGCTTTCTTTATCATACACGATGGAATGCTGATGGGCCCAATATTGTGCAGGTCATATTGTTGTGAAGTCATGAATGTAACCATCGCTTCATACCCAGAAGACAGCACTCCAAAGCACTCCTCCCCACCCTGCTCTTACACCTGCTGCTGCTTCTGCCGTGTTCCCTGAGCCTTGGGGGACCCTAGATGTGTCTCATTTAGCAGTGAGCACTTATTCTCAGCACTTGGATGAGTTTTAAGTCTTCTCAGTAGTCACTACCAGCTGCAAAAAGAAGAAAAGGTGAGGGCAGCACTAGTCAGTGGGCATACACATGACTATTTAGAGGGTAATCTGAGGACCATGACATATCCATTTAGCAAAACAATAGTGGTATCTCCTCCTTAGGGTCTATGACCTCTCCAGCCATAGGTCGTTGACTAGGTTCTCAGTAGCAGGCATGGATTTCCTCCTTTGACGGACCTGAAATCCAAGCAGTGAGCAGTTGGTTCCCCCATCACAGTCATGCCACTATTGCCCCAGTGGGTACATCTTACCTGACTAGTGGTTAGAACTGTGGATGACTTTTCTCTCCAGCAGGCTGCGTAACAGCTTGCCAGCAGGGAGAAGGTTTCCAGCTCAGCTTCAGCTTGACTTCTCAAAGTCCAGCAGCACAATTATGCATATAGTATCTTCAACAACAGGGCCTGATCATCTAGTTCTGGTGAGCAACCAAGAGTAGTAGCAATAGCATTGTACCTGTATTGTTTGGGGGTGGGGTATTCAGAGGCCTCCCTGACCAACACCTCTCTGGCAGGTGTCCCTACCTGCCTTCTTCTTGTCTAGAGACTCCACCTTTCATGGTCTACAGAATGGGACCATGGAGTGAAGACTGGATTGGAAGAACACTTACAGGTTGAGTGACCTTGGACAAGTCTCTGGTCTCTCTTTAAACTGTGTTTTCTTACTTAGTGATTGAGAAGGGTTAACCCATCCCTACCCACCTCTCCAAGGATTAACAGAGTCAAGAGGGAGGTGCTTTACCTGAAAGCAGACTCTTGGCGGGGAGGGCTGACACTGACTATTTCAGTAACGTTGACCTTCAATGTATCTGGAGAGACAAGGGAAGAGGGATCTGGGACTTCCCTGATCCTGAAGTTGCCCAGACAGCAGGTATGAGAGGAATTTTGTTGTCGTTATTATTTTTGGAACAAACATTAATCTGTCACAGCTTTGGAGGCTAGTATCAGCTAGTATCAAGGTACCAGAAAGGACTTTTTTAAAAAACATTTTACTATTTTGCCTTTAAAAAATCATTTATTTATTTATTTGAGAGAGAGAAAGAGAATGGGTATGCCAGAATCTCTAGGTACTGCAAACAAACTCCAGATGCATGAGTCACCTTGTGCATCTGGATTTATATGGGTACTTGGGAATTGAATCAGGGTTCTTAGGCTTTGCAGACAAGTGCCTTAACCACTGAGCAATCTCTCCAGCCCAATTTTTTTACCTTTGATTGTCAATCTCTGTATATATAGACAATATACCATGATCATAATCCCCTCCCACCACCCTTCCTTTGCCCCCTCTAGAATTCCTCCTCCACTGAACCCCTTCTTCTTTCCAACTAGTTCCTCTTCTATTTTGATGTCATCATTTTCCCTCCTAGAATTCAGGTCTTGTGTAGGTGGCATCAGCTACCGTGAACTCATGAATACCATGGCCACGTTGTGTCTGGAAGACAGTACTGTAAGCACTCCTCCCCTTTCTTTGGCTCTTACATTCTTTCTGCCATCTCTTCCAAAATGGTCCCTGAGTCTTGGAGGGTGTGATAGAGATGTGAAAAGGACCTTCTGACTGTGTCATAGGTGGTGGAAAGTCTCACATGATGGAAGGACCTGGAGAAGACGAATGCACAAGCTGGGGCCAATGTCACCTCCAGAATGGAGCCCACGTGGCCTGATCATCCTGGCCTAGTTCTGAGAAGCCATGATGGAGTTTAACCCCAGCATTCAGGAGGCAGAAGTAGGAAAATTTGCCATGAGTTTGAGGTCACCCTGAGACTAAATGGTGAATTCCAGGAATCCAGATCAGCCTGGGCTACAGTGAGACTCAACCTCAAAGAAACAAGAGGGGGGGGGAGGAGGGAGGAGATTTGAGCTCAAAGGAGCAGGAAACATGTAAACATTTGAGGAAGGAGAGTTGAAGGCCTGTATTGGGTGCCTGCAAAGCAAAGCAGTAGATGCGACTTCACAATCCTGAGCAAAGCCATGCTGCTCTGCTCTGAAAGACAGCTCCTGCTGATTTATCAGTGGGAGGAATCCACAGCCCCTCGACCTACCTCCAACATCGTATCAGGAGTCCAGGGAAGTGCCCAGGAGCAAGGCTGAGGCTCACCCCTCCCTGGGCCAGGGGGTGCTGGGTGCCTTCTCACTCCTTGTTGACACAGGAAGTGTCAGTTTACATCAGAGAGAGCAAAATGGCAAATGGTCTGCCTGACCCTGTCCCTGTCCCCATTTCCTGCTGGGAGCTCCTGCCTCAACACTACACTCCAGGTCACCACTCACAAGAAGCAGGAATTGACCATCCAGCTTTCTAGGGTGTTTCATGGTGCTGCTCTGAGCCTACTTCTTGAACAGAAGCTCATGTGAGCACACACCCACACTCAGAGGCCAGGTACTCATCCTTGGACATAACCCCTTGTCACCAAGGGCACACAGCTTGGTGAATGCAAGCTAGCTTTTGCCTTTACTGACCCCAGATGTCCTTCTGCAGTTCACAGATGGTAAAATCATAAGGGCAGCCTGACCATGTTAGGCCCTGAGCATAGGCTCTTAACCAGCCTTTAAGAAACTTGTAAGGACGAGGGATATAGCTCAGTGGTAGAGTGTTTGCCTAGCATGTATGAGGTCCTGGATTCCATCTCTAGAGGAGAGAGGAGAGAGGAGAGAGAGAGAGAGAGAGAGAGAGAGAGAGAGAGAGAGAGAGAGAGAGAGAGAGAGAGAGAGAGAGAGAGAAAGAGAAAGAGAGAGAGAGAGAAGGGAAGCTCACCAACCTTGGGATAGCCTGCCATAACATGTAGGTCCTTCATTCCTGCTTTCCTGCATTGAGGGAAGACACTGGGCATTGAGAGCCTGGCCCCTTCCTAGCTGTGTGACATTGGCAAGCTGAGTCTCCTTCCTGGATGGAGTCCTCATGAAAAATATCCCCCTGCTGTTGCTGGGATTTCAGAACCATGCTAGGAGGAGTGGGCACCCCTAGCTAAGACCCAGCCTTTGGAAGTCTTCAGGAAGTGCCCACTTGGTCTCAGGTCTGCTTGACAGTAAGAGATGGGTGAAAGAAGGGCAGCCTGTGTGCCAAGGTCTGGAGTCCATGTCTGGTCTTGGAAATATAGCAAAGCTCCAGGACCTCTGGCTCTTGGGAGTCAAGGAGATGGGCCTAGGAAGATCCCCTGAAAAACAGTGGGGGCACAGGCAGAAACCGTTCTGTTCTGTTCCATTTGTTCCCTCCTTCTAAGTTCATACCCACTTTCTTTCGTTTGTTTGTTTTGGAGATAGTGTCTCACTCTAGCCCAGGCTGACCTGGAACTCACTGCAGTCGCAACTGGCCTCAAACTCCCAGTGATCTTCCTACCTCTGCTTCTCAGGAGCTGGGATCAGAGGTGTGAGCCACTATGTCCGGCTTTTCTTACCCACCTTCTAAAGAAAGGGAAGAGAACTGAGAAATGAAAAGGCCATGTTCATTTTGTCAGCAGCAAGCCTCCACGTCTGGAGGGTCTCCAGGGATTCTGGTCACTCCAGAGATGCCTGGTCAGCAGGACTAACGATCCAATGTGAACATATCCTCCTGTGTGGGACAGCGGTGGGAGGCACTTCTGGAATTCTCTGTATTTTACTCGTGGGACATCTGTTTGGGAGATGGGGATTAAGATACTCTCCCTGGAGCTGAGTGAGCAAAGCTTTGTTATTTTTCTTTTGGAGAAAGTCTTGTCCTCATCAAAGAACAGTAGGGGAGTCAGCTAATAGAGACTTGGAGGGGGGTGCCTGCATGGTGGCCTCTTGAATGGAGTCCTAACATCCACTGGGCATGACACTCAAGGTTTTTTCCATGCTAGCCTCCTGTCCCCTTTTCTACCTGAATTGTCCCCTTATCTTGTACCATGTGTGCACCCCACCCCCTCCAACCCAGTGAGACAAATGACCTCCCCCATCACACTGGCCTCTCTTGCAAGCACTGTTCTCCCTGGGACAGCCTTCCTGCAGTCTCTCCATCCTTCAAGACTAGTTGAAAATGAGACTTGGCTGCTGGGCGTGGTGGTACTCACCTTTAATCCCAGCACTCGGGAGGCAGAGGTAGGAGGATTGCCGTGAGTTCAAGGCCACCCTGAGACTACATAATGAATTCCAGGTCAGCCTGGGCAAGAGCGAGACCCTACCTCGAAAAACCAAAAAAAAAAAAAAAAAAAGAAAGAAAGAAAGAAAATGAGACTTGGTCCATCTTTCATGATCATAACCCCCACTCTCACCCTCATCCCTCTATCCTTGACTCTTGGGTGTTCCTATGGCATTGTGACATGTGTTTAAACACATCTCCCTCCCCCACCTTCCCACCCAGTGCCACCATGGGGCTGTGAGTGCATTAGGAGCTGTGAGCTCCTTGCTAGCACAGCTCTGTGGGTTGAGGTTTGTACTCAAAGACTGTGGCAAGCTAGGAGCTTGGGCAGGGTCTGCCAGCACGCCATGCCATGCCATGCCGGGCTGTGCTAGGTCTAAGTGATCATGTGCTCCAGCATGCCCATGCTGGGAGTGTAGTCCCCATAGCAACAGTGTGGAGAGGCAGGACCTCTAAGAGGTGATTAGGGGCTGGGATGTGGTGCAGTGGTAGAGCCCTGGCCTGGCATGTTAGAGGCCCTGGATTCCATCACCACCACCACAAAGGAAAGACAGTGGTTAGGTCAAAAGGTCTCTGCCTCATGAGTGGATTAATGTCATCATGGAGGATTGGGCTTGTAATGAAAACCAGTTTGCTGCCTTCCTTGTTTAGTTTTATTTTTAATTGTGTGTGTGTGTGTGTGTGTGTGTGTGTGTGTGTGTGTGTGTGTGTACACATGGGTATACATGTGCATTTTCATGTGAATATGTGCGAGGATGGACATGCTTGTGCCATGGAGTGCACGTTGAGGTCAGAGGACAATGTTGCAGATTAGTTCTGTCCTTCCCACCTCATTTCAAGGCAGGCTTTCTCTCTGGATCTCCCTCTGCTGTTGATTTTCACTCAGCTCTCCAGGGTCTTCTGGAAAACTCTGCTCTCTTTTATCTTGCAGTCGGCATCATCAGCGTGCTGGGATTCCCGAAGCCCACCATTGATTCTGGCTGGTGTGGGGTCTAGGGGTTAAACCTGGGTACTGAGGCTTGAGCAGCAAGTATTTAGCCACTGAGTCGTCTCCCTGAGCCCACCACCTCCTTTGTGGAAACAGGGTCTTATTACGCAGCCCAAACAACCCTCTGCTGCTAAGGGTGCTGCTGACCTTCACACAGCCATGCAAGCTGCAGCCACCAAGTCCAGCTTCCCCAGACTTAAGAGAGCCTTGACCTCTCAACTGCGTTGTTTGCTCACACCTCTAACCCCAGCACAGGGATTTCAAGGTCAGCTTGGGCTACAGTGAGTTCCAGGTCAGCTTGGGCTAGAGTAAAACCCTACCTCAAAAAAAAAAAAAAAAAAAAGAAAGAAAGAAAGAAAGAAAAAGAAAAAGAAAAGAAAAGAAAAGAAAAAGGAAGGCAGGAAGCTTTGATCTCACTTTGTGTGCATGTACATATGCATGTTCATATGTGTGTGTATGTAGAGGCTAGAGGACAACCTTGGGTGTCATCCTTAGAAACACCTCCCTCCCTCTCTCTTTTATTCTTTTCTTTTATTTTTTGAGGTAGGGTATCACTCTAGCGCAGGCTGATCGGAATTCACTATGTAGTCTCAGGTTGGCCTCGAACTCAGGGCGACCCTCCTACCTCTGCCTCCCGAGTGTTGGGATCAAAGGAGTGCATCACCATGTCTGGCTTCCATCTCTTTTTGAGACAGGAACTCTTGCCAATTAAGCCTGACTAGCTGGCCAGCTAGGTTCAGGGATCCTCCTGTCTTTGCCTGCCCTGTGCTAGGAGCACATATGTGCCGTCACACCTGGCATGCACAGAGGACTGATCACACTCAGGTTCTCATGCACTTTACCAACTCAACCATCTCCTCAGCCCTCGGCTCTCTAGTCACACTTTTCAAAAAAGATTACTTCAAATCTTTCCCATTTTTTCCTTATACCTTTCCTCCCTCTTCTGCCCTTCCTCTTTCTTTTCTTTTCCTCCTTCCTGTCTTCTCCCTTCTCCATCTCTTTTCTCCTCATTCTCTGTTTTAAGAGATAGGCATAGATCCCTATTTAGCCCAGGCTGACCTGGAACTCTCAAGTCTCCTGCCTCAGCCCCCCTCCCCCAAATATGGGATTTCAGGAATATGCTTTCAAGCCTGGATCCTTTTTTTTTTTTTCCATTTTTCTACCCACCTTCTTTTCATTCCTCTTGACAAGATCCTTGTCTTCTTATCAGAGATTAAATAGAAGCCTCTGGGTGGGTGGCCCCTCTCCCTCCGGCTGCAGCCCTCCCTGCATCTGCTTTCTGCATTCATCCTGTCTTCAGCCTTCCCTTTTCCTGTTCCCTCATCCTCCCTCCACCCCCTAAAGCCCTCTTGCTTTCTCTGTTAACAGTCCCTGTGGGAAGTGGGAGGATCATCCATCCCTGTTACTTTCTGCCACTTCACAAGCAGACTGGCTGAGGTTTTGCTCTCATTGCTTCTCCATCTCAGCCCCAAGCCCTCTGTCCCTCACCCGGCTCCCATCAATCCACTGGAAATACTTCTGTCACAATCACCCTCCCTGAGGTTGACAAGTCGGTTCTTGGGATTTGACACTGAGCCTCATGGTTCCCTGCAAGCCCCCTGCTGTTCTGCCTCTGGTCTCTTCCTTCAAACTCTCCCTGAAGGGCTGTTGGATGAAGTGGTCCTTCTAAGAAAACAACACTATCTTTATCCCGAGCAGCTGTAATCATAAGGGAGTCACGATTGAGTCTACTGACGGTCCTTTATGGGGACCCTTATCATCAGACCGTCACCTGAGATCTCAGGTGCCCCCAGTGCCACAGGTGTGCAAGGACTCATAGCCTCAGGGGAGATAGAGTATAGAGAGGGTGGAAAATAAAGGACCAAGAGTTCCATCTGTGTGGCTCCGGGGAGGTCGTCATCCCTGCTGGGATGAGACTTTCCAATGCTGCGATGTGACTGCACTGGGATCTCCACGCTTGTGTAAGTAGCCCCTTGCCCACGCTCTGTTAGGAAGACAGTAAACTCACTGGTTTACTGGTTCACAGGGTGAACTCTTGTGGAATCGGCCTTTTGTCTGGGGTGCATGTCCTGCCTGAGACAGCAAGCATTTGACTTCTCCCCAGAAAAGAGCACGCACAACAAAGCCTATTTACACTTATGTCCCCATGACCCGTGGCTTTCTGTAGCTGGCATAGAAGGTTACCATAGTGGCTCAAAACAATGAAAATTATTTCTTTACAGTTCTGGAAGCCAGATTCTGAAATCAAAGTGTCAGAAGTACTGCTTTCCTCTGGAAGCACCAAGAAGAGTCATTCCCTCACTCTCCAGCCCCTTGCTGGCCATTGGTGATCAACTTTTATGCAGACATTTTGTGTATTTTGCTAATAATTACCTCCCATTACCTTCTTTTCTCTCCCTACGGAACCTTTTCTTTGTCTCAGCTAGTTCCTCTTTGATGCCTGGGTCCCACTGGGTTTAATCAGGGTTGCTTGCATGAGCACGGCTAATGTGTTATTTATCAGAACACACGCAACTCAGCAGTAGCCACACCACTGAAGAAAATGTCTCCCTTTCTCAAGCAACCTCTGGGAAGAAAGGGGCCTTGTACCCTCTCCTACCATGACATCATGTTGATGTGCCCAGGCTTGTGCAGGTCACCACAGCTGCTGTGAGTTCATGAAGACAATGGCCACGTGGTGTCTGGAGGGCACCCTGTCACAGCACTCCACTCCAACCTCTGGCAATTATGTTCTTCCCACCTTCTCCTCTGCAATGTTCCCACACCTCGGAGCAGGGTAATATCGAGGCATGTCTATTCACTGCTGAACACTCCACGGTCATTTATTCTCAATAAATTTTTTAAAGGAAGATTCTCCCTCTAGCCCAGGCTGACTTGGAACTCACTCTGCAGTTCCAGGCTGGCCTCAAACTCACAGTAATCCTCCTACCTCTGCCTCCCAAATGCTGGGATTAATGTTGTGTGCACCACGCCTGGCTCTATTGTCAATATTTTAAAGATGCTTTTATTTATTAAAGAGAGAGAGAGAGAGAGAGAGAGAGAGAGAGAGAGAGAGAGAGAGAGAGAGAGAACATGGGCATGCCTCCAGCCACTGCAAATGAACTCCAGAAACATGCGCCACCTTGTGCATCTGGCTTATGTGGGTACTGGGAAATCCAACTTGGGTCCTTTGGCTTTGCAGGCAAGTTCCTTAACTCCTGAGCCATCTTCCCAGGCCTTTAAAATTATTTTTCTTCATTTATTTGGAGAGAGAGAGAGAGAGAGAGAGAGAGAGAGAGAGAGAGAGAGAGAGAGAATATGGCTGTGTCGAGAACTCCAGGGAGATCCTGTCTCAAAGTAAAACCAAGTCAGCAATTGTCTTAATGGGGCATTTGGACAGGGCCTCCTGGAGGAAGTGGCACATGAAGACCTGAATGAAAGAGGAAGTACAAGCGGGACATCAGGAGGAAGAGTGGTCCAGGGCTCGGGGTCAGGAAGTTAATGGCTTCAAGGGACATGGAGTTGGAGTGACAGTTCGGGAGGGAAAAGGTCATTGCAAAGATAGTGGCTTTTATTGGGAGCGGGATGGAGAGGCCCTGGATAGTCGTGCATGGAGTGACTTGAGCTGACCTAGACTGGAAGCTGCCAAGACAAGGATAGACAGGACAGATGTCCCCACGGGGATCCAGGCAACACACAGTGGGGGCTGGAAGCGCTGCTTGGTGGGGACTGGGTGGAGTGTGGATGCGATGTCGAAGCAGAGCTGGCTTAGAGCAGTGGCCTTTCAGAGTCTTAAGTCTTCCATCTTGGATGAAGAGACACAGGGGCTTGCTGGCTCACCAAGCTGCATGACATGGGACTTCTCAGGCCCATAATCATGACAGCCAATTCCCATAACATTCCTCGGGCATCTCTACATCTGTCTCTATCCAGTTGTTTGTTTCTCTGGAGCACGATGACTACTACATATATACCTTATCTCATGTGCAGTCAGCGTCACCCCATGACACTGGTCACATCATTCTGCTTGGTTAAGTGGAAATCTGACACAGACTCTTCCTATGGCCTCAGAGTGGATCTGCTGGCCTCCCAGTATGAGGAAAGATGAGGGCAGAGGATACAGTGCTTGCTGACCAGTGACACAGTAGGCCTCTCAGTGAACACAGATGTGATGTGCTGATGGGTACTAACACCACCGGGGGTGGGCATCGTGTCTCTGAGGCTGATCCACTGCAGCTCCTGTCCCTTGGCAAAGGTGGGGGGCCTGGGTGGGCTGTTTTGTCAGCTCCTAGAACCACCAACCAAAATGAGCTGCAGACCCATGTATCTGAGACCAAGGGCAGCACCCTCCTGAGTTCCCACTTCCCACCTGCCTGCCTGGGTTACTGTCCAAGCCTGAGCTCATCCCAGAATGAGATCTGTCCTGTGCAGACACCACGGTTTGTCTCTTGGAGTGAGAGACCTTGCCAGCTCCCAGCGCCATCATTGTCCCAGTAATAGCACTTCCCCAGGCTTGGTGGAGAGCCAGGCTGGGTGGAAATTTCTGCCAGGAGCAGTCTTACTCCAGCCCTGGATGCCCTCCACTGCATGCCAGGGTGTTCCCTTCTCAAGATCCTCTTCAGAACCTGTGAAAAGAAAATGTATCCTGCAGGATAGAATCAGACCCAAGGGAGACTTTACTGATCCTTGGGTCACAATCAACATCCATTATTAAGAGCTTTAATTAATGGCACACTGTGGGCTTGTGCTTTCAGAGTTCGTTACTGCCTAGGGAGAATTTGGTGTCTGAGACTCTTCAAGATGCATATAGTAGAAAGTTGCAGAGCCTGGAACTCAGCAGATGGGAAGGATCTGAAAGGAGGGAAAAGAGGAGTCTTAGATATGATACCAGAGGCCCATGCTGCAAGACGGAGACACACGAGACTTCATGGGAATGAGAATCTGTTGTGTTCCGAAGCCCACTATCCAGAGTGGGAGGAACCATTGGCAAAGCACATGCTCCATAAGGGACCTGTGTCCCCAAGAGATCAAGGGCGACTTCAGCACCTTAGTAAGAAGATGAAAAATGAGCCAAGGGGCTGGGGAGATGGCTCAGCAGGTGACAGCACATGGGGCTGAGAGACCACCCGAGCTTGATTTCCCAGAACCAGGTTGTAGATGTGACCACACACATCTGCAACCCCAGTGTGGCTGGGGTGGAGACCAGAGAACTGCGGGGGAGGGGAGGCTTCATGACTGAAAACCAGCAACCTGGGGTGAATGAAAGACTGTGTCAAGGTAACACAGAATGAGCAATGGAAGACACTCAACATTCTCCTCTGGCCTCCTCTATATGCTGTGCATGCTTCTGAACGCACATGCGCACCACACACACACCCCAGCAAAAAAAAAAAATGATAACATGGGCAATAGATATGAGAAGACATTTCTCCAAAGAAGGCATACCTGCCACCAGAAAGCACACGAGAAAATGCTCAACATCTTAGGTCATTAGGGAAGCAAGTCAAAACCACAATGAGATCTACTTCACCCCCATAAGGACTAGGCAGGACATGGGGAAAATGAAGCCTTCACATTGTTGGAAACAATGAAGATGTTACAGGCCACAGCCTGGAGGTTTCTTTAAGAGTTAAGCATAGAATTACTACATGACCCAACCATTTCACCTCTTGGGATCCATCCAGATGAGCTGAACTCAGAGATTCAAACAGTTGTGCACAGATGTCTAGAGCCACACTACTCACAGTAGACAAGAAGTGGCCAAGGAAAAGGCCAGCTGATGAGCCGGCAGGCAAATGTTAGCAATGTTCCACCAGGAAAGGAATTATGCCCCCGTATATGCACAATAAAGATAAGCCTTGAAAATATTAGGGTGAGTGAAAAAGCCATAGAGAAAAGGTCAATTTTTGTGGGATTCCATTGATGTAAATGTCGAGAATGGGGAAGCCCATAGACAGAAATCGGTCTGTTAAAACACGGGCTGGGGAAGGCTTGGGTGATAAGGGCATGAGGCTCCTTCATGGCCTGTTGTCTCATTTTGGAGTGATGAGAATGTTCTGGAATTTGATAGCAATGATGGTCCCACAAGTCTGTGAGCACTCAACTGTACCCTTTGAAGTAGTGAATTTTCTGCTAGTGAACTGGATCTCCGTTTAAAAAGAAGACTGAGTGAAAATCTGGTTTTTCATGGAGAGGCAGCCTCTCTAGCACCCCGTATGGGTGAGCCTGGGCTGACTTCATCTTGGGCTGTGTCTGAAGTACGAAGGCAACCAGGGACATAGCATGGAGCCCAGTCACAGAAGCTCGAGCAAAAGAGAAGAGCTTCCACACAGACAGGTACGGGCGCAGCTCCTGATGCCTGTTGGCACAGGATCTGTGAGAGAGGAAGCAGAGGGGAAGCTGCCTGGAAGGAAACACAGAGCTCCCTCCCAACCTCCTCCAGTTCAGAGGCTGCTGACTCCTTGTTCCTCCCCCAAACTCTCTACTCACCTCCAAGCTGGGTTCCAATTCTAGAAAACTCTAGACCAGCCAGGCTTCTGGATTCATCCCCCCCTGGCCACATCCACTCCAACCAGCTGACCTCAGTAGATGCTTGGAAAGGGGCTGTTCCTTGTCCCCTGAGGACTGGTCATGCTTCTAGGCCATGGGATAGACAGGGCTGGGGAACACCAGCTCCAAGAACTCAGACATGCCATCTCTGGTATCTGCTTCTCTCTGGGGTTTCTTTGCAAGCCAAAGAATCTGAGAGAACTCTGTCCCATCCATGTTAGGTTACAGGGTCCATGGAGACCCACAGACAGTGGCAGTCCAGCAAGGGCTCCCTTTATGGACAGGGAGGGAGGAAGAGGAGACCGAAGCAGACATCTGGAGAGTTGGGAAGAGGGTGGAATGGTAGGAGTGTTACATGTTGTTGTGGTCAGCTTTCTATTTGCTGCTCAGAAAGAACCCAAACAAAACGGCTTGTGGAGGAATGGGTTTATTTGGCTTTTCCAGGGGAGACTCCATCCTGGCAGGGAAAACGATGGCATGAGCAGAGGGGTGGACATCACCTCTGCCACAGCACTGCAAACAGCAGCAGGAAGGTGTGCCAAATACTGGCAAGGGGAAGCTGGCTTATAACCCCCATAAACTCTCCCCAACAACACAGCTCTAGTGAGGTTCTAATTCCCAAATTGCCAACAGCTAAGGATTGATCTATCAGAACACATTCATTTGTTTGTGAGGGACACCTGGATCAAACCATGACACATGTGATTATGTGGAGTTTCGGGATTGGGGGGCATGGCCTCTGGGAACAGCTAGGCCTCAACAGTCTGACATTCAGAGCACCTTGGGGGTACAGGGGGCGGGGAGAAGTCAGAACTAACAAGCTCCCCAACAGGCTAGCCCTCTAGCACCTACCTCAGGCGCCCTTTCCCAGAGCACCCCCAGGACTTCCTATCCTTGTTTATCTGAGGGGAACCAAGGCTGGGAAGTCAAAGGTGCTCACTCCAGCAGCACAGCATGGCTGGCTCCAGCTCAGGCCCTCCCTCAATGTGTACTGCCCCTCCATTTGCCCTTAGGTCTGTGGGTCAGGGTCTGGAGCAGAACCTGAGTGTGTGTGGTCAGCAGCTGATGTCACAGGACACATGACCAGCCTCAGGCATGAGGTCCTATGGGACCTGATGGGGTGGACAACACGTGCGTGCTCAGGAGGAGGCAAAGCTGATACCCTCTGAATGAGCACATCCATGAGGGAACTGAACTCTTCCCTGTGATGGAAGCCATTTGTTTCTGAGTAGTAAACTGTGGCTGAACTGGGGAGGAAGAAACTCACCTCATCTCCCTCTGACCCAAAAGTGCCCCTACACCAGATGTAAGGCCCTTCTGTGAGATCTGCCTCTGAGGTGACAGACCTGTGAGTGGCCATTTTGCTCCAGAGAAGTCTTCAGGAAATGTAATCACTGTTTACGGATCCCTGTGGGGCTCAGATTTCGAGCAGATGAAGCCAAGCTGTCCTGGACACTCCACAGGTCAGGCTGAGCCTGATGGGTAGAATGTTCCAAACCAACACCAAGGGAGACTTGTGACAGCCAGCTGTGCCTGCGTGGGGAACAGTGTGGGGCACTCTGTGGGTTCTCAGCTCCACTTGGTTGAGGGTCACAGCTGAGATTGAACGTCACCTTGGAGGACAAGTGAGCAATGCACTGCAGCAGCCTCGGTGGGCAGAGCCCTTTCCTCTCTCTGGCTTGGTATCCATCCCACTATTATGTCTCGCCCCATTTCTGGCCACAGTTGTGGGTGACTCAAGCACCCAGGACACAGCATCGGCCCGGGCTCAAGACCACAGTAAGAAAAGTGTGCAGAGTGAGGCCAGTGGCTTACCTGAAGAAGCACACATCCTGGGGTGACAGATGTCTTTGGTGCCCTCCCTCCTGAGCTGGTATGGAGGGGCCTCGTCCACTGGCTGGCCTAATTCAGACACAAGGTTCTTTGAAACTGTTTCCCTTGTTCCTTATGAGCACTGTGGCTTCCCAGAGATCCCTCTGGAGATAACACTTAAGGCCTGTTTCCTTATTATTTCAGCTTCCATGTTCCCCATGGTTTCTGGGGTCACTTTCCTTTCTCAGCATCTGGGGGTGGGGGATCCAAGTGAAAGCACTGGACTGCTGTGGATGGGGTCCTGTGACCACCTGGACCCCACCATAGTGTGAGACCATGGCCAGGTGCAGGGCAGGGTTGAAGTCTGTCTTATTCAAGACATTTTATGTTTACAAGTTCTCATTGTAGCTCAATCCAACTGGCATTGCTCCCAAGCACTGGCATCAAACGTTAATCATACAACCTGTGACATAGAATATCCCAAGCATGGCTGTTACAATGTACACAACCCCTCCCCTTCAAAGTTCACATCTAGGAATATGACCAACCATGTTTGGATGGCTGGGAGTGCCTGGGCCACAAGGGCTCTGTCCACAAAGTAGACTGATGCTGTTATCATGGAAGCAGGTTCATTCCACAAAAAAGCCCGTCCCTCCTTGCCCGTTCTGTTACCATGCAATCTTTCTACCACCATGGGAGAGGACAGAAGCATCTCGCTGATCAAGATTCTGACCCTGTTCAAATGGAGAGGTGCTGTCTTGGATTTTAGGTGGAATTGCTTTATTAACCCCACCACTCTGCTGTGGGGGATTCCCAGAGCTGTCAGGACAAAGGGAATTCCTTATTTTATAACCTTTCAAGAGGAGGGCTTTCTATCTAGGGATAAGGCTTTACTTCAGGGTGGATGGGACCTGATGTCAAGGGCTGAGAGAAGACATGGGTTACAAAGTCATCAAGCTGAGCACGGTCTGGTCCTGCTGTTTGGCCAGGAGGCTGGCAGCTTCTGCTCTCTGGGTACCTGGGGAGACAAGGAACTGCAGGGGTGAGGCTACTTTGTCTCCATAGGACTAACGCTTTCTTAAAAGAACTGTGACTCTGATCTAACATTTCATGCCTTTTTATTTATATAAAAGAAGGGAGAAAAAAAACCCCAACACTGTCTAGGACAAAGGTCAGAGGGAAAGGAGCCTTCTCCAGCTGCAGCCGTGGGTCCTGGCTTCCTGAACTGTGAGGCAGACACATCCCTACCGCCAGCTGAGCCATCTCCCAGCCCCTCCCAGTCCTATTCCTTGTTAGTGAGCCAGTCTACATATGCTGTTTTATACAGTAGTTCAGAGGGACTGAGAGCAGCCTTGCGGGTTGGAGGGAGGGATGGTGGCTAATTATAAGGAGAGAGGCAGCCTGCTGTTGGAGACAGAAGAGGAGAGACACAGTTGAACTCTCAGCATCACCACTGAGCAGCAAAGTGACGTGGGCCATTTTCCTCTGGAGGCTACTTTCCTCATCTGCACATAGGAACTACACCAGCCTTTCAGGATTATTTCGCAGGGTGAAAAGTAGCTAGCATGCAGACAGTGTTCAAAATATGGCAGCTCTCACAGATAACAAAAGGAAAAGAAAGAGAAAGGAGGGAAAGAGAAGTTAGAGGGTGACTTAACCTGTGTGCTTGCGGATGAAGTCTGCTTGGCTCTGGAGAGAGAGGCAGGAAGGATGAAGGATGGGAGTTAATCTCTGCAGAGTACAGACTGCTCTGAGCCCTTCCCATCCACCAGCTCATCTGACCTCCCTTTAAAAACTCCGAGACAGGGCTGGAGAGATGCATCAGAGGTTAAGACACTTGCCTGAAAAGCCTAACAACCCAGTACCCATGTTAAGCCAGATGCACAAAGTGACACCTCTCTCTCTCTCTCTCTCTCTCTCTCTCTCTCTCTCTCTCTCACTCTCTCCTTGAAAATAAATAAAAATTTAAAAAAATTCTGAGGCACATATTTGATGACCATCATTACTTTACAGGGAGGGAAACTGAGCAGAAAGTGAAGTAACTTGCGTGAGATCTTGAAGCAAGCACATGCTAGAGTTCCATTGCAAGCCAGGCTGCGGATTCCCACTCCTAAACTCCTTCCCGTGGACTGTGCAGCAGGAGATAAGGTTAATGCATGGACACTGGGCAGCTGTGATTAGGGACAGGCCATGGGAGCTGTATCTCACAAGCAGGGAGAATTTACTGGCACATGGCTGGGGACAGTGGGACCATTGCCTAACCCCCTAGCAATTGGTTAAATGGCTATGGAGTCATCCTAGGAACCGGATTTTTGTCTCATCCCTCCCATAATCCCTCCCATGGGAACAAAAGCAGTGGCATGTTTTCCAATGATGGAAACCAACAAGCTCATGCTCCTGACCCCAGAGGGGGATGAGCTGGGAATGATGGCTAAAATAAACCCCAAGAGAAATATTTAGGGGTGGGAAGGCAGGCCCTAAACTGGGCTCTGGGGAGGAACTGGGAACCATCGTTCCCCAAAGAAGACAACCTTGCACTTGCCCAAAGGATGATGTGTGTCAGGAGTGGTGGGGTGTGGTGCCCACCTGTAATCCCAGTGCTCTGGAAGTAGAGGCAGGAGAATTGTTGCAAGTTCAAAGTGGTGAGACCCTGTCTTTGTCTCAAAAAGAAAGAGCAGCAACAACAAAAGAGCCAAAGGGGTTTAAGACCCAAACAAGACTACAGGGCCCTTCAAGAATAAGCCCCAGGGATCTGAGGAGAAGGCTCAGTGGTTAAAGGCACTCGCTCTGCAAGCCTGATGACAAGAGTTTGCATCCTCAGCCCCCTTATAAAGCCAGACTCATCTGAGGTCAGTAATCTCCAAGTGCCTGCAGACACACAAAATAATGAGACCCTGTCTCGAACAAGGAGGAAGAAGAGAACTGTCATGGTCAGCCACACAGCACTGGATGAACCTCCAAACCAGGCACAGTTTATGGGAGGAAAGGATCTATGGAAGCTACAGATCCAGGGAAAGTTCCTTAATGGTGAAAGAGGCTGGTTCCCTTTTGCAGGGTCAAGCAGAGGGAGATACCTATCACTAACAACTCCAAAAGCAAGCAAGCACACTCCAACCGGCAAAGGGCAGAAAGCCCAGACTTGAGTTCAGACTGCTCTTTGCATAGATATAGCTGGAATTCCAGAAACACCTTAGGGCTAGACCCTAGGATCTAGCCAAGGTGACAGCCCTCCAGCCAGGCAGCTGGAGAAAAACTTTAATAAACTCTTGAATCTATTGGGGGACAGTCATTCAAATTACCAAAAGGGTTGACACTCCAAGGTTGTCCTCTGACCTCCATAGACATAGAGGTTCAGTGGCACATGCACCCTCATACAACCCCCCCAGACATTTTAAAAAAGAATGAGTCCAGGAGCTGGGCATGGAGGAGGTTCGTATGGGTGGGCACCCAGAGGTGGTTCTAATCAGTGGCCAAGTGATGTGCTTAATTACTTCAGACCTCCTCACCTCTGCCACTCCCCGCAGGCTTGCCCCATGTAGCTGTTAGAACAGGCAGAGAGAACCTGACAGAGACCAGCAAGATATGGAGTCTTGCCATCTGTTCATGGGGATTATTTTTTCTTGGCATGTGCACATGGGTGTGTATATGTGTGGTGTGGAGTGTGTGTATGTCTAGTGTATGCACATGTGTGCAAAGGCTAGAGAACACTGGGGAGCCCCCTCTATCACACTTCTAAAATTGAGTCACATTGGGAGGGGTCAGACAGCTCCAGAGACACCCTTCCCTTGAGTGGGAGGTGTTTAGCTAGAGCTACAACCTAGGGGCTAAAACTGATTGGTCAGGTATGAACCAATCAGCTGTCTCTCTGATTCACCTGAGGGAACTTTAATTCCCAAGGACCTTTGTCTTAGCGCTCTCTCCCCCACATGCCAGGCTAGCAGAAGGACCTCTGAATCTCCTGGCCTTAGGAAGGTAAGGCCTATTCCACCCCCAGCTAATGGCTGGGGTGGGGGAAGGCTCCAGATTTTTTTCCCTCATGAACCTCTCCTTCTCATGATGGGAGGAGCCCTCTGTTATCTTGTCTTGTTTATCTTGTTTAGCTGAACAGCATAAGTTCTGTTAAACTCTCTGACACTAGTGGCTGGAGAACTCTAACTCCCCATGTTCCCTTAAATAATAAAGTCTCCCACTATACCTTACTATGTTGTCTATGATTTTAATTCTTTAACTTTGTAGACAAGAACTCGGGTACTCCTTAAACTTTGGGGTACATTGGAATTTTTGCTGGGCGTTATCAAAATTCTAACCCCCAGCTCACCCCATTACAACTTCACTCAGAACTGTCCATTGTTTCTATTTCCCAGTCAAACTGGCTGACCAGCCATCCGGTCTCTGGGCAGGATCGATGTTACAGGTATGTGGTCATGCCCAGCCTCTCACAGGGGTGCTGGGGACTGTACTCAGGCTCTCTTGGGTTTGCATGGCTGAGCCATCTCCCCAGCCCCATGCACAGGGCTCTCTCTCTCTCTCTGTGTGTGTGTGTGTGTGTGTGTGTGTGTGTGTGTCTCAGAACCCTGTGCATGCTAGGCAAGCATCCTACCATTGAGCTATGTTCTAAACACACCCATGGGATCCGTGCTGTGTCTCCCCACGGCTCTCCTTTCCTGTCCTTTCCCAGGCTGAGTCATCCACAGGGGCCTGGCTCAATCAAGCCCCCAGCTTAGGCAGAGGCCTGGGCCCTGGCTTGCATGAGAATCTGGGAGAGGGCTTTAGAGACACAGAGTCTTCATAAGCCTGAGGTCAGGGTCACAGCAGTGAGGTCACAATCTTGCTTACAGGACATAGGGTGCCTTCCAAGGACTCACATGCGGGTGTGGAAGTGCTGGGGGCTGGCAGAACCTTGAAGATGTGGGGCCTAGTGCCATAAGTAAGTCATGCAGTGACTTCCCTGGGGAAGAGAAATGCTGATTTCTCAGGAGGGCTTTGTTAGAAAGTGGGGTCGCCTTCCACACTCTACCTCTTCTGCATGTGGCTGACTTCTTTTCTCTTTTTCATGTTACAAACCAGTCAAGGGGGCTCAGCTGCCCAATCTTGAACTTTAGCCTCCAAAGCAGTGAGCTAAGTCGCTTTCCTTTTTTATTATGAATTTTTAAAGTTAACATGCAAAGTCATGACTTTCTCCATTTAAGTCTCTTTGTTTTATAAAGGACCCAGCCGTGGGCATTTTGTTTATAACAGTAGAAAATAGACTGCGACACTTCCCCATTGCCAGGATCTCAAATGTGAGCCTGTGAGAATGAAAGATGAATTAATGCTGGTATTAGCTTCCACTCCATTCCACTGTTAAAGGGATAAGAAAATGCAAAACTCCACAAAAATAATGAGGCTAGGGGAGAGAACTATGCGATATTATTTTCCAGGCTGGAAAAACGAAGAAAGAATGCACTGCTGAGTGGATCTGAGGACATTGAGTCACAGCAGGTGGGTGGGAAGCCACAGGGCTCAGGGACTTCCTGCAGCTCTTCCCTCTGGAGGTGAGTAAAGTAAGTCATTGAATTTCCCGGATAATCTGAAAACTTGTACTCACACAAAATCTGACCCATGACTGCTTATCATTTATCCATAGCAGACTTCCAAATGTTTATTGATAATTTCCCAAAGCTGGAATCAACCAGTGTGTCCTGCGGTTGATGGATGGGTAAGTAAACAGGTATAGCTCCATGCAATTGAATGGAATGGTATGCAGAGACAGAGGAGGTCACTGGGGACACATTCACAGGATTCACTCATACAATGTATAGAATTATTCATATTCAAATAAAGATATTTAAAAAAGGAACGTGCCACGAGCTTGAAGAGATGCAGATGAATCTTCAGTACTAGGACCAAATACCTGACCAACTTAGGGAAAGAAAGGTTGATTTCAGCTTACAGGTCAAGGTCACGGTCATCATGGTGAGGAAGACATGGCAGGCAGCAGGTTCATGAAGCACAGCTGGTCGCAATGTGTCCACAACCAGGAAGCAGAGAGCCATGAGTCCTGATGTTCAGCTCACCTTCTACCTCTCCCCCCTTTAAAAAAATTATTTTTATTTGCAACCAGAGACAGAGAGTGACAGAATGGGCATGTTGGGGCCTCTAGCCCCTGCAAACAAATGCCAGATGCATGTACCACTTTGTGCATCTGGCTTTACGTGGGCTTTGGGGAATCAAACCTGGGTCGTTAGGCTTTGCAGGCAAGTGCTTTAACTGCTGAGCCGTCTCTCCAGCCCACTTTCCCCTTCCTATTAGGCCCAGAACTCCAGCCCCAAATATAGTGCTGCCCACAGTTAGGGTGTGTCCTCCCACCTCGGTTAACCTCATCTAGAATAGCCCTCACAGACATGCCCAGAGATTTCTTGCAATAGTGATTCTAAATCCTGTTAAATTGACAACCAGAGATTAACCATCACAAATGCAATTTGCTAAGTGAAAGAACAAGTTACTAAAGGCTATGCATTATAGGATTCCAAACAAACGATGTTTTGGAAAAGGCAGAACTATAGAGGAAGACAACAGGTGAGTGATTGCCAGGAAGTGAGGAGGAAAGGAATGGTAAACACAGGGATGTTTTAAGGCTGTGAAACTATTTTATATGATAATTTCATGGTGCAATTGTTAAAATCCTGTAGGACATTACAGTACAAAGAATAAGCTTAAATGTATAGAGATTTTAAAAAAGTAATTGAAGGAAGGGGCTGGAGAAATTGCTCAGTGGTTAAGGATACTTGCTTGCAAAGCCTGACAGCCCAAGTTTAATTTCCCAGTACCCACACAAAGTCAGATACATGAAGTAGATAGAGCATGCATCTGGAGTTTGTTAGCAATAGCAAGAGGTGTGCTCATTCTCTCCCCTTTTCTCTCTGCTTGCAAATAAGCAAATATTTTAAAAATTCTAATTAAAAAGTAATTTAAGACATCAGCAGATCTCAGGATGCAATAAAGGTATGACAATGGTATCTAACTGTATTAGAATTACAGTAACCTTCCAGGCCAAATAAGGCTATGTTATGTGACGCTGTCTCTAAACTGAACCGAAGGCTGGGGAGATGGCTCAGAAGACAAGGTGCTCACTGCTTATGCTGGAATATCCCCAGACCCTAAGGAAAAAGTTCAAAGCCATGGTGGGCTGCTGAGGTCCCAGCATGCTGAGGCTGATGGCAAGATGAAATGGGAGCAACGAATGACAGCGTGAGAATCCAGAGCAAGAACCCCTGCCTCGAATGAGATGGACAGGTGAGCATCTAACCTGAGAGTCGTCCTTCACCCTCCACAGCTAGGCAGTGGTGTGTGCATGCCTTCACTCACATGAACATGGACATACACACCCCACAATACATAAATACTAAAAATACTTTGAGGGGGCTGGAGAGACAGCTCAGCGGTGAAGGCTCTTGCCTGAAAAACCCAATGACCTGGGTTTGATTCCCTAGTACCCTTGTAAAGCCAGATGCACAAAGTGGCCATGTACCTGGAGTTTGTTTGCAGTGGCTGGAGAGCCTGGCAGACCCATTCTCTCTGTCTCTCTTCTATCTCTCTCTGCTTGCAAATAAATAAAAGTTTTTTAAAAATAAAAGAAAATTGCAATCCCTTTTCAAAAATATTTTGAAAACCTAAACCAAGCCTGCATGGTGGTGCAGCCCTTTAATCCCAGCGCTTGGGAGGGTGAGGTAAGAGGATCACTATGAGTTCGAGGCCAGCCTGGGGTACATAGATCTTGTCTCAAAACAAAACAAAACAGGTAAACAAAGGGGTGGATGAACCAGGGCTTTTGAAGAAGAACGGGGGCTGGAGAAGTCGCAGGTGCTTCAGTAGACACACATGTCCCCATGCACATGCAGGGGTGGGCGGGTGTCACAGCTTCAGGAGACACCTGTGAGAGCTAGCTGAATAGCCAAGGCCAGAATAACTAGGGCAATGAAATTAAGTAGTATTAGATAATTCAGTGTAAAAGAAAAATGTGTTTGCGCAGAAGTGAATGAAGATTAAACTAGGTAAGGTGCCACATCTCCGGGATCCTAGCACACTGGAGGTTGAGATAGAGATCACACGTTTGAAGCCAGTCATGGGCTATGCAAACAAGCCCCAGAACACCCTAGGATCCAGAACACCCTAGGGAATTTGCTCAATTAAAAGCTCTAAAAATTTATACATTATAAAAACACACTGAGGGCAAAAAGATGTTGTCTCTTTGGGTAAACATGACCAGGAACTGTGTGTGTGTGTGTGTGTGTGTGTGTGTGTGTGTGTGTGTGTGTGTGTGACAGAATCTTGCTATGGAGCTCAAGCTGACCTAGAACTCATGATCCTCCTGCCTGAGTAAGCCAAATTTTATTTAACTGGTGTCTTAGGAAACTCAAGTTAGCAACTACACAGTAATTATTTTGTTTGTTTTAACAAGGTAGGGTCTTACTAGCCCAGGCTGACCTGTGCCTCCCTCTGTAGCCACAGGATGGCCTAGAACTCATGGAGATCCTCCTACCTCACCCTCCCAAGTGCAGAGATTAAAGGTGTTCAGCAGCAATTTTTAAAATCAAATATTCTAATACAATGCAATTCAAAGATATACCAATGAGGTACATGCTGAAGAATGATAGTTGGAAAATATTAAAAGTCCTTGTTTTCCATCATCAAACCATCATGTTTCTCTAAGAGCGTGTACAGTCAAGACACAGCAGTCCATACCATGTAACAGCTTGGGATCTGGCTCTGGCGGCATGCACAGTGCGTGCTGTATGTTCAGAACCAACTTTCTGTGAAAGTGAAGCACCACTTTCATTGTATGTTGGATTTTCAATTGATTTTTGGTCATTTCATATCTGAAGCCTTCTGTTGTTGCTAATGTTTTGTGACTCCCCCTAATCCCCTGCGGAGTTGCCACCCACAGTTTAGGAAGCTGAAGTATGTTCTCTGTTCTTTCTGCCATCAATCAAGTGTGAGAGTTAAAGACCATTTTCACATATTTCCCTCACCAGCTACTTAAAAACAAAGAGATACTACAATCTGATGAATCCCACCCAAGATAAGGGTGTCAACCACGGAAGAGTAGGAGCTGGGAGGCTCCAGAAAGCAGGAGATCTAACTCAAGAGAAAGCTATTCCAATGAAAATGAAAGAAGATTCCTTCAGTCAACTGTGCAGGGTTGGAGAGCAGCCAGCTGTGGGAGGGAGGGACCAGCCACAGACCAGAGCCTGGATTCCGGGATGTGTCCAAGGGACAGATTACACAGATTACACAACGCCCGGAGTGTGGGGGTGAGAAAACAACAACAACAAAAAAAAAAACTCTAGCATTTCAAAACACCAATTGAATGAAATGATCATTATTAATTCCAGAAGGGAAAAATGCTATTTGGAGGAGAAGTGGCTGTGCTCTAACTCGGATCTTTACAATAAATTGACCTAGTCATAATAGACGGGATCCTGAAAATGGCTCTAACGAGAATCATGACGAAGTCGTGATGAAAGACAAGTATGGGAAATGTGTGTTTCATGTGCACATGCGAGTAACATGTAAGAGAGGCAGACAGGCAGATGGGGGAAAGCCCTCATCTCCCAGGGTCCATTGGAAAAGGCTTAAGATACAATCTTCAAAAAGTATCAATACAAGCAAACTATTTCGAAATAATGGAAACAAATCCCAAAAGAATTCTTTGAAAAAGAATTGAGAGAGGTTGCCTCTGGGAGAAAAGAAATAGTGGGGACAGGGCTGGAAGCTGGATTTTGTTGTAACAAAATAATAATTTGAGTAACTACATCCTCGAATAGCTGTGATGCAAGAATAAAAAAGGTAAAAAAGAAAAACCAGGGAGGAAGCTTGTACATAGACTGAGGGTCCACTCTGAACCAGAACTCTGCCTGCTTTGTCTATTTAACCCCCACCACAAGCATGCGGGGGGGGGGGGGGAGAAGAGGCTGAGAGACTCTGAGAACCTGCCTGGGACACACAGCTAGCAGGAGGCCTGTTTGATCATGTGTGCCCCCTTGGGCAGCTCAGCAGTGCAGCTGCTTTTCTTTTGAGCTAGTTCCCCTAAGGAGGAAGGTGCAGCTTCTTTCCCCAAGTCTTCCTCCAGCCCTGCTGACTCAAAGACATAACTCTGTCAGGATTTAATGCAGTCCAGATGGAGGGCTCCACTTGGCTCTTGAGCTGGCCTTGTGGAGTGCTGAGATTTGCAGATAAGCCTCTGGGAGGAGGGAAGAGGGAGGAGGGAGGAGGACGAGGAGGCCCAGGGTGCCCCAGTACACCAGGGATGGGGAAGTCACTTAGGGATGCATGGAGCAGCCTCCACCACAGATGGAAGGCCTGTGGCCAGGGTTTGGTCCTCGGGCCACCAGCCCAGCAGCTTATCGTCAAAGAAGCACGCACTCCACCCATTCACACTTCACCCAGGGCCCGGTGCCCAGCTGCAGGTGTTTGGGTGGGTACAGGGGGCTGTGCTGAGTCAGATCCCGAGGCAGCAAGATGGACGGACAGATGGAAAGCAAGTCTTGATGATCCTGAGGGATCACAAATGACACAGCCGAGGCAAAGGACAGGTTGGACAGGAGAGGGACACATGGAGGATGGACAGCAAGCTGCATCGTGATGGATTGACTGGCACAGGCCGGGGAAGGAACTGGGCAGAGGGGCATAGCCCACTCAGGCAAAGCAGCAATAGCAGGTGCAGAGGAAAGGCTGAATGGTGGTAAGTCCTGGAAGCAGGAGGAGGACCCTTCCTCTTCCCTACACGGTGACTTCAGTCTCTGAACCCATTTCCTCCTCTATTTAATGAAGGGTTTTTTTATTTTTAAAATAAGTGACTGCCTTAAAAATATTTTAAGCTGGGCATCCCAACACTCAGAGGCAGAGGTAGTAGGATCACTGTGAGTTCAAGGCCACACTGAGACTACATAGTGAATTCCAGGTCAGCCTGGGCTACAGCAAAACCCTACCTTGAAAAACCAAATATTTTTTTTTTTGCAAGGGGGGATTGGAAAGATGGCTCAGCAGTAAAGGTGCTTGCCTGCAAGGCCTAATGACCTGAGTTCAATTCCCTAGTACCCACATAAAGCCAGATGCACAAAGTGGCGCATGCATCTGGAGTTGGTTTGCAGTGGCTGGAAGCCCTGGCATGCACATTCTCTCTCTCTCTCTCTGTCCTTGGAAATAAATAAAATTTTAATAAATAATAAAAATATTTATTTGTTTATTTATTTATTTGAGATAGAGAGAGAAGCAGACACACAGAGAGAAAGAGAGTTTGTGGGCATGCCAAGGTCTCCTGATATTTTAATGAACTCTAGACACATGGGCCACTTTGTGTGCCTGGCTTTTTGTGGGTACTGGGGAATCAAACCCAGACTGTCAGGCTTTGCAAACAAGTACTTGTAACTGCTGAGCTATCTCTCCAACCTGAGGTTGTTTTTAAATCTGAAAACCAATATGAAAATATTACACTACTTGGTTTTCTAACCAAGAAATGCTATATATGTGTTTATAATGAACAGGGTTTTTTTTTTTGTTGTTGTTGTTGTTATGGTTAACTTTCCTTGGGTAACTTGTTTGGGTCAATTGTACTTTTGCTTAATTAGGCCGCTAGCCTCTGTTACAACTAAATCAAATGCCTGTGGATCCAATTCTTGATATACTAACTCCAGGTAATGAAAACTGAGATGTCCTGAAGAGGTAACTCAGCAGTTAAAAGTGCTTGCTCATGAAGCCTGACAGCCTGGGTTTGATTCCCTAGGACCCACATAAAGCTAGATGCACAAAGTGGTGCATGCATCTGGAGGCCCTGCCACCTCTCTCTCTCTCTCTCTCTCTCTCTCTCTCTCTCTCTCTCTCTGTCTCAAATAATAAATGAATAAATAATTCTTAAAAAAAGAAAATTATCTGGTATGGTAATCCCAGCACTGGAGAGGCAGAGGCAGAGGTAGGAGGATTACTATGAGTTTGAGGCCAGCCTGGAGCTACTGAGTTCCAGGTCAGCCTGGGCTAGAGTGAGACCCTTCCTAAAAAAAAAATTGAGAATTAGTTCATTTAAGCTTCTTCCTATTTCACTTCCTTTTTGTTTGATCAATTAATCTGTCTGTGTATCTATCTAATCTCGGCTAGCTCCATTTGAACAGTTCAACAGTATTCTTACTTTTCTATCCCTTAGTATTGTTTTTATGGTTCTTGGTTCTACTTAGCATCTCTCAGAAACCCTACTGAGGACTAGAGTATCACTCCATCACCTCTTCTTACAGTTTCCCTGTCTTAGTGGAGTATTTCATTTGCTGTATGATTGAATGGCCCATTGGACATTCAGCTTTGATATTGTCAATAGAGTTAGGATTTCTATTTCATTAAGTATCACTGAACATCTTATGCTTGTCTATATGTTGAAAATAATTGAAAACAGTTGGGCATGGTGGTACACTCTTGTAATCCCAGCACTTGGGAAACTGAGAAAGGAAGATTTCAAGTTCAAGGTCAGCCTGAGCTACATAGCAAGACACTGTCTTCAAAAACAAGTAAAAACAACAACAACAAAAAAAAAAACAAGTAAAAACAATGTTTACATTCTTATTCTATGTAGATCTTGTTTACTACATAATCAATACTGTGCTATAATTAAATTTCTTTTGTTGTTTTTCTTGTAGTTAATAATTCCTTCTTTTTCTTTTTATAGAATCTTATTTTACCCCATTCTTATTTTCCTCTAGTTTTTTTCAGGATAATATAAAATCTATGAAATTCTACATTGTGAGTTCCACAGCTCAATCTACCATCTTAACACTGAAGTTAGGGGTTGGGAAATGGCTTAGCAGAGAGGAGTTCTTGCTCAGTAAGTATGAGGACCCGAGCTCGATCCTCAGCACCCAGGTAAAAAGCAGAGCACAGTTATGTGTGCCGGTCACCCCAGTGCTGAGAGAGGCGGAGACGGGAGGATCACCAGAGCTCGTGGATCAGCCAGTCTAGCCAAAGCATGGGGAGCTCCAGGTTCAGTGAAATAAGGCAGAAGAGCCATCGAGAAGGATGGCCAAGGCCACCACACAAATGTGCATGGGGCAGGTGCATCAGTATTCTCAAAAGCGTGCATGCACACACACGTGCACACATGCATGCACACATACACACGTGCACACATGCACACAAGCACACACATGCACAAATGTACACACACATACACACAGTACACACATGCACACACATGTGCACACATGCACACACACGCACATGTGCACACATGCACATACGCACATACACATTTTGTGTACACATACACATGCACACACATACACATGTGCACAGATGCACACATACGTGCACACATATACACACATGCACATATACATACTCATGCACACACATGTGCACACATGCACACAAGCACACACATGTGCACATATGTACACACACATGCACACACATTCAAACACACACAAGCAAACAAATTTATTTGAAGTCAGAGTAACTCTTCACTTCTCCAGACTGTTTTGAAACTCAAACATACAAAAAACCACAACTTATTAAATGTCAAGCACTATAAAAATGAAATCATTAATTCCATCATTCTCATTTTATCATTCTACTTCAATGCAGTCATTCTCTCCATCTCCTCCCATGCTAATGACTGTCCAAGCTCTGCGTCCTGCACTTTAAAAGCTCATTTCTATGTATTAGCATCTCTGACTCCTATAGCTTCTTTCCACTTTTATTTTATCATTATTATTAATTTTTTTTTGTTTTTCTTTCCACTTTTTAACTTAAACTTACCTCATGAAATTTCTTATAGGGTCCAGCCACTCACTGCCTCATGGGCTATTCCTTCAAAGATAGCCTTCTGGGAGCTCATCATCTGCAGACTTCTGGGTACCCCCCTTCATCCTTCCTACCGTGCCTTCCCCATTCTGACTCAGCTGCCCCAAGGGTAGTGCCAACAGCTGCCCACAGGTTCTAGGCCATCCAAGCCCGAAGAGATGGTATGCAGCCTGAGGTTGTTTCTTGAATTTTCATAACCCTCCATCCTTGGATCAGCAACAACATCCCTTGTCATGAAGAACATCAAGTTTCCGTGTTACACCCTCCATCTTGTAAGGCTGTCATTAACCAGTCCTTGGCCTGGACCTGGACCAGAGCAGGTGTACGTACATACTGCCTATTTCCCAAAGCCCAAGGATGCAAGCTGGTTTATGGTAAGGTTTTCATTCCATTACAGAGAATGGAAAGGTTTGGAGGCAATATAGTGAACTTTCCACCAAGTTAAATTTATCAAACAACTCGTCTTTAGTCTGTCTGTTCTGGCTTGGGAGGTAGCTCAGTGGATAAAGTGCTCACTGCCTTTTGCAGTTATTATCCCATTGCTGGACAAATACCCAGTCAGAAGCAGCTTATGGGAGGTAAGGGTTTATTTCAGGCTTCCAGAATGCAGAGGAAACCCCATCAATGGTGGAGGAAGCTGGCTCACTTCCATAGATCATAGCAGAGAGACATCACCAAATAGCCAGCAGGTATGAACAGCCAGAGCTCCAGCTGGCTCTCTATGCACCCTGGAGGGCTGGACTACAAGATCCCTCCCTAGTGACACCTCCTTCAGCAGGGCTTTACCTGCTGGAGACTCAAGTTGTAAACTTAATCAGAAATACTTTGACAGGTGTGGTTGCACACGCCTTTGATCCCAGCACTCAGGAGGCAGAGGTAGGAGGATCACTGTGAGTTTGAGGCCACCCTGAGACTACATAGTGAATTCCAGGTCATCCTGGGCTAGAAAGAGACCCTAAATTGAAAAAAAAGTAAACAAACAAAAGTAATGTTGAAAGCAATCGTGTAAGATAATCAAAGTCCAGCTTTGGTCTCCACATGCATGTGCACACATGGGTATTCACACACATACTAACACACACAGACTTACACATACCACACACACAAAATTATTAAAATTTGACAAAATGATAGGGGATTCTTACTGAAAGGCTCCAAGGATCATACTTTGTTAAAACTGGGGTGCAGATCAGATAATTTAACAGGCCCATCGCCAAAGAAAAATGAAAAGTTGGGAACCTTTCTGTGCACTTTACATGGGCCAGTGTACAGTGTGTTTACAGGCTAAATTGTCTGCTTTCTGTTACTATAACTGAATACCTAAGTGAGTAATCTATGAAGAATAGACATTTATTTAGTCCTGGAGGCGGGGGAGTCCAAGAGAATGCCACTGAACTCTGGTGGATGCCTTGTGCTACACCCAACATGTCAGAGGGCATCACACAATGAGACTACCAGCGTGCTGGATCTGTCTTCTTATAAAACAGCTAATGCCATCATGGGGAACCCACCCTCATGATCTCATTGAATCTTAATTACCTTTAAAGGCCCCATCTCTAAAAACAATCAACATATGACTGAGGATTGAATTCCCAACACATGAGCTTTTAGAGGACACATTCAGACTACAGAACAGATCCATGAAATCCCAAAGTTTAGGAACCGCTGGGCTAGTTGGTGGTGAGTGAAGTCCAGGTAGCCTCTGATTTCAGCTGCAATGGCTTTCTATCCCCTCTGAGCTCCGGAGGCCAGCCCAGGGCACTGGCCAGCAAAGGCTGAGCTCTGGGCTCAGTGATGAGTTGATGGATGAGGAGGTGATCCTGGGAGAATGGGCCCCACCTGCTGGGGCACAGGCCACGGGAGTGGGCTGGAATCCTGGGGAGGGGATCAGTCTTGTCTTTTCTGGAGACATTGTGCTGTTTCTACTCCACAGGAGCAAGTGAAGAGAAGAGGTTTTGCTGTACTGCAATGGCTGGAACTGGAACACGCGGTATGTTGTGAACTGACAGAAGGGGTGATGCTGGAACCCCGAGAAGGCCCAGGTTGAGTGTTCTGCAGAGGTCTGGAATGTCTTTATGAAAGAATGAGGGGTGGAAGAATATTTCAGTGTCGTGGGGGGAGCCCTGAGGTCAGGCCTTGTGCTGGTTTGAATATGATAGCTGAAATGTATGGCCCTCATAGACTCAGGTGTTTGAATAAAAGTTTGCTTGCAACCTCAGCCCCTAGCAGGCAGATGTCTGCTAGAGGGGGGATGTGGGGGGGGGGTCCAGCCCTACTAGGTGTGTTCAGAGCAGTTGGAGCTCTGGCGGTTGGTGCTGGTGGGTGTTGGTTTCTCTCTCTCTCTGCTGTGCTGATCTGTGAAAGGAAGCCAGCTTCTTCCCTCATTGATGGTGTTTCCCTGGATTTTGTAAGCCCCAAAGAGATGCCTTCCTTCCGTAAGCTGCTTCTGGTTGGATGTTTGTCCCAGCAACAGGCCTGAAGGTGGGGTTGGGGTTACCCTTCTCCACGGGTGCTACATGAGATGTAAGGGGTGTCAACATAGAGGAAAAGAGGTTCTTTGCTAATAATTTTGGAAAATGCTAGTTTTGTGTCATACAAGATTATTTTTTTTTTGTTTTATTTATTCATTTTCAAGCAGAGAGAGAGAGAGAGAGAGAGAGAGAGAGAGAGAGAGAGAGAGAGAGAGAGAGAGAGAGAGAACGCACCATGGCCTTGTGGGTCTGGCTTATGTGGGACCTGGGGAATTGAACCCAGGGCCTTAGGCACCGGAGGCAAGTGCCTTACCCGCTGAGCCATCTCTCCAGCCCACAAGATTATTTTTTGAAAAATTTATTTAAGAGAGAGGCAATGGCCTGTACTTTGTAAACAAAATGCAGCTGCATGCACCGCTTTGTGCATCTGGCTTTACATGGGGTTGGTGAACTGAACCAGGGCAGAGAGGTTGTGGAGAGAGTGCCTTTAGCCGCTGAGCAGCTCTCTTCTTTAAGGACTTTCATCGTGGTGGTGTCGTCCATGGAGCACTAGAAATCACGTGCGTTTTCCCAAATGATAGCATCTTTATCTGCCCTGACCAGGGGAGGGTGGAGCAGTGTCAGCCTTGGTTTGGGGCTAGCCTGTCTTAAGAGGAAAGGCCAAGTGCTGAGCATGCGGATTCCTCGAAGGCCTCTGGGGGCCACGCGTGGGAGACGGGCAGTGGGATCCGCAGTTCACGAGGCCCTGGTGGACGGGAGCCTCGCTGGAGGGACCTGAGTCCCTCTGCTCTAAGGGACCCGGGGGATGCTGAGCCGGGTGTGGCCGCGCGACCCCTAGCGTCCAGATCTGGGAACTGCAGGCCTGGCTCTCAGCAGCCCTCAGGGATGTAAATCCCCAACCAGGCTATCTAATCTAAATTCAGCCTGTCTTCCAGAAAGCTCCTTCAACTCCCATCCCACATGCTCCCGCGGGGCCCATTCCTAACCAGCACCTCCCCACCTCACATTTCCTGATGTCTCCCAAATGGTCACTTTCAAGTTTATGGGGAAGGGTCAGAACATGGACAGCTCTATCTCGGAGAGCACGGAGCTCAGGGACACTGTCCACAGCTGCAGGCATAAAAAAATCCGTCAAGTAGTGTTACTAGGAGAAATAATAGGTGACTTGGTGGGTAGGGAGGGGGAGGGGAGCCCTCCTGTTGGATCAGCCAGCCGCCTATGACACTCATATATCCCAAGGCCCAGGAAGGCCAGTACAGAACAGCTCCGTTTCTATGACCTTGGGCAGAAGGTGGGGGTATGAATTGGATCAGCTGCTGTCAGGGAGGACTTGGGGGTGAATGGAAGAAGTGAACCACTTGGCCTGGAGGAAGGGACTCTTTGGGAGTTGAGAGGAAGGCCTGACCCGGAGGTGGCCACAGTAGTGGGGAAAAGATCACTTTGCTTGGCTAACTCCCAGATCTGTCCCTGCCCTACCCTGACCTCTGACTAATGTCTTAGCGATTCCAGAGGCTGAGGAAGGGATGCCGCCGAGGATTCTGGGACAGGCGGGTCACGGGTCTGGGGTAGGAATGGGAAGAAAACTGACTCGCTGAGGACTTGCCAGGCATACTGTGCTGTGGGCTTTCACACAGTAAATCATTAACTCCTCACTATAGTCTGATGGACAAATTACCCCTCCATTTATGGAGGAGGCAGGAGCTAAGCACATAACAGCGATTTAGGGAGAACAGAGGGTTTGGGGAGATGGCTTAGTGGAGAAAGTGCTCCCAGCTCAAGCTGGAGTATCTGAGATCCCAGGTGAAATGCTGGAAGCTGTGCCATCCGCTGTCATCCAGCATCCTGAGGCTGTCGGTCAGATGTGGGTGGAGGAGACAGGATTCCCAAGAGCTCAGGTTGACAGGTGAGAGCCAACCTGAAAATTGTCCTCTGTCCTCCCCTACACACAGATACACCGTGGCACACACTCATGCAAATGCACCTGCTTACAAATAAGATAATAAAATAACGAAATAAAAAAAATTTAGAGAGAGAGAGAGAGAGATTGAACAGATTTGAACACTGGTACTCTGGATCTCCAACCCTCATCCTTTCCTGTCCTGTCTGCCTCTCAGTGATGGTGGAGAATTCTTTAGTACCTCCTGCAATGGACCCATTCTGTTTTGGCCTACACACTTCTGTTATCAGACAGTTTTCCTGGGCAGGTCATCTTAAATGGACTCAAAGTCAACTTGCAAAGGCATTCACCCATAGCCTCTGCTTCCCCTTTGGCTTTGTGGTAGCTATGGCTTCTGTCCATCGGACATTTCCATCTGCTCATGGACACTGGGAATGTGTTTCTCTGGAGTTAAATATTACCCTGGCTGTGGTTGGAGAAGTTTTAATAGCTCTTGATAATATTGGGAGGTGCCTTGTTGGACATCTTCCAGTCATAGGGGTGTGTGTGCCTTTAAGGAGATATCAGATTTCCCAGCTGTGATGAGATGAGCACCACACACATCTGTCCTGGTGTTTGTCTTACCAGAGACCCAAAACAACAAAGCCAACCAACGGTGTTCCAAAACCCCCAAGACTGAGTCAGAACACAAACTTTTCCTCTTTTTTTAAAAAAATTTTGTTTTGTTTTGTGAGATAGGGTCTCACTCTAGCCCAGGCTAACCTGGAATTCACTATGTAGTCTCAGGGTGGCCTTGAGCTCACAGCAATCCTCCTACCTCTGCCTCCTGAATGCTGGGATTAAAAGTGCATGCCACCACACCTCCTTTTAAATTAAAATATTTCAGGTATTTTTGTGGCAAGTTTGACTTGGCCTGGAGCCATGAGCTAGAAGGATGAACAAGACCCTTTGCTGACCTGTAACAAGTAACATGAGTGAGAAATACCTTGGTTGTTGGAGACACAGATATTTGGGGATTGTTCGTTACTTCAGCAAAACCAAATCTATTCTGGCTGAATCCAGTCAGTCTGCTCAAGGCCAGTAACAATCCAGCCCCTTCTAAGTCTTTACTGAGCTAAATTTTCCCAATTTTTTTCAGCTAAGCCTCCAACTTGTTGACTTCTCATCTGATCTATTCTTCTTGACTCATTGCACTGTGAGAACCGAGCAAGGTCATCCAATAACCCCATTTGCAAAGCCTCTCTCCTTAGTGTGCTGTCGGGTCATAGGAAGTCCTCAGCAAGCAAACTAGGTGGCCTACTCCCAGCTTCCATTCTGATCTGCCTCTTTCTAACTCTTTGGGCTTCCAGTAAAGGGGCCTCAAGATTCTGAGCTAGGCTGATTTCAACTGGGATTGTTTTGTTTGTTTGTTTTGGTGTGTATGTGTGCATGGCAGTGGTATGTGGTATACGCATGTGTGAACTCTGTGTGCTCACATGTGGAGGCCAGAGGTGAGGGCCCTCTCTATCATTCTCCCTCACTGTTTCCTTGAGACAGAGTCTCTCATTAAACTCACAGCTTCCATTTTTTTGGTCCAGCTGGCTGACCAACGAGCCCTAGCAATTCTCCTATGCCTACCCTCCCCACAACTGGGGTTATTTTCTGTGGGTACTAGGGATTGAGTTCCAGCTCTCTCAGGCCCTCACACTAGTGCAGCAAGTGATCTTGTCCACTGAGCCATCTCCCCAAGTCCCTAACATGAATTTTGATTTTGACACCTCCTCTGGGTAACTGTGGGCAAGCTCCCCTCAAACCTCTATGAGCCTGTCTTCTCAAATGAAAGCAGGACATAATAGGATAAAATACATAAACATCTATCTTGAGACAGACTTTGTTTGTTTGTTTGTCTTTACTGAGACAGGTTCTCATGAAGCCGAGGCTGTCTTCAAACTAGCTAAGTAGCTAAGGAAGATCTTGAACTTCTGATCTTCCTGACTCCACCTCCCGAATGCTGCTGGAGTTAGAGGTGTGCACCACCACCCCTGTTTATGTGGTCCTGGCTTCACACATGCTAGGCAAGCACTCTACCAACTGAGCCACATTCCCAGTTAGTGAGATAGTTTTAAGAATTAGGTAAAGAGGGGCTGGAGAGATAGCTCAGCAGTTCAAGGTGACTGCTTGCAAAACCTGATGGCCTGGGTTTGATTCTCAGTACACATCTATTAAAGCCAGATGCATAAAGTGGTACATGTGTCTGGAAGTCGTTTGCAGTGACAGGAGGACCTAGTGCACCATGTTCTTTTTCTCTCTCCCTCTCTCTCTTTAATAGATGATAGATAGATAGATAGTTAGATAGATAGATAGATAGATAGATAGATAGATAGATAGACAGATAGATACATAGATAGAGACATGATAATTAGGTGAAGTGTCATGCCCACACTACCCTGGTGTCTGGTAGGCCTCATAGATGATATTTCCCCTTCCTTGTCTCCCCGCCCCAACCCCCAAAGCCCCCAGACAGCTTTGGTGTCCTGGCTGGGCCCCAGACTCTGAGTCCTAGGCCAGCCAGGGCCCCTTTAAACCCCAGCTGCAGGACACAGCTGTTTGCACCCCTTCCCCACCACAGGGGCTGCCCCACAGGCTGGGACTCCAGGTTGCAGACGTTTAGGGCTCAGGGAAGGCTGCTGAGCTAATCCCAGGGCTGCTGGTGAGGCTGGGCCAGAGCTCAGAAGTCAGCTTTCAAGGGGCCTCTACTGCCCTTGGTGGCCTGCGGCTGGGCTCAAATTTCCCAGGCCCCTAGCTCAGGAACAGCTGTGTGGCTTCCCTTCCCTGCTTCTGACTTCCCTCCTTTCTTCCCCCAACAGGAGTCACAGAGACAGTGGGCAGGCCTGGCCAGGGATCTGGACAGAATCCAGAGGCCTCAGCCATTCAGCCCAGCTCACTCTGAAGCCTGGGGGTTCAGACACCTGGGGTTTCTTGGGCCTTTCAACTCTCAGGCATTTCCTGCTTCTCATCACTTTGCCAGAAACTTCTGGCCCAGCTTTGATGTGTGGAGATTTTACCACTCTGTGGTTCCTTGGTTGCTGGGCCTCCCAGGACAGCTCCTACCCAGCACGGTGGGGTGCAACCTGGCTCTGAGTAGTAACCTCTTGGCTTAAGTCAAACCTCACCTACAAACCATTTAGGCTTCCTTTGCCTGCAGATCCCAAAGGGCTCTCTTGTCTGCCTTCCAAGGTACTAACCCCACAACTGTCCTTTCCTTGTCCCTATCAGTCCCTTCCATACGTGTGCTCACAGCCGTTTCCTGAGGATTTGTTACAGGAAAAACGTATTTGGTTTTATCCACAACCACCTTGCTTTTCCTCTTTGATAAATGGGCCAAAGAGGGCAAGAAACTTGACATGTTCATGGACACAGGGCAAAAATTAAGCCAAGCCAGGACAGGAACCCAGCCTGAATGAGCTTGGAGTCCGTGCTCTGTGGCCCCACCCCATCTCTGGAGCAGGTGGGCAGCTGTACCATTTCCCACCTGCACACTGAGCCCCTTTGAACCATGGCCGTGGGCCACTTCAGCAGGATATGCTTGGCAGAAGGAGAGAGAATATGACAGCCAGCACAAAAGATGCCCACCCACTCTGCCAGCTCTCCTCAGGTTCATATGAATGAGCTCATTTACACAACATGTGACCTTTGTTTCTAGATTCTTCACTGAGGACGATGATCTCAAAGTTCATTTATGTTATGTTGGGTGTCACTGTTTTATTCCTTTTCGTGGCTGTGTGCTGTTCCACTGTGTGTACACCACATCTTGTCTGCTCATGTTAATGAACACAGCGCTGTTTCACTGGCCCAGTTTTTAAGTGGAAGTCTTTGGAAACCCGAAGTAAGGCTGACTGTCATTTTGTTGAACCCTTTGGGAATGTCATAGCCCATCCAGGATGTCCTAACCACAAAGAGTCAGGCTGTTTGGAGGACTCACCCAGGCAGCTGTTATGGTCACCATGGTGGTTTATTGGAGCAGCTGCTGATCCTCTCAGCTGCTTTCCTCTACAGTCTGAAGCCAGGCCAGCAGGGGGAGAACAGGAAGGTGGGAGGGGGTGAGAGTGAACTCTCAGAAGCTTCTGGGTGGTGGTAGAGACTGGTGATGTACAGAGTCTAGTCATGCCCTGAAAACCTCATCAGCTGGACAGGCCTTTCTCCATGGGGAAACTGAGTCCAGGGAATAGCTGTGGCTGGCCCAATGTGCAGCAGAGTGGAGATTAAACCTTCATCTTCTGGTTTTGAGAACAGATTCTCTCCTGGCATCAGTCAAGGCTTGGTATACCTCCTTGGTGGGATTGTGGGCCATTCCACATGTTGCGGTCAGCTTTCTAGTTGCTGCACAGAAAGAACCCAAACAAAAGTGGCTTGTTGAGGAATGGGTTTATTTGAGGGGAGACTCCATCCTGGCAGGGAAAACGATGGCATGAGCAGAGGGCTGGACATCACCTCCGCCACAGCACTGGAAATAGCGGCAGGAAGGTGTGCCAAACACTGGCAAGGGGAAGCTGGCTTAAAACCCCATAAGGCCGCCCCAAGAACAAAGATCCAGTGAGGTTGTAAAACCCAAACTGCCATCAGCTGAGGATCAATTATTCAGAACACATTCATTCGTTTGTGGGGGACACCTGGATCAAACCATAACACCACAGGAAAACCAACTTGCATCAGACATGGGGAGGGTGGAAGCACAAGTGCTAAGTCTAAGACCTGAGTACCACCTGGGTGCCACCAGCTGTTCCTGCAGGCCTCTTGTGCCCCCCCCCACCACACACACCTGTAAGATATGCACCTGAATTCCCTGACAAGTGGCTGTGGGCCCAAGTAAGACTGTAGCCATGAACATGGCTCACGAGTATAAAACCCTACGGGATGCTATAAGTGGCAAGAACATATTTGTGTTTATTTTGTGTGGCACTGTGACATGATGTGTCACCTCTGAAGTTCATGCTTGAGAATCAAGCAGTCGTGATTTGGTGTTGGGCTGCATTCCTAGCTATCCTTGGTTGAACAACCCTGGGCAGGTGTGTGGAAGCTGAGGGAAAATGAATACTCCAACTTTTTTTCTCTATGTGCAATGTATTAACTTCTTCAAGTTTCATTAAGCTTAGAACAAGTTACAGTAAAGTTTTAATTAAACATGAAAATACATTGTTATTGTAGCTATTTTTCAGGGACCTTAATGACCTCAGTTGTCCTTAAGGCTCATAAGATGGTGTCGCTCTTGACAGCTTTTCCTAAATTTCTTCAGAAGCAAATTCAGACAAACAGATTAACTGGCCGGCTTCACCAACTTTTTGACTCCTAGAGTCTAGGCAGGTTTAGGCCAGCTTGATCCTTCTCCTGAAGGGAGCCTTGCTATGTCCTAAGGGGTGTTTATGTCCTCTCCCCTCTGTGCCTGGCTTAGACTTCCTTGGCCAGAAACACACTTGAGCCAAACCCTGGCTCCCAGCCGAGCTGCTGGCCAAAGGCAAGGGCTGCACCTGGCCTGAATGAATTTGCCCCGGCCTCGCCAGACTGACTGGATTAAGTGCATCCCTGGCCAGCAGTTCTTTCCCCATAAACTGCACACATTCTTCTGCCTGCTCCCCTCCAGCCCACAGCTGTGTCTTCCCATCAGTCTGGGCAGGAAAGTTGCTGGGGACCTTCCATCCTCAGCCACCAAGGCTATCCCATGGCTCTGGCTGTCCCCAGGCAGTGACAAGAGGACAGAGTCTGAATATCTGAACGATGCTAACGTTTGGTGCCTCTCATTCATGTGTACGTTTTTTAACCACCTCTAAATGCCATGAATGAACTCTTCTAGGCACATGCCTTCATGTATCTCCCAGTCTAGTGAGAGGAGAGAAATGAGAAATGTATAGAGGAAGTAAATGTATGGAATTCTAGAAAGTGATGAGTGATCTTAAAGAGGGACCAAGAGACCCTGCTGAATCCAGAATGGTATCTAGCCCCCAGACGGTAGCATGTGTAGTGCTGGAGGGCATCACATGAGCTGTCAGGGGAAATGACCAAAGATACTCCGAGAACAAAGGTCATTGATACACAACACTGAATGATGCTACGAGAGTGCTGAAGACTGGTAGAGAGTGCCAAGAAGTGCTCATCTGTGCAATAGTGGCGCTAAACCTAAGGTGGGTAATCAACAGCTTGTTAATTGACTAAGAGATATGCTCAGAGGCAGGCAACCCTTAACTGTTACTGGGATCCATGGCAATCCCATATGAGGACCAAGAACCTAGGCTCCCATGGGAAACCCTCATGAACCAGAGATCTACAGAGAGACTATACCCATTAGAATCTCACCAAATTAACAAAGTTTGTTTCATTTTACCTATACTGATTTCACTCTCCATTGGAGATTCTGTTTGCATGTTTCAGAAGCCAGAGAGAACCACGGGCAACCCAATCCCACCAACAGGACCTGAGATGATGCCTTTCACCCAGGCAGGAGATGAACCATCTCTAACTTATGATATAGAGCCCAAAGGAAACCTTTGAGGAAGTGGCCAGATGAGCAAGAGACCTACCTCCACAGCAAGTCAGATAACCTGGGAAAGGATAAAGGAGACAGACAGCAAGGATACCCAAAGCAGAAACCCAGAGACTCTTAAGACCTCAACAGTAAAGCAGATCTAAAATTCACCCACCATGACTCAGGAATCTGAGCGGAAAGGGGGGCAGAAAGATTGTAAGAGCCACGGTGGGGGAGAAAAATCTGGGTACCTCTCATACATAACCCCTATCTCACAGACTGGTCCAGCAAGCAAATGACAAGGCAGGAACCTAATGAGCTCAGAAACAGGGTATCTTGATTGCCAAAGCCTTGCAAGCTAATCAATTAGGGACACTGTCGGGGGCAAAAGCCTTTGGGGGCCTTTGGAGGCACACCCTGGCTTAGTCTTGGACGGCACCTGACAGCCTTCCAAGAGGGGCTTGGCTTAATGAGTTTCAGGAGGTGATCTCGACTGGCTATTATGCACAGGTTCTTATCATAAGAGTGACCATTAACCCCCTGATTGGCCAGGAAGCTCTATATAGTCTGCCTCGTTCCCCACAATAAACAACACATGTTCATCAACCCACAAGCGGTGTGTGTGTGTATTTGTGTGATCACTGCCCTCTGTGGGCGACGAGCAGTGATAGGACACAGCCAGACTTGGGAGCTGGGACTGTGTCCCTAAGGTGTTGGCTCACAGGCCTTTTAAAGAAAAAACCACAAATGGGTGCTGGCCAGTGGCCCAAGGGAGGAGTTGGGGAATCCCTTAACAGGATTGGTCAGGCCCAGGTGAGGAGATGTCCTGGGGTCCACTCTTAGGAACCAGTGGTCTCAGAATCAGGATGCTGGCAAACTCTACCATGGTGACTTTAACAGGATTGGTTGGACCCAGGGGTGGGGTAGGGTATCAGGGACTTGTCTTTATAGCAGCAGGCTAGAATAATAATACATAAGTCATGTTGACATGGTTAATGAGGAAACTAGGAACAGGTAAGTTATTTTGACCAGGGTGTGGGGGAAACTAGGAGCTGATTTGTTGGGTTGGGGGCCCAGGACATTTGGTGTGTTTTCCTGGAACAAGGGGTTACAGAGAAGTCATAACAATTAACAAAATGGAGGCCCTCTGGCCAACCCTAGCCCTTCATTCCCCCTCTGAGTTGTAATTGAATCAAACCCTTGATTCATGGTCCTCATTTCCTGTTATTCCCATCACTAAATGGCCATATTGGGTCCTTTAAACCATAAGTTTACTGCTGAGATACAGGACTGTACAAAGCGGAGTAAAGTGTTTATAATTCAGGGACCAAAAATGAGAATAAGTAGCAGTAGTAGCCAGGAGCCTGAGCAGAGATGAGTGTAGTTAGCCAGGGAGACCAACTGAAGAGCTTATGGAACCAAGAAAAAGTTTGGGAGCGTTCTTTGTCCTATTGTTTTATTAGGTTAGATTTGAGTTCTTGGAGTGTGTCTCTGATGACACAAGAATGATTTGCATTGAAACAAAAAGCCTCTCCCAAGGCTACACAAAGTCCCCCTTCTTTGAGGAAGAGGAGGTCAAGCCCCCTCATATTTTGGAGGACCACTTCTGCCAGAGAATCGACCTGTTTTTCGAGATAGGAGGTAGCTGACTGGAGTTTGGAGAGGTCTTGATCTATGAGTTGGCCAAGTTGTTTGTAATGTTCTTGTCCAAGGATTAAAGAGGTAGTGCCTAGGGCAGCAGACCCGGCAACACCTAGACCAACCAAGGCTGGGATGAGCATGGGGACAGCCCATCTGGGTCTAGGATGGGAAGAGGGGATCAGCAGATGTTGTCTTCCGGCTGTTTGTTGGTAGTGCAGCATCCATGGTAGAATGTGCACAAGGACACAAGGTCAAATTTTTTTAATAAAGGACTGAGCTATGCAAGGGGTCAGGCCCAAAGTATAAGCAAACCAGGTCTCCTTTGGTGCTGCCAGCAGGTTGTCATGATTGAGTTTTTAGATTTCCGAATGACATATGTATTGGAACAGAGGCAGACATCAACACAGGGGTTATCTTTTAGAGGGTAGTATTGGGACCTGAAGCAACTCCCATTGTTTATTATATCTCCTATGGTAAGGGAGGCTTCCCAAGGGCAGGCATTGATGTCATTATGAGCCACTAATTTAAGAAGGGTAAACGATATAGAGTCTATAATGCATTTTCAACGTAACAAGGGGTCTAGGATTTAAGCAAAGCCAACAATCCGTAGTTAAGTCAGGGTTGGATGAGTTGACAAGGTTAAAGACAGCTTCTACTATGTGTGCCACCAAAGTGGTCAGAGGGGGCAATAATAGACTAGAGTTTTCACAACTTAGAGCTAGGAAATTCCAGCTAAGGGTTGAGGGGAAAGGCCCTGTGGCTGACCTTGTATCCTCGGCTAAGGAGTCAATAGGCAGGTAGGGTCTGGTGACTTCTGAACACTGAATAGTAAATGTAATGCCTGGATCCTTACTGTTCATATAGGCTCGAAGGCCCCAGGCTTTTCCCGTTTCCCAAGGTTTGGGAGACCTGAGATCCCAACTAAGTAGGGTAAGGTTGACAGGGTAGCAGGGGTTGGATGAACATGGATGGGTACTGGTGAGGGAGACCTGTAAGTCTGTATCTGGTTGGCTTGGTACCCAGCCACCTGATGTCCAGGATTCACAACCCCAAACAGCACAATGGTACTGACCTGGCTCATCACAAATTCCTCTGTCCTGTCTAGGACCCACAGGGCACATGTAGTAATATTGTGCCCAAAGGCCAGTGGGGTTGATAGGGACCCCATTTTGTCGCAGGACATCTCTAGCAATGGCAATCCATAAATCAACTAAATCTATCTGAAAAGTAGGAGGTGAGGATGGGGAGGCAGGCTGACAGGTTCGGGTATCTGATAGGCCCATAGAGGTTGTGGCTGGTCATAAGAGGGGAAAGACAAATAAGTAGAACAAGTAGCATTATGGCTGTTGTCGAACCAGTTTAACCTGAAGGGGGTCGGTGGGGTGGTGTCAGGCCTGCCATCGGGTGTCAGGGTTGTTGTGCCCACCATCCGGTAGAGGTTTGATGTGAGAGTAGTGGATCCAAATCCAAATGCCATCTACCTTGATCATGGTTGGGGTGGTCAGAATGACAGTATGTGGTCCTTTCCACCAAGGCCCAAGAGTCTCCTTGTGTCATCTCTAAATCCAGAATATATCACCAGATTTATGACTGTGGGGTCAGGCTGGAGGAATTTTGTAGATATGTTTCAAGAATGGGAAGACATTGTCTTGGGTTGTCTGTAGGGCCTGGACAGATCTAGGGAATTTGTATTTAGAGATTTCATTGATTAATTCAGATTGGAGTTGGGGAAGAAGGGGCGGAGGTCTCCCAAACATTTCATAAGGAGTCAACCTGTATGCATATGGGGTGTTTTGGGCATGGAAGAGGGCAAAGGAAAGGAGGGATGTCTAGTCCTCACCAGTTTCAAGGGTCAATTTGGTTAATAGTTTTTCCTTCTGCAATTAGCAAGTTGCATTCTCGGTAGATGGTACCATGGACATGGGCGATAGAGAAAGCATTCCTGCTGTCTATATATATTGGCCTTCCATCCTCAGCTCAATCTGAGGGCTACTGATAATGCCATCAGTTCTGCCTTTTGAGCTGAGGTTCCTGAAGGTAATGAGGAAGCCCAGTCTGTCTCATTAGGGGACACCACCTCCACCCCAGTTCCAAAGGCCAAACCACAAGATCAGGGTTCTAGCAGCAATAGATGACCCTGCTCTCTGGTACCAAATTTGTTGTAGTCAGTTTTCTAGTTGCTGCACAGAAAGAACACAAACAAAAATGGCTTGTTGAGGATTGGTTGGGTTTGGGGTCCAGGACAGTTGATGGGTTTTCCTGGAACAAGGGGTTACAGAGAAGTCATAACAGTTAACAAAATGGAGGCTCTCTGGCCAACCCTAGTCCTTCACCCATATAGGAGGGCCCCCAGCAGGGTGGGGACAGGGAGGAGGGAAATGGGGATACCATCATAAGGCTTGTTTATGCAATGTATCTAATTATTGACAATAAATGTGAAAAAAATAGAACAAAAAGAGGGGAAAGTCTGGGCATAGAACTGTGTTAGGAGACTTTCCCAGCATGTGAGAGGCTCTGGGTTCCAATGAGGGAGGCAGGAAGAGGAGTGTGGGCACCAGGAGTGTGTTGGGGAAGAGAGGAAGCAGCAGGATTCAACTGGAAGAGGTGGGTACAGACAGGTGTCCCTGAGAGGATGACAGCTGACGAGGGCCCCAGAGTCTATTGCCCAAGGACTGACCTTCAGAGAGCACTGGTACTGTATACTCATTTTCACTTTCCCAAGGGTCAAGAAGACATCAAGCTTTTGGCATGGCTTCCCTGGGTGAGGCTAGATGATCATATCTTCCCTCCTGAGAGAAAGGAGGCTCTTCTGTATGTGGAAGTCCTGCCAGGGCCCAGCTGTGCTGATGTGGCCCTGAAGGGTTCAGCAGCTAGGAACCAGGCAGGGTGACATTCAGGTCAGAGCCAGCATGTGGGATTCCTCTATAGCTCAAGCCACTCCAGGTAATAGCCAGGCATGAAAGTGACTTGGGGAGGGGCTCATGGGGTGCTGTTAGCCACACCTGGGGCAAGTGATGCCATGTGTCATGCCCTGTGTGCTGCTAGAGGTATGGATGTCCTCTCCCAGTTCCCTCAGTTCCAGACCTGCCCTCCCCAGACACACACACACACACACACACACACACACACACACACACACACATTCATGTACCTCACACACTATTGAACAGATTCACACATCACTCGTCCACCTGCCCACATGAGAACACTCCCCTTACCACCACAGCTCAGAAAGACCTCTGTACTAAAGTTCAGCTAACTTTCTCCTTTTGACCACAGCCCACAGGATGGTGCCACATTCAGGTTTGGTCTCTCCTCTGCCCTGCTCCACTAGTTAATCCTTTCTGGAAACACACTCACAGATGTGTCCAGAGGTGGGTGGCCTAGGAGATCCCAAATCCAGTCAAATCAACATAGAAGATGAACCATCACATAAAGCAACATGGAAGCTGACCTCTCTTCCATAGGAAGATGGGAAGCCATCCAGGGATGAGAGGGTGTCCTGGCCATATCAGGAAATTAGCTTCTTTCTTTATTCTTGTTCATCTGTCATCAGGTGTGTTTTCTATGTCAACAGTTCAAGATGGTTGTGTTAATTCCTGCCATCACATCTAGCATCCAGGTAGTGATGAAAAAGGCAAGGGGAGCTGGAGAGATGGCTCAGCAGTTAAGCAGTTAAGAGTGGCCTGCAAAACCTAAGGACCAGGGTTCAATACTGCAGTACCCATTTAAGCCAGATGCACAAGGTGGCCCATTTGTCTGGAGTCTGCAGCAGCCGGAGGCCCTGGCACATCCATTCTCCCTCTTTCTGCCCTCTCTCTTAAACAAACAAACAAGTAAATTTTTAAAAGGGCAAGGGATTTAAGGAGTACTCCCCTTAAAACTGCTTTATTGAGAGATAATTCATGAATTATTTAAATATACAACTAAACATTGTAGTGTATTTACAGAGTTATCCAACATCTCCACAGTCCACTTTACAGCACTTTCATTCCCACCCACCAAGAACCCCACACTAACAATCATCCCCCTTTCCACAGAGCCCCTCTCAGCCCTGAGGAGACTCCATAACTTTCTGCTGCTGCTACCGTTGGACATTTCAGGTCAGTGGAAACATAGCTTAAGACCTTTTATAAATGTCTTCCGTTTAGCATAGGATCCCCAAAATTCGGTGATGTTGTAACAAAGGATCCCCTTGTTTGTGTGAACATTTCATACAGCAGTTGATGGGCATTTGGGTGCGTTTGTACATTTTGGCTATTATGAGTAATAGCGCTATGAGCAATTTTTCCTGTGGGCATATTTTCATTCATTTTAGGTCTGGACCTATAAATCAAGTTGTCGAATCAAATTGCTAACTCGATGTTTAACTATTTGAGGACCCAGCAAAAAAAAAAAATTTTTTTTGTTTTTCAAGGTAGAGTCTTGCTCTAGCCCAGGCTGACCTGGAATTCACTATGTAGTCTCAGGGTGGCCTTGAACTCATGGTGATCCTCCTACCTCTGCCTCCCGAGTGCTGGGATTAAAGGTGTGTTTGCCACCACGCCCGGCTTCCAGGAAACTTTTTAATTGAACCATTATTGATTCTCACCAGCAAACTAGTTGGGTTCTAATTTCTCCACATGCTCACCAACATCATGTTTTGTGTAACAGTCATTTCACCAGCAGTGAAGGGGACAGTGACACACTATCTCACTGGGCGTGGCTTGCCACAGATTTGTGTGAGTGACAATGTTTTCTCAGGCGACTGTTGGCCTCTTGTATATCTCGCTGCATGTTTGCCCACTTCTCAAATGGATAATTTGTTGTTATTTTTCACTTGGAGGTGTCTTTTGTATTTTTTGGATATAAATCCTTCCTGTGATTTCCAATGTTTCTCCCATTCTGTGGGTTGTGATAGCATCCTTTGAGGCACAAAAGTTTTGAATTTTCACTTCATCCTTATACTTAAGTTTGACTGCTTTTTATTTGTTAACTATGTTTTGGTGTCATATCTAAAAAGACTTTGGTTTATCCCAAGACAAAGATTTACTCCTGTGCTGTCTTCAGAAATGTTTATAGTTTTAGCTCTTGTACATTAGCATAATATATATATATTGGCTTAGTGTTTCTACAACTGCATATACTCTGTATGTGGCTAACTGGAACACTAACATTATTTGTTGAAGGCAATTCCTTTCTCAATGACTTTCCTTGCATCGATGCGAGGGCTTGTTTTTAGATTCTTAATTCTGTTCTATTGACTTTTATGTCTGTATGTCCACATCACGTTGTCCTGATTACTGTTGCTTTGTACTAAACTTTGAAATTGAACAGTGTGACTCATCAGCAACAGAGTCTCTTGAGTTTTCAGAAGAATTTAAGGGTTTGCTTGTCAAACCCTGGGGGGGGGGTTTGCTGATGAGATTTCAATAGTGATTGCATTGAACAATGTTAGGTGTGCGACCATCTTGTCATAATTAAGTCTAAAGGAAAGCACAGGATTCTGTTCTTGTATTAAATTTAGCTCTAGGCAGTATATTCTCTATGGTGCTGTAAGTGGCATTGTTTACTAAGTTCAGTTTGGGATTATTGACTGTGAGTGTGTGTGATACATGTTCTTGCATGAGCAGGTTACATGTTTATAGTTGTGTGTACACACATATGTGGAAGTCAGAGGACACCCTTGACTGTCATTCCTCAGGAGTGATATCCATCTTCTTTCTTTCCATCAAGTGGAGAAACAACTTTAATTTCATGGTTTCCTCACAGTAAGGAGGTACTGAGAGGAAAGTACTTAAAGGGACACCCAGAATATTTTTTTACATCCGTCTTTTTTAAAAATATATTTTATTGGGCTGGAGAAATAGCTCAGTGGTTAAGGTGTTTGCCTGCAAAGCCCAACAACCCAGGTTCAATTCCTCAGTACCCATGTAAAGCCAGATGCACAAAGTGGCGCATGCATCTGGAGATCATTTGCAGTGGTTGGAGGCCCTGGTGCACCCATCTCTTTCTGCTTGCAAATAAATAGATAAAAATATTTTAAATTATTTATTTATTATTTATTTATTTATGTTTGTAAGAGTGAAAACGAGTGTACCAGGGTCTCTTGCTGCTGCAAACTTCAGATGCACACATCACATTATGCATCTGGCTTTATGTGGGTAATGGGGCACCGAATTAAGGCCTGCAGGCTTTGTAAACAAGTTACTTTAACTGCTGAGCTATCTCTTCAGCCCCCCCATTCACTTTTTCTTGGGGAAGGAGGGTTTCAAGTAGGGTCTCGCTTTAGCCCAGCCTGATCTGGGATTCACTATATAGTCTCAGGCTGGCCTCGAACTCACAGTGACCCTCCTACCTCTGCCTCCAAAGTCCTGGGATTAAATGCCTGTGCCACCATGCCCAGCCCATTCATTTTTTGACAGGGTTTTTCATTGGCCTGCAGCTCACCAAGTAGGCTAGACTGGCTGGCCAGTGAGACTCAGGGATCTGTCAGTCTCCACTGTGCTGAGATTATAACTGTGCACTACCATACCCAGCTTTTTTTGCATGGATTATGTGGATTGAACTGAGCTCCTCATGCTTTTGAGGTGAGAACTGTCCCAGCTGAGCCATCTCTGAAGTGTGCCGGGCGTGGTGGCGCACACCCTTAATCCCAGCACTCAGGAGGCAGGGGTAGGAGGATCACTATGAGTTCAAGTCCACCCTGAGACTACATAGTGAATTCCAGGGCAGCCTGGGCTAGGGGAGACCCTACCTTGAAAACAAAACAAAAACAGACAAAAAAAGTATATAAATCTAAGAACAGAAGAAACGTCCATGAAGTTGATTTCATACTAAAGAGAATCATAGTTCTTGAGACTAAATAAGAATAAGCAGTGTGTGTGTGTGTGTGTGTGTGTGTGTGTGTGTGTGTGTGTATGTGTGTGTACATGCCATATTTGCATAAAGTCCTGTCAGTGAAGCAGGCTGGAGAAGACAAACCGTACAATGTAAATACCCTGCTGGCCTAGAAAAACTAAAAGTTAAAATAGTTCACACAGTTCACGTCGTAGGAAGGGTGCTGGTTATTCTGGATCACAGTGCTGCCCTCTGCCTCAGGGGAATTGGTATGAACATCTAATTGAGGAAGAACCCATCTCACGTACAGATAAATAATAACCATAGAGGACACAGCATCTATTAAAGATATTCCAGGCCATACTCAGGAGGCTGAGGCAGGAGAATCAAGTAGCCTGGGCTATACAGTAGGTCAAAAAACAAATTCTGGAGGTTGGAGAGATGGCTCATCATTTAAGGTGCTTGCCTGCAAAGCCTAATATTTCCCCAGTACCCACATAAAGCCAGATGCATAAAGTGGTGCATGTATCTGGTGTGCATTTGCAGTGGCTGGAGGCTCTGGTGCACCCATTCTCTTTATCTCTCTCTGCTTGCAAATAAAATTAATAAAAAAAATTCAGGCTGGGCATGGTGGTGCACACCTTTAATCCCAGCACTCAGGAGGCAGAGGTAGGAGAATCATTGGGAGTTCAAGGCCACCCAGAGACTACATAGTGAATTCTAGGTCAGCCTGGGCTCGATCGAGACCCCACCTTGAAAACAAAGCAAACAAAAAAACCCCCAAAATATTCTGCTTAGAATGTTTGTATCATAGAGCATTTCTCTGCTTCCATTTACAAATATGGTGATCTACTTGACCATGCCTCCCCTACTGTGTGTGGATATTTTTCTACCACTCTATAATTCATCTGCCAAATATGCTAAATTTTACTATTTGGTGAAGTATTTAAAATTATTATTTGTGTGTGTGTGTGTGTGTGTGTGTGTGCGCGCGCGCGCGCGCGCGCGCCCATGCGCACAAGCACAAGGTACTGCAAACAAATGTCCATCCAGCTTTATGTGGGTGGCTGTGGAATTGAACTCGAGCTGACAAGCTTTGCAAGCAAGTGCCTTTAACTGCTGAGCCATCTCCTTGGCTCCCGGAATATTTAAAAAATTTATTTGTTATTTTCAAGCAGAGAGAGAGAGAAAGACAGAGACAGAGACAGAGATTATGAATGAATGAGCATGTCAGGGTCTCTTGAAGCTTCTGAAAAATACTTAGCATCTTTATTTTTTCTTTATGGAATTTGTTTATAAAATATTTTTATTTATTTATTTGCAAGCAGAGGAAGAAAGAGAGAGAAGAGAATGGGGGATGGGCATGCCAGGGCCCTGGTGCACCCACTCCCTCCTGCCAACACAAAAGTATGTGCACTCCAGATGTATGTGCCACTCTGTATATCTGGCTTTACATGGGTACTGGTAAATTTAACCCAGGACCTTCAGGCTTTGCAAATAAGCACCCTTAACAGCAGAACCATCTCTCCAGCTAGAAATTTGTTTTTTTTTTGTGTGTGTGATATTAAACAGAAAGGGTTCCTTGGTTAAGTTCTTGACTTGCAAGTATGAGGACCTTAGATCAACCCCAGAATCCATATTTTAAAAGTCTGATAAGTATTAAAAACTACTTCATAAAGACAGTAAAATGTCATCATGTTTGGCAGGCAAAGGATAGTGGTAGAAAAGAATATCCACTACACAGTAATGAGACATGTTCAAATATATAACCATATTCTTAAGAGCTGAGGGGAAGATCTCACCAGACAGTAAAGGATAAAATACGAGCTGGCAGAGATCTGGAGAAAGAGTGTAGAAGAAAAGAAACATTCCAGAAATGAATGTTCCCCTGGGAGCAGCAAAAGCACTGACCCTGAACACACGGGGGGGGGGGGGGTCGCTGAAGGGCTTCTCTTTTTTTCATGTCACAAGTCAAGAAACACATGTTGGGCTGAACCAACAAGTGCACAGACAAACTGAAGAGCATCCAATGCCAGGAAAACTGGTTTGCTCTGAGACATAATAGAAAGTTACTCTCGGTTACTTTCTCATTGATGTGAACAAATAACCTGAGCAGAAGCAACCTGTAGTAGGTCAGTGCCACGTTGCTGGAATGAACATCCAACCAGACAGTTTTAGGAAGAAGGGATTTAGTTCAAGTTTACAGATCCAGGGGAAGTTCCATCAAATGGTGGAAAAAGGTGGCTCCCATTCATAAATCCAAGCAGAGAGACTCCACCAAACAGCCAGCACCACAAGCAAGCACAGCCAGAGCTCAAAACCACTATGCATACCTTTAGGCTGGAATTCAGATCTGCCTCCAAGCACACCTTAGGGCTGGACCTCAGGATCTGCCCCCCAGTGATACCTCCTCCAGCTAGGCTCCACCTCCTAAAGGTTCCACAACCATTCCCAACAGTGCCACCAGCTGGGGACCAAGAGTTCAAACACATGAGCCTGTGTACTATATTCAAACATCACCAAAACCTGATGAAGTATTTACAGCTTCTGGAATGTGGCAAATTGAACATATGGACACTTCCCACATCACCTCTAAATATCAGTATGATTGTAAAGGTCTTACCTTAGGCCTATAAGAACGTGAGAACGGGGGAGAAATGTCAGCAGAGAAAAGCTGACAAGAAGATCTGGAGACTAGAAAGAAACAGACAGATGTGTGATAATTTACAGAGGAGCACTGAGCACATTCCTGGGAAGGAGCTCACATTCTCATCCCAGGACCCTGGGGAGGGTCAGGAATAGAGGTGGTCAGAGAAGTAACAAAATTTGTTCTTGTGGTGGTTTGAATGTAACTTCTACCCCATAGCCTAATGTAATGGGTTTGAATGCTTAGTCCCCAGCTGGTGGTGCTGTCTGGGAAGGTTCTGGAGCCTTTGGGAGGTAGAGCCTTGCTAGAGGAAGGGTGTTCCTGGAGCAGTCCTCAAGGTTTTACAGTTCATCCCTGCTTGGCATTTGCTCCTTCTACTTCCTCCCTGCTTATGTGACAATATGACACCAACTGCTTGCTTCTGCCACACTTTTCGCCACCATGATGAAACTTCCCCTTGAAACCATAATCCAGATATGCCTTTGCCTTCTATATGCTGCTTCCTTCTGGTGGGATATTTTGCTCCAGCACTGAGAAAGTAACTGATACCATCTTTTTTCTTTTTGAGCAATGGGATCACCGTTGGGTGCATTATTGCTCATCTGGATACCAGATTTCCCATCATCCCTTTCATCTAGCTGAGGTTATGTTATCCAGCAACCAGTGACCAAATGTATGCAAGGTATTACCATTTCCAGGTCAGGGAATTCACACACTGTGCACCAGCTCCTCTGTGAGCTTTATCCTTTTCAGAACAAGAACACCTAGGTGCCCTTGTGCCTGCTTTGATGGCAAAGACATGGACTATGTCCTAGCGGAGCAGAGCAACAAGAAGGAAGAAACTTGGGTTCCTGAATGATGTGTGATCAAAGACTTTTGTCAGCCCTGACTGCTCAGTAGGAGAGTATTTTCTCTTCTACTGTTTAGGTTGTGGTTGCTGTCTTGTTCGTTACACTGCCTTCCTTAGCTGTTATTCTAACTAATGCAGATGGACATGGAGTAGATCTAATAAACAGAGGTATGATTGAGAACCTAAATGTATTAGTCAGGGTTCTCTAGAGGAAAAAGAGTTGATAGAATAGATTATAGTAAAAGGGAATTTACTGGATAGCTTATGACAGTCCAACTATAGAAGTCTGCAGGCCCACAGGTGAAGAAACCAGTAGCTGTTTAGTCCACATTGCTGGAGGCCTCAGAAGTCCCAATCCAGCCCAGAAGGCCTAATGGCTCCCTGGGGAGCGGCTGCTCTACAGTCCACCATGTGAGGCCAAGGAAACTGGGTTCCTTCCCCTCAAGCTTCCTTATATTTAGTCCCCTTGGAAGGCAAACCCACTGGGGGGAAGGGCTCACTCTGGAGAAGGGAACTCCTCCCTTCTCCAAAATCCCAAAAAGGATTTTGTCAATCCTTCCTGCTTCAAACTCAGAGACCCGCCCAAGATTACTATGGATTATTACATAGATCAAGTTGACAAATAGACTTAACCATCACACTAAATAAAAATAATAGATTTCCTCCCCCACTTCATGACTATCCCTCTCCCATCTTAGCAGAATGGTAAAGGTTTTTATGAGGAGGGAATGGGGAACCCTTAAGGACTCCAGACACAATGGGTGGTGGGCAGGAATGAACAGAGGGTGTTACATAGAGGCTGTCTCATGAACATTGAGACTCTGACCCCTCAGCTCACAGAGTCTACTCACCACTCTCTGCTAGAATGCTGGTATTATGAGATTTATTCCATCCCCCCTTCCACTAACAGAACTAGTGGATTCCAATTTGGGAAAATTTATAGCCTTCACCCCAAAAATAATTTATAGAAATTTTCATTGGGGGGGTCCCCTTCCAACTACCTATAGTAAAGCCTACAATTTAACAAGTCTTATTCATGCCTCAGACCTCCCAATAAGTATTTCAGTGCCTAAATGTGGACAGACAGTAAAGGATTTCTAGATACTGCCAGAAAGCACCTAACATGATAGTAGACACAATGAACACATACCAAGTAAAAGCAGTAATGGGACCTGGGGCTCAGCAGTTAAAGCTGCTGGCTTAGAAAGCTGGCTGGCCTGGTTCAGTTTCTCAGCTGCCCGTATAAAGCCAGCCAGACATTCAATTGCAGTGGCAAGAGACCCAGCCACATGCCACTGGGATGAACCTCCAAACCAGGCACATTTGTTGGAAGGAAAGATTCATTGAAGCTGCAAATCCAAAATGGTGAAAAAGGCTGCCCCCCTTTCACAGGTCCAAGCAGAGAGTGAGAAACCCATCACCAACACCACACACGCACACATCAACAAAACAGGCAAGGAGGAAGAGAGAATTTCTTCCCCTTTATATATCCTTAGGGAAGGGTCTTTCAACCCTGTCCCAGACTTGTTGACTCCCATAGTCTCTGGAATTTCCTTCCTGCACTGCCCTCCCAGGAAGGGATGTTTGTTTCTAGCTCCCCTGAGCCTCCTTACATCCTACTGAGAGGTCTGCCTTCCTGTAAATAGTCTCAGAAACCCACCCAAGATTACTAAACAGGTCAAGCTGACAACAAAACTACCATCACAATCTGATCAAATCAATTTGACATCAAACCATATCTCCTTATATCATACTTAATTTCCAAGTGAACAACAGGGAAGGGATTGAGTAAAGGAGGTGTGGGAGGAGGGTTAACCAAAATTTAACAGGTTAAGAATAAGTCGTATGGAAATCTAATTATTTGGATAATTGCACACCCAGTAACCATAGATTGTTACTAGAAAAAATTTCATTGCCATGCATGGGATACCTTCCAGTGAGTTGCTGGCCAGGGAGGTTCCTGAGGCCCCCAAAACATTATAGGTCATTGCCAAGGCTCTTGGTTGTCCATCAGAATGAGGTGGAAACCTCCTCCCTGTTAACCAGCTGACAGAAAGCTGGAAAAAGCTATGGCTGCATTCAGCCCTATAGGAGAGAGAAGTCATCAGTGGTGGTAAATAGCAGTGGACCTTGCAAGACTTAAGATGGGCCAGCTAGGCCAAATGAGCCAACTGGGGCAATAGTGGCACACCTATTGTGGGGGAAGCCAACTGCTCTCTAATTGGACTGGAGGCCCACTCCATGGAAGGGAATACATGTCTGGTACTAAAGAACTAGTTGAAAGCCGATGGTCAGGGAGGGGGGATCATGAATCCTAAGGGAGTAATGCCTGCTGTTGTCTGGCTATACATATATTATGCCAACCAAATTCCCTTACAAGCACTTTTTAAAATGATCATACTCATATAATAATGCTACTCTCACTCTTGTCAATTCATTATTAGTTTAATTTACTGTATGAGTCCCCCCACCCTCCCATTCCCCCTACTTTCACTCTTGTCTAGAGAAGCAAGCTTCTCTCCTCAGATGGTGGTGACTGCTGGAATAACTCAAAAGACACCATAGTGCTGTGAAGTGACAGTGGAGTGTTCAGCACTGGGACATCTCTATCACACTTCCTGAGCCTCAGGCTCTATGGAGGAAGAGATGGCAGAAAGATTGTCAGAGTCAAAGAAAGGCAGGACTGCTTACAATGCAAACTTCCAGACACAGAATGACCTTGATATTCATGACTTCATAGTACCTGATAATACCTACACATTTTGGGAGGAAAAGATGATGACACGGAAACAAAACAGAGACCAATCTGAAAGGGGGAAGAGAAATGAAGGAGGGTGGGGAGGGGGTCATAATGGTTTATGGTCTATAATTATGGAGGCTATCAGTAAAAGTTAAATAAAAACAATGTAGGTAGAGAAAAACGTTTAAAAATTAATCATTAATGTAGTTTTAGAAAGGTCAAAGATTGAATACAGGAATAAGAGCCGATTATTTGGGGGAACAGAAACTGTCCATTGACAATAAAAAATACTTAATGAATTTTTTTTAAAATTAAAAGAAATAAAAATTCCATAGAAACAACATAATGTATGCGACGTCCAGAAACTAGGACGAGAAGAAAAAGAAATAGCAAATGGGAGTAAAAAATGAGGAAATTAAAGATCAGGCCCAAGGTCTAACATTTCATTAATAGGAATTCCAGAAAGGAAAAAATTTGGAGAAAAAGTTTTATGTAAACAATCTTAAAAATACTCTTTCCAGAACCCAAGGACATGAACTTCCAAGGACACATAATGTGCCCCATGAAATGAACAAAACACACACACACACACAGAGAGAGAGAGAGAGAGAGAGAGAGAGAGAGAGAGAGAGAGAGAGAGAGAGAACCACATCTGTGATGTTCCAGGGTTCCAGGAATAAAAAGGACATTTCCAGCCCAAAAAAAATTAAAATAGGAAACATATACAAAAAATGGGAATCAGAAGGCTCTGAGAGCTATTACTAAGAGTCACTGAAGGCCTGGCATGGCCTGTAATCCTAGCTCTTGTGAGGCAGTTAGGAGGATTGCTCTGAGTTCAAAGACAGCCTAGGAGTACAAACTGAGATCCAGGTCAGCCTGGGCTAGGGAGACCCTACCTCAAAAAACTAAAGCAACCAAATAAAGTCACTGAACCTAGAGGCGACATAAGGAATGCCTTGAAAATTCAAAGGGAAATAGAATTTATTATTTAGCCAAAATATGACTCGGAGAATAAAGGTGGAGATATTTATACATGAGTAAGACTTCAAAACATTGACCTCAAAGCGTTTTTTCTGAGAACACTATTGGGCGATCTACTCTAGAAAACTCTGGGAGTGAGCCACAACAGAGGAAGACGTGGGAAACACAAGATCCTGGCAGGACTGCTTAGCCTGATGGGAAATCACGTGATTCGCCTAGGCAACCAGAACAATCTCCACGGCAACCCAGAGCATGCTGTATGTGGACAGGAGAAATCCCAGTGCAGAGTGGGGGTGAAAAGCCCTGAGGACAAGATATGGTAAATGAGTCTTGAAACTTTACTTCAAGGAAGTTTTTCATTGAATCAATAAGGGAAGTAATTATGGTGAACGTCAGAACTCAGCTGGGAGTAATATTTAGAAAGTCGCCACTCTATGCAGACTTAGAAAACCATTGTGATGTCAATGTATTGGGAGAATATATTGATAATCTTGTGGGTGGGTGCGGTAGAGGGAACCCTAAATCCTCATATTTTTGATATGTAGCAATGAGAACATGCCATTTAAAATGTTGAGTGGGAGCTGGAGAGATGGCTGAGTGCAAGCAAGAGGGCCCCCAGGAAACATCTGTAACCCCTGTCCTGAGCTCATGGAAAAAAAACCTGCAAACTCCAAGATCAGTAAGAGACTCTGGCTCAAAAAAGAACAGGCAAGACAGGCTGGGGAGATGGCTCAGCGGTTAAGACGCTTGCCTACAAAGCCCAATGACCCAGGTTCAATTCCCAGTATCCATGTGAAGCTGGATGCACAAAGTGGCACATGCATCTGGAGTTCATTTCCAGTGGCTGGCGGTGGCCCTGGTGCATCCATCCTCCCTCTCACTCTCTCCCTCTTCTCTCTCTCTCTCTCTCTCTCTCTCTCTCTCTCTCTCTCTCTCTCTCTCTCTCTGCTTGCAAATAATTAAATATATTTTTAAAAAAGGAGGAAGGGCTGGGGAGTTGGCTTGCTTACAAAACCTTTTTGCCAGGACTTTATTCCCCAGTAACCATATAAAGCTAGATGTAGGGCTGGAGAGATGGCTCAGCGGATAGGGCACTTGCCTCCAGTTCCTAAGGCTCTGGGTTCAATTCCCCAGGTCCCACATAAGCCAGACCCACAAGGTGGTGGCCATGGTGTTCTCTCTCTCTCTCTCTCTCTCTCTCTCTCTCTCTCTCTCTCTCTCTCTCTCTGCTTGAAAAATAAATAAATAAATAAAGCTAGATGTATAAAGTGAGATGTATAAAGCAGGAGTTCCTTTGCAGTGACAGGTCACAGCATGCCCATTCTCTCTCTCTCTCCCTCTCTCTCTTCATTTCTCTCTGCTTGCAAAGAAATAAAAAAATAATAGAAAAAAGACCAAATAACAATTAAATGTAGATTAATGAATTGTGAGAATTCTGCCTTCACCGTGACCAAGTGAAAGTGACAGGTCAGACCAAAGAACCTTGTGACATGAACAGTGAGAAAACTGGCAAAATGTATGACAAACACGAGGTGAAAGATGGCACATACCGTGTTCTTGAGAGAACGCAGCCAAAGGCGGTGGCCTGGGCCTCTCTGGTCTTCTCGTGGGAGCTCGTTGGACCACACGGTGAGGGCAGGCGCTGAGCAGAACACGGTGATATTGCCAGGGCAAGGCCTCCAGAACTGGATGTTCAGCAGGAAAAAACCTTAAGGTGATCCTGGAAATTGCTATCACAACCCTGGCCAGATTTCAGCCCTGGACATAAAAGCCAAGCAGAACACAATTGGATTTGGCTTTGTGAAGCCTCACTGGGAAGGAAATGAATCTCTTTTAAAAATATTTTATTCATCTATTTTCAAGGAGAGAGACAGAGACAGAGACAGAATGAATGAATGGACACCTCAGAGACTGTAACCACTGCAAAGGAACTCCAGATGCATGTGCCACTTTGTGCACCTGGCTTTACATGGGTACTGGGGAAATCAGCCCCGGACCAGCAGGCTTTGCAAGCAAGCACCTTAAATCACTGAGCCACCTTCCCAGCCCCTACACATGAGTTTAATAAACGATATCTAAATGGGTTGGAGAGATGGCTTAGCGGTTAAGGCACTTGCATCTAGTGCCTAAGGCCCCAAGTTCAATTCCCCAGTATCCACATAAGCCAGACACACAAGGTAGTAGCCCTGGTGCGCTTGAGCTCTCTCTCTCTCTCTCTCTCTCTCTCTCTCTCTCTCTCTCTTTCGTCTCTCTGCTTGAAAATGAATAAATTAAAAAAGATATCTAAGTGGAAAAATTTTAAGTTCATAAAAGATACTAAAGAAAGAAACTAAAAAAGAAACTAAACAAGACATATAAAAGGCCATAGGCAATACTCATGAATTTAAATATTCAGTATTTTCCACATGCTAATCTCCTCTGATTTATGGGTATAATACTACTATTTAAATAAACTCTAATTAGTCTTATGATATTTGGAATTCTGTTTTAAATCCTATTTGGAAGAACCACAGCCAAGAGCATCTTGAAGAACGAGACAGGTGAGTTACTTTACTAAACACATCTAGATAACTAGATGAAAAGCTCAATTACTAATTAACATCGCGTCGCGGGCAGTCGTAATTAGGGCAGTCACGAGGCAGTCCAGCTCCTCTGCAATCTCTGCTCCTTATCAGCGGCACTGGGGGCTGGTCTCGAACCCCTGGAGACAGTCCTTGAATGCAGCAGGTGCTCAGTAAATGCCAGCTTCTCCCTCGGTGGAGCAAACCCGCTCACCCCATGAAGCAGGAAGCCCAAGCGAGGAAGAGGTTGGGCTAGGGCGTGGGACCATGGCTCAAGGATCAGAGACTGGGCTGTCACAGTCCTCCTCAAGGGCATGTCCTGGAAGGAGACGTCCCACAGATCCCACCTCCTTAGCTCCACTGCCTCCCTGTTCCCCAGGAGTAGCCCTCAGCACTCAGATCTTTGAAGATCATCAGGGGCCCCAGCACCTGCAGGGGGGATTCCTAGCGGCCTCACGTGGACTGTGGGCGCAATGTGGAACATGCCCAGCAGAGGGCGCAGAGAGAACGCTGCAAGAAGAGGCTTCGCCCTGGCCAGAGTCTGACCCTGACACTACCTCTCTGTCCTCCCTGGAGACGACCTCTTCCACGCGCCCGTGCACCTGCCCTCTGGTCGTGCCCTGTGCGCCCAGGAGGTTCACTTCCAGCTTGGCCAGTGCTTGCAGCAGCCCAGGGCTGAGATGGTGCCTTCTGCAACACTTTGATTCCTAGTTTTGCAGACCTCTTGCAGGCTGTCCGTCCATCCTGGGCTCCTCCTCTTCTCTTCTGCCACAGGAGGGCAGTCCTGTAGGACTCTCTTTATCTCCTATGTTTACTCTTTCCTCAGATCTTAATGGTTATTGCTACTTAAACTTCCACCATGGGACTGGGAGAGACGGCTCAGCCTTGAAAGTGCTTGCTTGCAAAACCCAACACATGGGTTTGATTCCCAGGTACCCACCGGCCTTATCCACTGAGCCATCTCCCCAACCTCCAAAGCCATCTTTAAATTCTCTAGGGCTCTGCTTCCCTGGCTCACTTAAGTACACTTTGGGCTGGGAGCTATGCCTGACTGGAACTAGACTCACCCAGGAGACAGCTCTTTGGATCTGTCCGAGGGAGTTTCTAGATTAGGTTCACTGAGGTGCAAAGACCCACCCTAACTGTGTGTGCCACCATTCTAGAGCCTCCGGTTCTGAACTGAATAAAGAGGAGAAAGCTAGGTGGGTACAAGGCCTTGCTGCTGACTGTGAACACAATGTGACCAGCTGCTACCTATGCCTGGCCCACAATGACCAACTGTGTCCCCTGGAACTGGAAGCCAAAATCTGCCCTTCCTCCCTTAAGCTGCTTTTTGTATAAAAACCATAACTAGCGCATATTGTCAATAGGAAAACACAACTGTCACTTCACAGGGAATAAGAGATCACTTGTGGGGAACCAAATACAAGTGACCATAGCCCGTCATAGGTTTCAGCTGCTATCTGATGACATTCTTAGCTTCTGGGTTGGTGGAAGCTAGTGGTCAGCTCAAAATATACTTTATAGGTTTGGATTGTCACAAGGGGTGTGCAATGAATAGATTTCAAAGGGACTGTGGTGGTTTGAATGTGAAATGTCCCCCATTGGGCTTCCTAATTAGTCCCCAGCTGGTGGAACCTTGCTGTGGGAGGTGTGTTTCTGGGGGTGGGCCTTGAGGTCCATCCCCACCGGATGCTTAGGGGTAACATTCTCGGACTTTCTCTCTCTGCTGCTGGTATAGGACGTGAGCCTGTTGTCAGCTCTCTCTGCCATCATGAAGCTTCCCCTCCAAACTGGAAGCCTGAGACAAATCCTTTCCTCCCATTGGTTACTTCTGGCAGGGTGCGTTGTCCCAGAAGTGAGAATGGACCAGCCACAGGGACTAAACCCAGCCCAGGGATGGAGAGTGATGCTCCAGAAGAACCTATGGGCTGTTACAGGAAAATCCCACCAGGTGAGTTGTTGGTCAGGGAGGTCCCATGAGTCCCCTAAACAAAATTGGCCATTGCTAGTGATCTTAATTGCTTGTCAGAAGTAGATGGTTTTGGTAAAGAATAGGAGACAGAGCTGGGCATGGTGGAGCACATCTTTAGTCCCAGCACTCTGGAGGCAGAGGTAGGAGGATCCCTGTGAGTTCGAGGCCAGCCTGAGACTCCATAGTGAATTCCAGGTCAGCCTGGGCTAAGAGAGACCCTACCTTGAAAAACCAAAGGGAAAATAAAAAGAATAAGAGATAGAAATTAGCTAGGCAGCTGAGGACAACAGAGGCCCCAGAGTGAACCATTTGACCTTGGCTAGAAGCAAGAAACGACCTTGAGCCAGTAAGGGGGAAGCTGGTTTTCCCCTTATCTCTTTTTCCTTAAAAACTTTCAAGAGGAAGATTTTATGGGAGAAAAAGCCAAGGCTGGAGGATACAGCACTTGTAAATTGGGATCCCATCTAGAGCCTAGTGGTTAGAGCCACACCTCTGTGGTCCTGGGTGACCCCTGCCCACTAACCTTGGGCCCTCTGCAGTGGCTCCTCAGCCCCTAGCACCTTGCTGGCATTGAGTCAGGGGCCAGCAAGTTTGTCAAAAGGAAATGGTTGAAAATATGAAAAGGTGGCTTCTTCACTATCCTGGCCTTGAAGAGCTTTGAGGCAGGAGGGTGTCTGTTACAGAGAGGTATCTCATCCTAAACATTTGCTTGTTTTTTTAAAAAAGATTTACTTATTTATTTGAAAGAGAAAGACAGGAAGAGAGAGACAGAGAGAGAGAGAGACACAGAGAGAGAGAGAATGGATATGCCAAGGCCTCCAGCTGCTGCAAATGAACTCCAGGTGTGTGAGCTACTTATCATCTGGCTTTATGTGGGTGCTGGGGAATTGAACCCAGGCCATCAGGCTTTGCAAGCAAGCACTTTTAACCACCCAGTGATCTCTTTAGCCCCCACTTGCTCAGTTTTTAAATCACAACATATTCCAAGAAGCATTCCCTTGGTCACAGTGGAAAGTGGGCTGAAAGAAGCTCGCTTTTGTGACTTCTGTGGGTGTGAGGCACAGCAGAGACTGTGTCCAGCCAGGTGACATTCCCACAGGACTCTCACTGGCCCAGAGGGAGAGAGCTTTGGGTGAGTGTGACTTCCTGCTTTCATAGGAAGCTTTGTGGTTGGTCCAGAGACAGGCCAGCTCCTGTTAAGATGTCCCCACAATGATAAACTTTTTTCTATTCATTGGTTATTAAGTTCACCTTTTATCCACTCCATCTTACTTTTGGGGTGTTTACCTTTTAGTAGAATATTTATTATGGAAGCATGAAAACCTATACATTTTAGGTGATGACACATACTTGAATAAAAAGATCTTTAAATTGGATATATGCATTGTTTCTTCATTGAGGTGTATTATTTCTTCTTGGTGCATTGACCCATTCTCCAAGGTAGCTTCAGTGATGAAAACCGTGAAGTGCTACTCACTGCCTCAGCTCTGAATGGAGCTCTCCCATAGGAAACCGAGTTTCCAAATAACTGGAGCAACAGAAATCCCATTGCCTTTGGCTCTGTGTGTGTGTGTGTGCGCGCGCGCGCGGTTGCAAGTGTACACACACCATGATGTGGAGGCCAGAGGACAACTTCCGGTGTCAGTCCTCACCTTCCACCTGTTGGAGGTGGGGTCTCTGATCGTTCAGCACTCCATTTTTCAGGCTAGCTATCCTGCAAGCTTCTGTCAGACTCTCCTGTCTCCATCTTTTTTTCTCACCATAGGCATGCTGGGATTGCAGGCTCCGGATCCCACGTTTGACTTTTACTATGGCATCTGGGGCTCCTAATCAGATTCTCTGCTGAGGCAGGTCCTTCACCCACTGAGCCATCGCCACAGCCTCAATCACCGGGATACTGTTCCTGGGACCAGTGGGCCCTGTGTGGAAGTGCAGTGTGGTGGCAAAGGTCCAGGTCTGCCTGGGTTTGAGTCCTGCCTCTGCCGCTCACTGATTGCACCCTCGGGCGCCTTGGCTTTGTAAGGAGGCTGGTAGTGTTAGGACATAGGGTTGGTATAAAGCTCAATTCCACATAAAGCCTTCAATGCCATGC
>PVHP010000076.1:137063-224233 GCA_004024765.1 Zapus hudsonius | reverse complement strand
TGAATGAAATCCACAGAATAAGGATAAGGTTCAGAGAGATTGTAGCTGAGATCTTTAGGAGGGAGCTTTAAGAGAAGGGGAATTTAGAAGAAGGAAGGAAGACAAAGCTCTTGCCCAAGGAGGCAAGACAGAGTTTGAGAATCCCAACTTGAGACTCAGGTTGGGGTGTTTTATGTGTACCCCACATCAAGCCAGCTAGGCTCGACATCAGCTGTCTGTGGTCAGAATTTTTGGAAAAGACAAATCTTTCCAGAAGGAGGTGGAAGGTCTCCCTACAGGGGCAGATAAGGAAAGGCCAGACCCCTCTGACATTTCTTACCTATAGTGTAATGAACTAGATTTTCTCCTATAGGCTCAAAACAATTCTCACTTTTAGCCAAGAGAAAGCTCTTTACTTTAAAGGTCTGTCACCCCTAAACTTCACCTTTATCATGACATGGGATTCATTGTTTGGCCAGTTTGAATCTGGACTGGTCTGTAACTATTTCAGCCAACTGAATACAGTCAAACTGAATACAGCTGGTGCTGACTGAATAGTCTAGGGGTCCTTTGAGTGAGATGGTAATTTAAATCCTGCCTAAATGCGTAGATTTAAATGCTTGGTCCCTAGCTGGTAGTAATTTGGGAAATAGAGGAAGTATGTTCCTGGGGGCAGGCTTTGGGGTGATTTAGCCAGCTCCCCCTGGCCAGTTAGCTCAGTTCACTTTCTTACCGCTGTTTCCACCTGCTGTGGCAAGATTGTGATGTCCAGCTTCTGTTGATGCCATGCTTCCCTGCCATCATGAAACTTCCCCTGGAGTAAGCCAAAATAAAACCTTTTCAGCTACTTTTGTACCAGCAACAAGAAGGTAAAAGTCCTTGAAGAAGACTAGCAGCTTTGATTATCTGCTTTTTAGAGTTCTAAGCTGCCATATAAGAAGTATAAGCTTCTCTGGTAACAAGAATTGTAAATGTGTTCACATATCAAGGATGAGTGCAAGACAGCCCATCTTCGTAGATTATCCAGATGCATCCAGAATTCACTACTAAATGACTCACCAGGTGAGCCCAGCTAACTTCTAAGACCATGAGGCATATATATATATATATATATATATATATATATATATATATATATATATATATATGTATGTATATATATATCAGAGTTTCTTCATCCATCATCTGTTAGCACCTAGCATCAGTAGGTGTTCAATAAATATTTCATGAAGAATAAGTTCTCCAAATTTCCTTTCCACTTCATTTGATTTTGTAATAAAACTTGTTTTTTTGCTATTTTTACTTTGCCTCTTTTAGGTTATTTTTAGTTGTAAAGGGATGAAATGAAATCAGTTAAAGTTTTAACTAATTTTTCACAGGCTTCCATATATTAGTAATGAAAACAGTCACTCAAAATGTGGGATTTTCACATATCTTTTAGCCATCAGGGTAGCTGGATTCTTTTACAAAGAAAGAAAGAAAGAAAGAAAGAAAGAAAGAAAGAAAGAAAGAAAGAAAGAAAGAAAGAAAGAAAGAAGGCAGAAATCTAATCATTCTTTACTGAACATAAAGATCTTATCTTGATCATCAAACATAAAAAGAAATCATTTCCCCCTCCCTTTCCACAGTTCTCATTTTACATTCTAAATAGATTATAACACTGTACTTTCATTAAAAAGCTGGTTCTCTGCAATCTCTGTCACATATCTGTTTATTAACTTATTTAGACCATAAATAACAAAAATTTCTTCAGCTCTTTCCTTCAAAGACCTTGAAAAGCATAAAGCTTACATTTATATGATTATACCAGTCCTCAAAAAACCAGAATCACTACCAAAACCTCTTCTCCACTCATCAAAAAGTGGAGGCAGACTGACTGTTAGGTAAGGCATATGCTAACCAAGCAGAAAAGTGCTTAAACACAAGAGCATGTTCCTAGATGTGGTACCAAAAGGTCCAAATATTCAATAACAAAAATTTTAGCCATATGTGCATTTATGTAGAACAGATTATTAACAGCTCTCCTCCATAAATATAAGAACTGAATTATAATAAATATGAATAATTTTAAATTATTTTTATGAAATCACAGGCATTAAGTAGTAATGGTCCTGCAGTGGGTATATTCTCCAAAATACATGCCTGATAGAAATACCAAGTCCATTTGATGGTGTCAAAGGAAGGGACATTTGGCAAATGTCATATTCAAAAAACATTTGAGTAAGTACTTACTCTCTCTCTCTCTCTCTCTCTCTCTCTCTCTCTCTCTCTCTGACAACATTTTAAGTAATCTTTTTACTTTCTTTTTTTTTTTCCTCCCCTTACATATGCTTCTAAATCTGTGTCTGGAATCCAAATTTTAAACTTAATTACAAGCTGAGGAATATGCCTACTGAACATCCATGCAGACATAAATTATTTCACATTCATAGAGATTCATGAAAGATTCCAGTTAGAAGTTTTAGAAAGTTTATTTAATCCCATGATTTTCAAAGTTTTAATGTTCATTTTATTTCAGAGGCTGAACACTGTGCCTTACCTCAGAGTTCTGAGTCAGTCAAACTGGAAGGAGGCCCTGGAATTGGCTTCTTAACTAGTTTCTACATCACACTCATGTGACTGGTTTGAGGAATATACTTTTAGGATCCCAAATCTAGCTTGCCACTCACTTCAGTTTTGTAGATTTTTTATTATTATTATTACATCCCAGAAAACTTGAAAGATTGACCCAATCTTTCTGAGTAAAATGACAGGACAAGGCAAGACAAGAACACAGCTTTTCTAATTCCAGAATGTTCTTCAACTTGACTTGCACTTGTACCACATGAGGTGCTGATGGGTAAACTATAGCAAAAATAAGTCACAGCTCGGGAAAAAGAAAGCAATATAAACATCCTCTTTCCCAGTCAACAAAATTAAAGACACTCAGAGCCACACCAAAAAAAAATTGTATGATTCAGGTATTTCTTTGTGGCCTCCACCCCCTTTTGAAGTTCATTTCCCCCTAAACATCTAAGGATTTACTTTGCATTCTTACATTGCAACGTCTCTGTTGATAACTTTTCAGTAATTCCATTACCGAAAATCACAGGCTTGTCAAACCTTCAAGGATCAGAAGAGCCTGAGTTGACAAGTAGCAGATGCACAGAAAGAAGTTTTAAATCATGTGCATTCATTCCTCATGTGGAGCGAAGGAGAATACCTATTACTCTATGACAGTGAAACCAGCCGAGAAGTAACAAAGAACATAGTTATGCCACGATATTTACCATCCCTACCACTTTTATTCAGTGAAGAATCAAAGAACTGAGAAGAAAGAAAGCTCTTAGATTTTCAAACAAGCTGTTTCTGTTTAAGGACAGAAGTTTCGGTTAACATTCAGTATAATGGTGATGTCACTGAGCACAGGGAGAGCTGCAGACAAACAGAACATGCTCATTGTAATACCACTACTGTGGGCATGTTGGAAACACTATAGCTTCTTCAGACTATAATTATAACTGTTTGTTGCTTCTGTGGTTTCAAAGATAATAGAACTTGCTCACAAAATTTACACAACACTGATGTGTTGCATATAAAATATCGACAGTCACGTGCAAAATATCCCATTAGACATTTTTCTCATAGAGAGAAACAGCTGAGAAACCTACAGACCATCAAATTATGACTCCAGTACTTCATTACAAGCAATTAGACTCCGGAACCCAAAGGTACAACCAAACTGCTTGGTGTAATTTGGTTAATACCATTCAAGAGCTGGGTTACAGGTGCTGGAATCTACAGAAAAAAAAATCTTTGTAACTGTATAGGAGCATATTACTTTGTTGGTAATTATTTCTATAGATGGTGCATCAAAGGTGAGACTTGGGGAAAATACATGTTAAGTGAGGAGAAAAAAAAATCAAAATCTTGGGCTGGAGAGATGGCTCAGAGGTTAAGGCACTTGCCTCCAGTGCCTAAGGCCCCCAGTTCAATTCCCCAGTACCCACATATGCCAGACCCACAAGGTGGTGGCCCTGGTGTTCTCTCTCTCTCTCTCTCTCTCTCTCTCTCTCTCTCTCTCTCTCTCTCTCTCTCACACACACACACACACACACACACATACACACACACACACACACACACACACCTCTGCTTGAAAATGAATAAATAAAATATTTTTTTAAAAACTCAAAATCTTTCCATAAGACTATGGAATAGCTGCTCTGTGTCAAATAGTCTCTGTTCCCCAAGAAAGCGAGCAGCAATTCTGTCAACAAAGACCAACCACTGCTCTAAAGCAAAAGTATATCAGAAGTATAAAACAGAGTCTGTTATGTGCTCAAAGGACTGGGATGTTAAGAAGATGTCTAGAAGAATTAAAAAGTCATTTCCATATGGAAAAGGTGGTCACTTGGTGGGAAATTAAACCATATAAGGCAGGTTGTAGTCAGAACCTGTAGAAAATGATGTTAAAAAAATCTGAGCACATGTCCGGAGACAGAAGCCAACACTGATAATGTTTGAAGGTTACAAAGTAGAGTGGCTTCTGAGAAACCTTTTTTAGAAATAAACCTAAAAATTATGGCCAAAAAGCAACAAAACTTGTTGTAATGTCTAGATAAAGTATTGTAATAGCAAACTAGAAATAATCTAAGGGGCTAAATAAAGTGATTTGGAATGGACTTTTGTCCTGTGGTTCCTGCTAATGCCCGGTGGCCTGGGACTGGAATCATCCTTTAACAACAGGGCGCAAACCAGAGGCCACAGCAGATGTGGGCATTGACTCCACAGGCAAATGGAGGGAAACAGTAAAACGAGAAGGTAACATAGCTAAATACAAACTAAAGAGATTATACAGGACATCTGTTAAACTAAAAGTTGTTCTGTGGTGAAATTAATAAGAAGCACATCTCTGAGAAGAGTCAAGAAAGAATGCAATAAAAACTATATGAAGAACAAAATGGAAGATTAATGAGTAGGCGCATACTAAAACCTGCTAGGATAATGCTACATCAACTTTATAATAGTAATTGTAAGTGTTTTATTGAAATGAATAAATTAGAAGAAAAGTGTTACTAAAACTTACTCATGAAGACCCTGAAAGGCCTTAAAATATGTCCCTTAAAGTTGGAAAATGTTGGGGCTGAGGCAATAGCCTGATTTGATTGTCATGTAAATTCCTAGTGTGGTGGCACTTGCCTGTGACTCTAGCACAGCTTGTTGCCCGCCCCCCAGTCTAGCCTATTTTGTGGGCTTCGGGCCAAAGGAGAGACATCTATGTCAGATGTGGACAGCATGTCTGAGGATAACCTTTGAGATTTCTCCCTAGCCTCTACATGCACACACTCCCACACATATAAACAGGCACCCATGCACACGACACACATACACATACAAGAAAAAAGAAAATGTCATCGCAAGTTTCCTACAAAAGTAAACATTTCTTTTGATATACTTTTTCAGACTACTCCCAATTTTAGAGGAAAAAATAAAGATTGGAAATGTTCTCAAAAATATTTAATTAGAATAGCCTATTCCTTGTGACAAAATCACACAGAGTCAAGTTGAAACAAAATCATGAACCAATTTCAGAAGACAAAAAGAAAAATAATAAGCTCATTTACAAACAAAACCAGAAATACAAGAAAAAGACAATAATACTTCTTATCGGTGATGATTACTTGAGAAATGTAAAACTTTTTCAACATTACAAAGTCATTTCATTGCAATTAAAAAATTAAGCATGAAAAAGTATGAAATAAACTCCATCCTCATTCAACATATAATTCTTTGTAAACTTGAATGAGAAAAACCTTTCACCCAATAAAGAACACCTACGATGAATCTACAGCATCATGAGGCCATCTTTAAACTTTTAAGCATGTCACAAATCTTCATTCTGCCACCTGTTCCATTCAGCATTATACTTGAGGGTCTTACAATAAGGCAAGGGACACTAATAAAAGTAACAAGAAATAAAAAGAAGAAACACAACTATCTTAATTAACCAGAAATATAACTACCTACATTTTTAATTCTTTAAGTTCTTATGGGATTTAGGAAAATCTGATTAAGCTAATATATACAGCTGGAACATAAAGTGAATTGAAATCTACCCATTCTAACACAGATAAGGATATATATAATTCTTTTAAATGCTACTTCATTTCGTAAAGGCTCCTTACCATAGCATCTGAAAATGAAGGACTTAAGAAATAACTCCAACAAAATGCATAAAACATTAGAGATAGAATACTTTCAGACAATAAGCAGTTTATTCTGGACAAACAACATAGCAAAACCCTGCAACCACACCTGTACCTAGCCAGCAATGGCCAATCCATGGATATGCATATACACTTTCGCCAAGCTGCATTGAGGCACTGGGCATTCCTCGAAGTTGTATCAAAGAAGGAAACATAGGCTGTAGCTTTATCCTAATAGGTCCGCCAAACTTACACTCTGTACTCACAGAGAAAACTGTAGGGGAGCCTGAACTTGGCTCCCCACCGGCAATAACAGCATCCTACCCCCTCTCAACTGGGATGATAGGCAAAGAGGGCTAGTCAGAATGTTCGCTGTTGCCCATTACATTAAAAATAAAACGTTGGCAGTTTAAAATATAAACATGCATATTTCATACAAACTAGCAATTTTCCTGTGGGCATTTCTACCAAAGAAATGAAGACACATTCATACTAAAGCTTGCATAAACATGTTTATTAAGAGCCACAATCTATTGTAAGAGCCACCATAGAGGGAGAATATCCAGAGACATTGCCCCCCTCAGCAACAATACACAAAGGGGGTAGAAAAAAATAAAAGAAAAACTGGCTACCTCCGGTGCAGTTCATAACCCCCTAACCTATGGACAGATGCAATATGTGCACCGAGGAAGGACCACAGTGGGTAGGGGACAGAGAGGAGGAAAATTGGGACACATTCACAAGATTTGATTGTATAATATATAGACTTATTAATAATAAAGATATTAAATAAATAAATATATAAATAAATAATTAAAAAGAAAATAAGTAAATTTTAAAAAGAAAAAGAAAAATGTATATTTTGTTCAGAGATACTTACTAAGGCATGGAATAAAAATGATACAACAGTGATTTAAAAAAAGAGCCACAATCTAAAAACAATCTGCATGCCTCTCATGGGGCGAATATTACACAAACTGTGTCATATCCATACCATGAAATATGTAGTACTGAACATTATAAAATAAATAATTTTTATAAGAGACAGCTTCAATGGATCTCCAGAGAATGACACTCAGTCTAAAATGTTAATGCCAGAGGCTAAAGAGACAGCTCAGCAGTTAAGGGCTTGCTTGCAAAGACTGGCTGCCTGGGTTCAATCCTCAGTATCCACAGAAAGCCAGATGCACAAAGTGGTGTATGCACCTGGAGTTCATTTGCAGTGGCAAGAGGTCTTGGCGCACCCATTCTCTTCTGTCCCCCACCCCTCTCCTTGCAATTAAATAAATGAAAATATTTTTGAAAAAATGTCATTGCCAGTTCCTAGCTATTAGGAATGGAAAGTGCTCTGGGAGCTATTGGATGTTAACAGTTGCCAACAGAATGAACAAGCATGAGATCCTGTCAGGTACGAAACCAACCAGCTGAGCAAGAAGTACACATTTGTGCAATAGTGGCAGAAAGACTATTGTGGTAACCAACTGCTCATGGGTTGGACATGAGACCCACTCAGTAGGGGAGAATTCATATCTAGATCTGGGAGCCAAGCTAGATTCCTTAGAATAGAAAACCAGTAGATGCCAGAGAGAACCTCCACTGCTCTTTATAAGAAGAGTGGGCATATACATCAATTAATCTCTCGAGACACTGGTCACTCAAACTTCATCCAAACAGAGATCCAGAGGCTACAGAGAACTCCACACTAAATCCGATCTCTAACTTGCCCACCAAGACTCAGGGAACATTATGAAAGAAAGGGCAGAAAGATTGTAAAAGCCTCAGGGTGAGTGGGAATAGCCTGAGGCACTATGTCTCCCCCTTCCATATCCCACCAGAGACTGATGGAGGCCTTTAGGGCACCACAATGAATACCAATAACCCCACTGAGAAGGACCCTTGGTAGAATGGGTGTGGAGGAGAAGAGATATAAGAGTAGAACATTTTTATTTTTTAAAAAGTCAATCAAAAATTTTTATTTTTTTATTATCCATAATTAGATACAGTTAAAAAGGGAATAATGTGATTTTAAAGTCAAGGCCTAAATGTTACCTATCAGATCTCAGACTATTTAATAGTCTTTCAAGGACCAGCATGAAACATGTTGTATGTCTACACCTCAATAAAACTTTATCATATTTAGGAAATATCAGAAATATAGAAATAGTGGATAGGGCAGTGGTGTTCAGGGGTTCAAGTTGGGATGAAAAGGAAGTACAGGGCTGGAGAGATGGCTCAGTGGAAAGGCACTTGCCTCCAGTGCCTAAAGCCCTGGGTTCAATTCCCCAGGACCCACATAAGCCAGACCCACAAGGTAGTGGCCCTGGTGTTCTCTCTCTCTGTCTCTCTCTGTCTCTCTCTCTCTGTCTCTCTCTCTCTCTCTCTCTCTCTCTCTCTCTCTCTCTCTCTCTCTGTATCCCTGCTTGAAAATGAATAAATAAAAATATATTAAAAAAAAAAGTAAAGGAAGTACATTTAGCTATAAAAGGGAAATGTGAATGGCCCTGGTAGAAATGAAAGGTTTGGTATCTTGATTGTACCAATGTCAATATTCTGGCTGTAATTTGTACTGTACTTTTTTATTCCATTGGCAAAAACTAAATAATTGTTACAGGTACCTCCCTATTAATTCTACATGTAAATCTATGAGTATCTCAAAATTTCTTTGTAAACACAATTTTTTTCATGGAACTTGACAAACTTATTTAAATCAATTAGGAAAAGCCATGCAAAAATTAAGTAGTGGTCTAGGGGAATAATTAAGTGATTGTGTGTTCCTTAATGTGGAAGGGCTCATCACTAAGTATGATCAAAAAAAAAAAAAAAAAAAAACAGTGAGAGTCCGTAAAGAAGCAGGGACAGGGATATTTAAGAGTCAGGAACTGTAGCATTCCCTCCTCTTCTAAGAGCAAGTAGTGAGCTAGCAAGACTACCAGAATAGGAAGAATTTGGAAATCTAGTCAAAATACACAAAGGATGACCCAAGGAAGGAAAACTGCTTTGTGATATGAGGGTGCATGACAATTTATAAGTTCATGTCTACCAAACTCATACAGGCAGTGTGAGAACAGCAGCCTGAACTCTTGGTGCAATTTGCTAGTATCAGCTAGCTATACAGAACTTATTCTCAAAAAAAAGAAATAGTGTATGTAGATCTCAATCTATCTGATTGTTTTCATAAGAACCAGCAAAAATCTGCTATATGCTCTACCTAACTCAATTTTCTAGGGCAGATGTGGATTTCCAGGCAGCTTCTGTGAAGCAGATGAAAGCATGGGTCTTGGGTAGGGTGGTCTAGGGCAAGGAACCTACAATAGTTAAGATAAGCAATATATAGACTAAAAAGCCTCTGGAAGGAAAGATCTTGGGAAAAGAGATATGTGTGGGATTAAAGGGTTTTAATAAATTCCATGTATGCCAGGGGCTCAGGAAATCCACATGTGAACTCAGGGGTGGGGTGTATACTGTACACAGAAGACGAAAGCTTTTACCTCTGGCTACTTGCTCAATCCCCTGCAAGTAGGAAGAGAAGGCTTGGAGAACTCATAAAGACTGGCTAAGCACTAATACAAAATAAGCAACAAAGACTAGACCATATTTTTTTCTTCTTTTGTCTTGCCAGCCTCAGGAGTTTAGCTGCACTATTATAACACATGCTGACCACTGAACTAATAGGATACAGACCGTTGTGACTACGTGGGACAAAAAAACACAGAGTCTCCAAAAATAATTTAGAAAAGTCATTAAGCAAGCACATGGCCACAACCCACAACATGCGGGAACAATAAGGGGAAGAGGAGGAAGAGGGGAAGAGGAGAGAATCTCATCTTCAGTGGTACTATATTATAATTATCAAGTCATCTAGCTTTCAACCAAGATTATGAAAATGAGTAAGAATACATGGCACTTTCTAAAGAAAACCACAGAAACTGCCATGCAGGTGTCCAGCCACATAGGCAACTACAAAGACAATGAAGTAACAAAAACATGGTCAGAGGACTAAAGGAAGTGGAAATAATGGTATCTCAACAAATAGAAAGTCATAATAAAGAGACAAAAACATAAAAGAAAACTAAGTGGAAATTGTAGAGTTGAAAAGTATAGTAACTAAGATGAAAATTTCACCAGAGGTGCTCTACTACAGAAGTGAGCAAACAGAAGAATGACCAAACAAATGATGATAAGTCAGTTGAGGGTGTCCAATCAGAAAAGAAGAAAGAATAAAGAAAAATGAACATAGCCCATCAACCTCTAGGACATCAACTTGATGCAAATATACATAAAGAATTCTAGAGGGAGGAGGGAGAAAGAAAGGAACAGAAAGTCTACTTTAATAAATTGTTGTCACCTACTTAATAATAGAGATGAATCTACATATTAATGTACCTTGATGAACCCTATGTAAGAAAAATTTTATGATATGTAGTAAAAGACATTATAGCCAAATTTTCAAGAGATAGAGTCTTGAAGGTAGCTAGAAGGAAGCAAGTCAGCATATATAAAGGATTCTTAAGGCTGATTTCTCTTCAGAAACCGTGAAGTCTGTCGTCAGCCACCAATGGGATGAATCTGCAAACCAGGCACAGTTTGGGGAGGAAAGTATTTATTGAAATAACAGATCCAGTGGAATTTCCAGAATGGTGAAAGAGGCTGGACCCCTTTCACAGATCCAAGCAGAGAGAGGAACCCATCACCAGCACCTCAAGCAAGCATGCACACTCAAACTCTCAAAAAGCAGGAACTCCAGGCTTGAGCTCTGACTGCTCTTTGCATATGTATAGCTGGAATTCCAGATCCACCCCTGACACACCTTAGGGCTGGACCCTAGGATCAGGCCAAGATGATACACCCTCCAGCCAGGCTGCAGGCGAAAAACTTTAATAAACACTTAAATCTATTGGGGGACATCCATCCAAACTACTGTAGATTCCAAAAAACATGAGGATGATATATTTCCATACTAAAAGTACTGAGAGAACAAAAAATGGCCACCACTAAGGATTGTCTAGTAAGTTTACCCTTCAGAAATAAAGGGGAAAATTCACATACCAGATAACAAACTAAGGAGTCTGTCTCTAGTAGACCTGCCCTACAAGAAATGCTAATGCTAATAGAAGTTCTCTTACCTGAAATGAACTTGTGAGAGTTTAGGAACGAGACCCCACACAATGTTGCCAAGCTCCTCCTTAACCCCTCCCCAGTCAGAGCTTGCTTCTATTAAGCTTGCCTTGCCTCTTAATAGGTTCAAAAATGGGTATTGTTAATTCTTATTTCTTAAACATATATGTACTTCTTCTGGTGCTTTTATTTTCTTAAATATGTATGTGCTTTCTGATGCTTTTTCCCCCCAAATTCCATACCCCAGTACCCTAACAGCAGTTAGGATTATTTCTTCAGACAGGGGATTGTGATGGTCAGACCTCTGCAGGGACCACTCCTCCCCTTGACTGGAAGGTGTCTAATTAGAGCTACAACCTAGGTGCTAAAACTTATTGGTCAAATATGAAGCAATCAGCTGTCTCTCTGACTTACCTAGGGAGAACTTAAATTAACTTCCGTAGGGGAAGCGTGTCTCCTCCCCCACATGGCAATGGAGTAGAGACTGCTGATCCAGGCCTTAGGAAGGTAAGGCCTTCACCCACCCCAGCTAGTAGAAACAAGAACTTACGTAAGAAAGTGCAAGACCTTCAACCTTTAAAGGAGAATATAGAAAAATAGATTTAGCCCTTCAGGGTAATACTGTCTTTCAACAAAAAGAAAAGCTGGGCTTGGTGGTTCATACCTGAGGTTAAGGCAGGTGATAGCCATGAGTTAAAGGCCATAGAGGGAGACTGTATCTCATAAGAAGAAAACAGTTAAATTGAAATAAATAAATATTAAGTAAATTATAAGCAAAAAGCTAAAGGACATTAAGGATTACTACTCAAAATAAAAATTTTAAATCCTACAAATTAAAATGAGAAAAATCAAACTCACTAAAACATAAGCAAAGGAGACATAATGGTTTGTAACAGGAGAAAAACGAAATGTAAACATATTTAAAAATTGCTCAAGTTCAAAAAGAATCAAGAACCTAGGTATGGTGGCACATACTCAGTATCTCAACAAGTAAAAGTGGAGGATGCCAGTTCAAGGTCAGCCTAAGGAAATTCTGCCTCAAAACGGTAAACAAACAAACAAAAAATAATCAAGAAAATATACATCTACCATCATAAGGGTCATATCCAAACAGACTACAAAACTTCAAGGCTGAAAAGTGTCAAGTATTGGTATTATGTGCATCAAAGAAACCATAATACCCTGATAGCATAGAGTGAATTGGCAAAAACGCTTTGGAAAATAAGTAGAAATTGTTCAGGGAGATTAATGTATCCAACCTCACCTGGGATAAAACCCTGAGAGCTCCTAAAGACTTGAACTTGAAGAATCTTATCAGGTATGGCAACCTTATTTATATAACACATCAGTACATATACCTAATAAGAGTAGAATGGAAACATAAGATGAAATGCATTCTTTTTTATTTAATATCTTTATTATGAGTAAGTATATACATTGTATGAGCAAATCTTGAGAGGGTGTCCCCATGAAATGCATTCTTAAAATGGAATACTGGCAAGAATGAAGATCTAGAAATTACAGATATCCACATCTACACAAAAGGTAATGTGAGTGAAAACAGCGAGTCACAAAGTAAGACACTACTATTAGGTCTTTTACACAAAGTTCATAAATGAGCAAAATGAGACCCTGTAAAACTACATATTTTATTTAAATGCACATACATGTCAATTAATATATATATATATACACATATGGTAACATATACACACATATGGTAAATCAATGAAAATATGTCACTGAACATAACAGGACAGAGATTACATTAGGGCAAAGGGAAGATGACGTCATGGGAAAGAGAAAGGAGGTAGCCACTGACATGAAGTCAAAAGGGCTTTCGAAAGCAAAGAGAATATCTTATTTATTAAGCATATGCTAAGTAGTAATCATGCTGTTGTTTTTAGAGGCCACTGTGATATATGTTCTTCTAAGCATACTATTAAAAAAAAAAGAATTACATTCAAAACAAAATGCAAAGCGTTTGATTCACAATAGAAAGGAGACCTGATAGAATCATCTAGGGAGGAAACTGTGATCAAGTTCATGTTTTAGAAATGTTCCTCAGTTGGGCATAAGGAAGAGAGACTCAGAAAGCTACTTTCTAGTAGAGAAAACAAGTTTTCACCTGGGTGATACACAGCACAGGATGTGGAAGAGAAACCTTAGGATATCTGACTGACAAGGCAGCTGGTCATTCATAGCAAGGACAAATGATATTGATGTGCCCGGGGTCTGGTTTACTGTTAGAAGGCCAGTGAGGTGACCAAAGAGAACTGTGAGCAATCCTTCTGTGTGAGGGGCTTGAAGAAGCAAAGAGCCAGCAAGCAAACAGCAGGAAATCAGAAGCCCAGGGAGCGTTGGGATGCAGGAGAGTGGGATTTCAGGTTAACTGCTGGACTTGAGAATGTGAAGGCTTTGAGAGAGCAGCTGGGGAGATACAATAGGGAAGGAAACAGACAAGTGAACGAAGTGTGGCTAATAGCAGGGGCTCAGCTGAGGTCAGATGGCATGCATTGTAGGACAGCCAGCTGGCGTGTTTCATGACCTCCTCCGACAACCTTCATCATCACTGAGCTGTTATCAAGGTTGCAGACGTGATCGTGTCCAAAACACACAGTCACGCACAAAGTGCACACATGTCCTCACATTTCCCCAAATGGCCTTAAATAATTTGTCAAAAGCTTAGACGACCACAACAGTAGAAGAGAATTTGAGAAAATACTGTCTAGGATGGCTAGTCGTTTTGTGAGTGACTAAGGGTTTCTATCTTCAGGTTCTGGTGAGTCAGAATTTCCAAAAAATTTCTAAGAGGAAATTAGTGGGACAAGCCACAGCAGCAGATGACCCCAAGACTCACCACTATTCATCCATCCACTAAGAGGACCACTTAGACGCCATAGAGCTCATACACACCCACCCCCCATCCCCTGGCACTAGGTGACATGCCTGGCAGGTTGACCCAGGCACCCATGGGTGTCTATGTCCATTTCCATGTACATGATGGGTCAACTGTCCTTGGTGGCTCATGTCATAAATATGACAGACTTCACAAAGCAATGATTCTGAGACAGGAGGGAGAGACATGGCCCCTTTGCAGCCACTGAGAAGATGCCCATAGGTCCTGGGCTTACTCTTACTCTCTTACCATCACAATGGGCCTGAGAGGCACTTCCCTATGATATCATAGTAGCAGCTGTCCTCGGTCAAGGTCACACAGGATCACCTGCTACAGCAGGGGCCACAGTCTCAGTTCTGTTACTCACTGTGATGATCCTATCTCCTGGCAGCCAACCTTGCAATCCCGCTTCTACTGTTCAAAGAACCCATCCTCCCTACCAGCTACCAGGGGGCTTGGTTCTCCTACAGAATCTCCGACCCTCAGCCCAGTCTAAAAAGAACATTCTATTCCAGGTCCCTGAAAACCTCGGTGCCTGAAGATCAATGCATTCCTGTCATTTTGAGGAGACATTTTTATAATGTGATCAGCATTCCTCTGGAGAAACAAACGGTGTTTCCTGCTCTCAGGACGTGACTCCCTCAGCTCTTCAGAGCCAGAACTGGAGTTGCTCTGAAGAGTGTTTCAAAACTGCAGCTGCTCCTGCCTGTAGCGCACCTGCGGTGCACACACCTTGTCATCCACACGCAGGGACAGTTGTGAGTCTGGATTCTCCATCTGAGTGTGCCTTCTGCTTGATTTTTTTCTATCACAAAGCTCACTCCTCCTTTTGTTTCATCTTTTCCTGTGTCTCCAGTCTGTCTGTCCCAGGAACCCTGCTTCATTTTCCATTCTGGTGCATTCTTTTCTCCCCTGATTCATCTTTCTGGTAGAATAGTGCATGATGGGACAACTGTCATCGGTGACTCATATCATAAATATGACCAACTTCACAAAGCAATGACTCAGATAGAGGGAGAGAGACGATGGCCCTTTGGGGCCACTGTGAAAAGACTCGACATGTTGGTGGCAAATACACCAGCCAAGGTCATGGGTGTGCTCACAGAGTGGATGATCAGGTATCTTTCTGTAGTGGAACAAAGGCCTGGACACAGATACCCCCCCAAGGGCTTGTTCTTTCCAGGCAACATTGGGGAATCTTGCTTTCATGAGGAGTTTGTTGGGACAGCAAAGAAAAAGAGAAAAACATTATCCAAGAATTTGCTGAATGATCTCATGTCATTGAATTCTCCTCTTCGCGTGTGTACTTAGACGCTCACAATGACTGACAGACATTTGGAAAGAAATAGCAAAAGTTGACCTGCAGACAGTTCAAATCTGCCATATGCTCGCTGTCACCGCTAACAGTTTGTAAACCCTCCTAATTTATTCTCTGACTGACTAACCTCGTGTATCTTCAAGGAAATGAATACCTGTTTGTTTTTCAAATATGACATTTTATTTTTCCTTATTACTCAGAAGTATAGACAGCAGAATCAGCGATTAACCGCTAATTAAAAGACAGTTTTAAAGGGGAGTTAAGGGGATTTTCCCCAGAACTTATCACAAACATTTTTCACTTAAACCATCACCCCACTGAGAAAATTCTCTACTAATATTCATCAGGTACCATCCAGAAAGATGTTACATCCCTCAACACCAATGAAGAGAAAATTTAAAAAGTCAATTCATCCTTGCTTACAAGTTAGAAATCATTACAATTTAATTTGTGTGCATGTATGTATTTGTATGTGCGTGCAATGTGTAAGCTAATGTATGGCTGAAAACACAATTGTAATCTAATTTTTGACTTTAACATTAATTTATTAATCACTTTTTCCAAAGGTGCTTAAGCACTTAAGCTATCCTATTCACTAGCTACCTTTTTAATTTTTTTAAACTTTGTTTCTCAGATAATTGTAGGTGAAAGGAAGTTTTCACAGAAGGGAAAAGTTAGTATATTCCTTATCTAAAATTTAACACATTATGAAACCTACTCAGCTTTGTCTCCTTTTGTGTTTAAAAGTGGCTTTTAACTTTGCTAGTTTCAATCAAATAGCCCAAGTTGTCATGCTTTTTAAAAAATATCGAAGCCTGAATAAATAAAATAATTAAGAAATTTACTAATACTATAAGAATGAATAAGGTTGCACATTGGGCCACATTATTTTCGTCCCTTTTTAAAATATAGTACAAGGTCTATGGTGAAATTCAGTACACAAATTTTATTAGTCAGTCACAGTTGTTATTTATAAGTTATCATGTGGGCATTCTACTTTTTAAAGGTACCATATTTGTGTCAAAATATTCTAAAACAATTAATCCGATCATCTAAGATATTTAAGGCCATTAATTATTCCATAATAAAATGTTTTATTGCTTGCACTGTAGCAAACTTTACTTTTCTTCAAATCTTTCTTCTGAGGACTTTAAAGACACGAATCATGATACTGTAAAAATAAACAACTTGCAGAAGGTCATTGTAATGAAGCACAAATATAGAATAAAAATGGGCTGATGGCAGGCTGTGCTTGCTTCCGATACCGATGGACGGACAAAGCTCTGGGGAAAGAGAGAGAAAGAGGTCATCATCTAACTGGGCTTTCACTGCAGGCCCTCCTCATTGGGGAGAGGAGGATGGGAGGACGATGCCTGCACAGAAGCACCCACAAGACTGTGGGCAGCTGGCACCCTTCCACAGGGAGCTACAAACACCACTTGCCACATTGCAAGTTTCCTCAGGCAGCAGATGTCTCGTAGCTGCCGCTCAGGTCTCCAGCTCCACCAGGCCACCTGCACAACATATTTAATGTACCCACCATGATTCTGCTGCTACTTAGGAAAGATTCTTTGCTTCAATTTTTCTCTGAACTCCTGTATGGCCCAGTGCAAAGACTACATGAAATGAAGCCTTCCATTCGAAAACTTTGTATTTGGGTATAAAAAAGGAAACATTCAATCCTGTATATTTTCCCCTTCCCCCAACTTCTCCAAATGATTCAGATCAAAAGGCATTCAGGATCTATCCTATTCCAATCAAATTTTGTTCCTTAAAAAAAAAAAAATGATGTTTCCAAAAAGCAGTTTTACTAAACCACTATACAGGAAAGTTGAACAAGTAACTGTAAAATTGCACGCCCTTCTGCAAGACTTTGAGACCACTCAGTGCAAGCAGGCCTTTACCAAAACTTTCTTCTAGAACATTACGGGGGAAACATTCTGACTTTTTTGGCTGCTAAAGTGATACTTGTGTCGGCTTAGTTTAAAAATGAGGTTGATAATGCTAACGCTTTTCCGTGAGATGATCTCTGCTTTCTAATGGTGCCCGTAGTTTCCCCCACATAAATGACTAAAGCCTCACAGAATCTCTGTCTTGATTAGCACTCCTGCTAGTAAAATTTCACATACTAAATCAGCACCAGCTGTAGCAAGCAAGAAAGAAAAAGGCAAGTGTAAATGTTCCATATGCCCTACCAAATTGGCATCTGTGTCAGGAACCCTTTTGGAAAAAAAAAAAAAAAAACTATTGTATACATACATTCTCTTAAGTGTTTTGTTCACAGAATACTGCTAACAAAATTCTCTCTGTTGCCCTTCCATTGAAAGAGCCTGTCCTTGGTACCATCCAATGACACAAAGCTCAGTTTCTCCCCTCCCCCTCCCGTGCTCACAGATACACCTGTTCTATTTCTGCAAGTTGCTTCCAGTTAGTGAACCTTTGTTTTGACATCTGTTCTTTGTAATGTGTTGCTGTCATGCTCTCACGACGCTGCTTGACAGGTGGGAGCTTACTGGGCAGCAGCATCCAGCAATGTGAGAGACAAGAGGATTATTTGGCTCACCTGGAAGGTATCTCAGGAACCAGGCTCAGGACAATGAACCTGGAGGAGGAGAGGAAGAATCTGTGATCAACCCTCATGTGAGCACCCAAATCTTATTTACATTATGGAGTGCCTCCCTAGGAATACAAATGCATCAATAGAGCTCCAATGGTATGCCTAAGATGGTCTTAAATGTGCCTGAGATGGTTCTCAAGAGTATTCCCAGTAGGACTTTATTGTTGGAAATCTAGCAGTCATCAACCTACAGGAACAGGTCCAGACCAGCAATGTGATCCAGCTCTAGTCAAGCGACAGCTACTAACAGAGAAGACTGTGCAAGAGGCAGGGAATGTTAATAGGCTATTCCTACAGAGAGATGTCTCATAGGTTAGGGTTAGAAGGTGTGGGGTGTAATTTGTGAGGGGGGCATATGGAAGAGTGTAGAGTGGGAAGGGGAAGGGAGGAAGATGTTTAGGAGTGTGGTATGTGGGGGTATGTATATGGCTATGGGAGTGTGTGTGGGTGTGTATGGATAGGGGTGGTAGCTCTTATCTAAGGGTGATCATAAGGCATTTGGGGTATAGTCTAAGTCTTGTATCTTAAGATGCAATTTATCTAAATGTGTAGTGAATAGTTTTGAGAAGGACATGTGGAAAAAAAGTCCGTAACTGTCTATTTTGAAAACAAATGAAAGATACTCCTTGTCCTAGTCAGCCACATGCCACTGGGATGAATCTCCAAGCCAGGCACAGTTTTGGCAGGAAAGTATTTATTGAAGCAACAGATCCAGGGGAAGTTCCATAAAGGAGAAAGAGGCTGGTGCCCTTTCACAAGTCCAAGCAGAGAGAGAGAGAGAGTGAGAGTAAGAGCGAGCGAGAGAGAGAGAGAGAGAGAGAGAGAGAGAGAGAGACCCAGCTGCAGTACCTCCAAAACAAGCAAGCACAGTCTAATTTTAACAAACAACAGGACTGCCAGACTTCAGCTCCAACTGCTTTTTGCATATGTATCCCTGGAATTTTACATCCACCCCGAATCACCTAGGGCTAGAGCCTAAGATCTGGCCTAGGTGACACCTCCTCCAGCCAGGCAGCTGAGAAAAAACTTTTACACTTTTGAATCTTTTGGGGGACATTCAGTCAAACTACCACAATCCACCTCTGGTCCCCAATAGATTTATAACTATCTATATTATGTTTAGTCCAACTTTAAAGGTCCCACAGTCTTTGCCAACTGTTCCAAAGTCCCAAATCTTATCTGAAGTTTAAGTTTGTCTTTTAAATTCTGTAAAATCAAAACAAGTTATAAACTTTTAACATATAATGGCACAGAGTAAACATTTCCAATTGCTATGAGGCATAACAAGAAAAGACTGGGCCAATGCAAACTCAACAAATATCAGCAAACATCCATATCTGCAATTTAAGTCCCATAGCACAACCAATGACTGACAGTCTCCAGATCTTTCAATTTTGTCCCTCCAGCTTGGCTGAGTAACTGGGAAACCTTCCATGCTGAGCCAACAGCACTCCATGGTAGCTCTTGCATAGTCCTGGTATATCCAAAATGTCTTCCACTCTCCATTGCAAACCACAGTCCACCTTCCAATGGCTTTACTGGTCAATCAGGGACTTCATGCCCTGTTCCAAATACCGCATTTCATCAGCGGCTCCTGAAACAGTGTGCACTTCATGACTCACTCCATGCATGAATTTCTCATGCTTCCAAAAGCAATACCAGGTATACAGGTCACAGCCATTTTGTTAATTCGGGGACAAAATAAGCATAACTATGAAGACCAGGTTCCTTCCTTTTAGCAATTTCCTTTCCAAAGAGTTTGCAGAGTCCATCCTTCAGTCCTTCCTGGGTGGAAACACCTCAGGCATCTCTCCATTGTTTCAATGTAAAACAGTTGGGCCATAATCAAAAGGCAGTCTCTTCCAGTAAGTTAAACTTCTTTGAGGGTTTTTCAACTTTAAATCTTAAATTCTCAGTTCCATATCCATAGCCAATCACAAGAGTCTATACTTAAATTCAACCTCAGTCAAACTCTCTGGGCATGGGCAGTAGGATGCATCCAACGCTTGGCCCAGATATGGAGTTCTGTTAAGGTTTTCTGCAGTCTCTCCTTCCCCTTAGAAAGTTCTCAAGTCAAGCTTCCAAATGCATTTCACTCTGCACTTAGCATTTCCAAAATCTCACCAGAATAGCTCATAAAACATGGCTTAACACTCTGGAAGGCATTTTCAGTTATAAGTACCAAGTCCATGTCCATTCCTCCAGCACACAAGTTTCAGAAGACCAAAATCCACATGGTCAGATTTATTTCAGCAAAATCACCCCACTTCTGTTACCAAATCTGTCATAGCCAGCCACACAGCACCAGGATGAATCTCCAAACCAGGCACAGTTTTGGCAGGAAAATATTTATTGAAGCAACAGATCCAGGGGAAGTTCCATAAAGGAGAAAGAGGCTGGCCCCCTTTCACAGGTCCAAGCAAAAACAGAAAGAGAGAGAGAGAGAGAGAGAGAGAGAGAGAGAGAGAGAGAGAGAGAGAGAGAGACCCAGCAGCAGCACCTCCGAAGCAAACACTAACTTTAACAAACAGCAGGACTGCCAGACTTCAGCTCCAACTGCTTTTTGCATATGTATCCCTGGAATTTTACATCCACCCAAGAATCACCTAGGGCTAGAGCCTAAGATCCTGCCTGGGTGACACCTCCACCAGCCAGGCAGCTGGAGAAAAACTTTTACACTTTTGAATCTATTGGGGGACATTCAGTCAAACTACCACACTCCCTTTGTCCTATTTGCTCATATTTTAAGCATATATTCATTATACATAGTGATAGGCTTCATAAAAATACTTTTATACAAGTATATCATAAAATTAGACCATATACACACCTCATTCTTCCCTTTCTCCTTCCCCCTATTATTTATATTCATTCCCACCAGTCTCACTTTTGCTTTCATGTCATATATATATATATATATATATATATATATATATATATATAATCTAGGGTTGACAAATGAGAGGAAAATGTGTTATATTTGTGTTTCTGAGTTGGACTCATTTTTTTTTTCATATAATGATCTCCAGTTGCACCCATATTCCTGTGAATGGCATAATTTCAATCTTCTTTCTGGCTGAAACTCCATTGGGTATACATCCCACACTGTCTTTATCCATTCATCTGTTGACACACATCTAGGCTGATTCCATACTAGCTAATGTGAGTAGAGTTTCAGTGAACATGGATGGGCAGGTATCTCTGTGGTGTGTTGATTTAGAGTCCTTTGATATTTAAGGAAGTTTTTCAAATTTATTCAATTAGAAATGTGGAGCTTCCCTTAGGAGGCCAGCAGACTCTCCCCCTCCCCAGTCTTGTGGGCACTGAAACAAAACTGCTAGCCTCCCTTGGAGAAACTGTGGTGGGAATTCTTGCTCTGGGAAGTTTATAGGAATTGATCCAGTGCTCTTACACAGGAAATTCACCCATTCCTAATAACCCTACATCGTTGCTACAGCCAAGTGATTGTCACTGAATTTATTCTCAAACCATTTAATCAAACAATGGTAATAGCCATGGCCAAAAAATGTGGATTTCTGCAACTTGATATGTTTCTTAAGATAAGTACAGTTCTCATTTCTACATAATATTAGTACAGTGATATAGAGTATTTTAAAATGGCTATCACCCCTGTTCTTTTATTTTTTAATAACTAATAACTTGGTTGGTAGTCTGATCTAGATCTGTGAGTGGCATTCTTATTTTAATATAGTTGTATATATGATAAACTGGATAGTGATATGGGATTTCCCCAAAGGACAGGCAAGTGTAGAAATGAACTTAGGAATCCATAAAGAAGCCCTTCCAAGAACACTGGGTAGACAATCCTGTACCTCACAGTGAAGCATCACAAATACAAAAGAAGGGGAGCTACAGCTCATGCAAGCGAGCCTGGAAGGCTCACAAGAGGCATTCTGCACCACACTGGTTGTTAAATATTTTCAATGTCAACTCTAGTTCCTGTTCTAAGACAATTTGTGATTCTGTGGAGAAGATACCATGTCATTAGAATCTGCAAATAGTTAAACAATAGACAGTATGATAAAAACAGGGCATTTTATCCAGTGTCCACAAGTTCACAGACGACAAGATTAAGAGGTAAGGCTCAGGATGTAGTGACATAATGGAATTGTAATTTGGAGCACTGGCCTTTCTCCTCCAAGGTGATTCCAAGAATACACACAGAATAATACTGTTTGTGTATGAGAGGATGGGTGGTTCTAGTTGTCATGGACATTCATAATCCCAGAGGTTTGCTCACCAAGGGTCACCTTATTGTCTCCAGAGGCATGCCAGGGTAGTGTGTGGGTGTACTGTTTCTTAAGAGGGCACAGCCAGGTCACAGACTATTTAAAGCATGACTTTATTTAAGACAACTTTCAACTATTTCTTCTCCCTCTGTTATCTGTGATTGCCCCATTTCAGTTTGCCATACAACAGCTGTTTCGATATCCAGCATTTACCCATTCTCCACATGCATCCAGCCCAGAGGGATTGTTAAGCAGATCATTGTTTTAATTCTGGCTACATTCCAGGTCCCCATTATTAGTGATCCTGTCTTAACATTTACTGTTCAGTTTGGCTCACAGGTGATGTTGATTAAATTGGATACACCATCTGGGGTGGGTTTTCATCTGGTAGGCACATTCAGGGCTGAGCACACCTACTGCTTCATTTAGGTCTGAAGTTTCATGCCAGTCTGATGGCATTCTGGACATGGGTTTCTGCCACCTGGGTTGCAGGCTTCCTCATTTAGCCATTCTGTGAAACCAGGCAATCTACTGCATTGTAGAATAATCACTTGTTAATCCCTTTACTTTGTTTCTTATTGTTTTAACCTTTTTTTGTGTGTGTGTATGGGGGGGATTCACTGTAGCCCAGGCTGGGCTGGAACTCACTCTGCAGTCTCAGGCTGCCCTTGAAATCATCATAGCCATTCTCCTACCTCTGCCTCCCTAGTGCTGGGGTTACAGGTGTACACCACCACACCTGGTGGCTTTGACCAATTTTTAGGTAGGTATGGAGACAGTGTTCCAGGTGAGGAGAGATCAGATATGAATAAGGAATCAGAACAGAGGAGATAAGACACAAGCTTAAAGGTTTTGCCCCTGTATGCCCTCCTAAGATCACTGCAGGAGAACCACTGAAATAGCTCATAAAGGTCTAAAGATCACAACTTTGCTTTCATGCATTTGAACATTTAAAATAACCACATAAAAGTAACATATAGCAATTTAGCTCCTAATTATGGAGGGAGAATGAAATGTACACTTTTTGTGATCCTCATTATTTTTATGTGTGTCTGTGAGTGTGGGTGCGTGTATGCTGTAGCACACGTGTGAATGTCAAAGAACAACTTTTTTTTTAATATTTTATTTATTCATTTTCAAGCACAGAGAGAGAGAGAGGGAGAGAGAGAGAGAGAGAGAGAGAGAGAGAGAATGCAACAGGGTTACCACCTTGTGGGTCTGGCTTATGTGGGTCCTGGGGAATTGAACCCCGGGCCTTAGGCACTGGAGGCAAGTGCCTTAACTGCTGAGCCATCTCCCCAGCCCAAAGAACAACTTTTGAGTCACCCTTTGCTTGTGTCTCTCACTGGAGGCAGGGTTTCTCTCTCTCTCTGGATTCTCACTCTGTTGTTCTAGGCTGTGCTGGCCACCAGCTTCTGGGAAATTCTCCTGCCTCAGCCTCCCATCTCCCATCACATCCCCTTACTTATCCTTTAGAATTATAGAAGTCCACTATGGCCTTTCACTTTGGCTCTGGGAATCAAACTCAGGTACACCAGCTTCAGAAGCACACACTTTTATCCATCAAGCCTTCTCCTTGGATCCATATTTAATTATCTTATTAGGTAATTTAAATAGGCAAGGCTGACTTGGACATGGGTGCTTTGTATACATGGAGTTGTTTTGGGAATCAAATGGCATCAGAGCTGGGAAGATGGCTCAGTGATTAAAGGCTTGCAAAGCATACAGGCCCTGGTTCTCTCTCCTCTGTGTCACACACACACACACACACACACACACACACACACACACACACACGATGGCATGATGTGTGAACACATACCTTTTAAAATGTCATCAAAAGGCTCTTTCAAAATGTGAGTGACATGCTGCCCCATCTGTCCTACTAAGTTGTGACTGGGTTGTTGGAATGTGAAATAATTTGGAAATGAAAGCACCAATGGTAACCAGCACAGTCGTAGCTGACAGGAACTTAGCTCTTATAATGTGCTGGGCATGATTCTAACTGTTGGAGACGCATTTGCTCATTTAACCCTCACAGCTTGGGTTGTTGAGGTGGGCCATGGGGGATGGCTAATAGTTCATTGAAAGTTTCAACTTCGGGGCTGGAGAGATCTCATTGGTTAAGGTGCTTGCCTGCAGAGATTAGTAGTGACTCAAGTTCAGTTCTCCAGTACTCACGTAGAACCAGATGAACAAAGTGAAGCATGCATCTGGAGTCCATTTGCAGTGGCTGGAGGCCCTTGCATGTCCATTCTCTCTGTCTGTCTCTCTCCTATCTCTCTTTGCTTGAAAATAAATAAAAATATGTTTTAAAAGTGTCAACTTCAAGTGGTTTACCCTATTGGTATTCCCAAACTGGCACATAAGGAAATGAGATGCAAAGAGGTTAAATAACTTACCAAGGTCACAGAGTAAGTAAAAGGTTTTTATTTTTTCAATTATTTATGGACTGTCCTTACCTTCTCGTGTTATAAGAATAAATTCCAAAATGTCTAACTATAGAGCGAAAAATAATTTTGTAGAAGAATACAGAGTTGCTGGCAGAATGCATGGAAAGCCCAACAGCCTCTCATTTCCAGAAACTCAGCTTCTCATCACCTCGATGTCTGTCCCTCTGTCCCAAGCCACCACCATCCCTCATGAAAACAAACTCAGGAACCTGCTGGCTGGTCTCCCAGATTCTCCCTTTATAATTTCTTGGGCTATGTTCACCCTTATAGAATGATGGTTCATGCTAACATATAGGTTAAGGAATGCCCCTCTTACTAAGTGGCTATATCTCACTTGGAGGAAATGTTAACATCTTGACATCAACCTCCTGTGTGAGCTGACTGAGCCTTGCTGGCCTCACCACCCACTGCTTTCTGCATCACCCATGTCCCTCTGCAGCACAGCCCACCTCTGGCCTCTGCACCTGAACATTGTTCCCGGATCTCCAGCACGTTCCCTCCCACGCCTCCTGCCCAACTTTTCTCACATATCACTTCCTCAGAGAGGATTTCTTTGATGTCCATTTAAAACTTCAATCATGCACCACACTGTGCCTGGTCTTTCTGCACGTCTTCATTTTCTATGCCAGATTCAGTACAGAGATAGAAATATAGTATTATTTTACCCAATACCTTGCTTCATGGTTGCCCACCAGAATGAGATGGTAAGATACTAGTGCTAAAGACCACAAATGCTTGGGCTACAGGTCACTGAGAAATAAAGCTGGAAACCTTCTCCCTGTTTTGAGACAGAAAGCTGGAAAAAGCTATGGCTGCATGCAGCCCTATGGGAGAGAGAAGTCATCAATGGTGGTGAACAGTAGTGGATCTTGCAAGCCTTAAGATTGGCCAGCCAGGGCAAATGGGCCAGCTGGGGTAACAGTGACATGTCTGTTGTGGGGGAAACCAACTGCTCTCTAACTGGACTGGAGGCCTGCTCCATGGGAGAGAAAACATACCTGGTACTGAAGACTTAGTCAAAAACCTATGACAGGAGACATCACGAAATCTAGGAGAGTAATGTTTGCTGTTATCTGGCTAAATACATATATTAAGATCATCAAACTGCCTTATAAGCACTTTTTTAAAATGAGCATACCCATATAATAATGCTACTCTCACTCTTGTCTAGAGAAGCTTCTCTTTTTCAGATGGTGGTGACCACTAGAATAACTCAAAAGACACCATAGTGCTGAGAAGAAATGACAGTGGAGTTTTCAGTACTAGGACATCTCTATCACACTTCCTGAGGCTCAGGGTCTATTGTGGAAGAGGTGGAGAAAAGATTGTAAGAGTTAAAGGAAGGGTAGGACTGTTTATGATGCAAACTTCCAGACACAAAATGCCCTTGATATTCATGACTTCTTCTTAGTGCCTGGTAATACCTATACATAATGGGAGGAAAAGATAATATACCAAACAAAACAGAGACTAGTTGAGAGGGGGAAGAGATATGGGGGAGGGTGGGAAGGAATAATAATGGTTTATGGTCTATAATTATGGAAGCTATCATTAAAGAGTTTTAAAAAAATTAAATGTAATGGATTGATGTGCTTGGCAAAAGGTATAGAGCAAAAAAGATATGAGGATATATGGCTTATCACAGAAAAAACTTAAGCAAGTTTAAAGTTACTGGCACAGAGACAGGTTTAGGTTACTGAAGTTGGAATTGTTAAGATTAGCACCATTAAGGGACTGATTTCTGGTAAACCAGGGTGACACTTCCAGCCTACAGAGTTGTAAGAAAGTGTATTTCTATTAAGACCCCCAGTCCATGAAAATTTGTGATGGCAGCCTAAACAGATTAATATATTCAGTTAAAGATAAATTTTCTGTCATAAAGCATAAACATAAAAATCAGACCTGGAATGTTTACCCTGTCCTAAATCAGTCATAATAAGGAACACCTGTACTTATTTTCCTCCTTTTCGGTCAGCTCTTCCCTTAGGAAGGGTACATCATCTCCTATCACATCTGTTACCTGTTACTCTGGCTCAGTATCCACCAAGCATCATGCATCAAAAAGCCCTTGCAGGACCCCATAAACAAGTAAGATTTCATATTTGTTTTTATTTCTTCTCTCTTTTTTTTCAGGTTTTTTTTTTTTTTTTTTTGAGATATGGTCTCACTCTAGACCAAGGCTGACCTAGAATTCACTATGTAGTCTCAGGGCTACAAATGTGGGACCCTGCTAAGAGGCACAGGGGATATAGGGTTAAATGAAGTAGAGGCCGATTGAAACCCCAATAATCTCTGAAGCTTATCTGAGCTGAGCTTATCTGAGACCAGTAGGCATTTCCCAAAATCTCCTTCTTAATCCTAAAACTCCACCCCTCCGGGCAGGCCCTGAGATAAGCAGACAATTCAAGGCCTAAACTCACCCCAGCTATAATAACAAACCTGGACAATAAAAGTCTAAAGGTTACAGTTCTTCTTCAACCACCCAATTCAGGTCTAGAATCACGTAAAGACTCCTCAATTTATCTATGCAAACTAGGCATCCACAGGTTACTGGCCCCTGCCAATCCACTCAACAGACGTCCACAGACTACCCTGCCCCTACCAATCCCCTTGCTACCTATGCCCCTACCTCTGCCTTTTCCTCTATATAAACAGCCTTTATCTATACAATAAACAAGAGCTGTTCACTGCCACGTTCTCCTGGGTGGCTGTACCGGTCAGCCTACTGCTATCTCAAGATTCTGCCCACCCAGCTCCATGGATGAACTGTTAGTGTACAGTGACCTCCCAAGTAATCCATGGACTGCATTCAACCTCAAGGCGATCCTCTTACCTCTGCCTTCTGAGTGCTGCAATTAAAGGAGTGATTTTTACTATAATATCCTACCTTCTGGAGGTCCAGAGTCTATCTTTAATATTCTTTTAGGTATTTTTGTGTATAATCATACATGTATACTAAAAGATATTGAAACTGCCAACCCAAGTTCCTATTCTTAGATTAAAGGATGGTATAAAGAAGTCATGACTTTAAATAAAACATATTTAGGGGCTTGAGAGATGTTTCAGTGATTAAGGCACTTGCCTATAAAACCTAACCACTTGGGTTTGACTCCCCATTTCCCACCTAGAACCAAATGCACCAAGTGGCTCATGTATCTGGAGTCAGTTTGCAGCAGCTGGAGGCCCTGGTGTGCCCATTCTCACCTCTGTCTCTCTTTTATGTCTCTTTCTGCTTGCAAATAAATAAATAAAATATTTTTTTAAACAACAACAAAAAAATTCATTTCTGCCACAGCAAGTCATTTTCCCCTTTTTTCTACATGCATATACAAGAAAACAGAGACAAAATATGAAAGTCCTAAAAAGATATTCCAAGGCATATTTTGTGGAGTCAGTAGCCATGCCCTTCTTTTGCCTCCATGTGTGATGTTCACATGGACGTCACGAGTCTGCTTATTTGCATCTGGTACCAACTTCCAGAACGTGAAGGCCACTGCAAAGCAGGACTCAGCATTTCTGCTTTAATAATAAATACAAACACATTTTCCCAGGACCGTTTACTCCTGCCTGCAACACAAACAGCTGAACAGATTGTGATGAAATTCAGAGACTGACAGTCTGACAAAAAAAAAAAAAAATCCCTTTTTGTCTAAAATCTGGCTTCCATAGGTTTGTGCAAATCTAAATATTTGATTTTGCACTGGAAAAGGAGCCAGTCTTATTTATGTACAATTTATAAAATGAATGTGTAGATACATGTTTTAAAAATCTCCAAATTTTGTCAACACATACTGTCCAACTTTCAAGACTTTTTCCCCCCATTTTTTTCTTTTTTTTCCCCTATGACATGGGTGTATTTTCCCCATGCTTTTTTTTTTGGGGGGGGGGCGATGGGGAGGCTTTGGCTGTATTTATCTAATAAGAACTATTTTGCAAACCAGTGTTTCAATAGCGATTTAGCGTTAGCTTTGGTGCCAAATTGCCCTTTGCTCACAGGGAGTGTTAAGCCATCGCCGTATTATACTTCCAAGACATTCAGGAGCTGGAGTTGGGAGATATAATATTTTCTTTGAAGTTTGCCTTCACAACACACTGGGATGCAAACAAGCTTCAGTCACTCAGCATTCAAACAATTCCCTCACACAGAGACCAGGGCTAAGTATCGTAACAAACTTTCTAATTAGGTCTCTGAGATATTGGCTACATGAGCTTTGGTAAAAACACACTAGACTCAGTTTAAAACTCCTTCTCTGAACAGGACATTCAGACTTGGAATTAGTAAGTGTTGGCTAGAAATGACCCGTTAGCAAGCTGTCATCACAGTAAAAATAACCGATAAAAACTTCTATTTGTGATAAGGGCTGGAGAGGTGATTCAGTGGTTAAAGACACTTGCTTGCAAAGCCTGATGGCCCAGGTTTAATTCCTCAGTACCCACATAAAGCCTGGCACACAACGTGACAAGCTGTCATCAAAATAAAAATAACTGATAAAAACTTCTATTTGTGATAAGGGCTGGAGAGGTGATTCAGTGGTTAAAGACACTTGCTTGCAAAGCCTGATGGCCCAGGTTTAATTCCTCAGTACCCACATAAAGCCTGGCACACAATGTGGTGCATGTGTGGAGTTTGTTCGCAGTGACAAGAGGCTGTGGCATGCCCATTCTTCCCCCCCAGTAAATAAATAAAATATTTTTTACAGGAGATATTTATGTATTTGTGACAGACATACACATGGGCAGACCCTCTACGCATGTGGAGCTCCCAGCTAAAGATGCGGCCCTTTCTCCTGGACATTGTAGCATTACCCACAGTTCCTGTGGCTCAGCTCGGCCCTTAGCTCTCTGGTTAGCAAGCTGAAGGGATTTCCTTACTATCTCAATCTTGTTCTGTAAGTTTTCTCAAGTCCATGCATGATTCTTTGCTTTATTGATAGTTGAAAGGGCAAAAAGTATTAACTGGCCCCAAAGCAAATAACTAAAAGCCAAAGCAGAACGAAGAACCATCGTGTGTCTTGGGGGATTTCATATATAGGGGAAGAGCCCACCTCTGGAATTTTTTTTTTTAATGTCCATAATGAGTTACATTATTCACCTCTGGAATTTTTGACATAGACCATAGTCAGTTTCTGCAAAGCTGCACAAATGACACGCTGGGAATAATTCAGGAGGGTGAAACAAGGAAATACTCCGAGAAGTTTACAGTGAGCCACTGCCCAGGCCAGTTTATAATGGTAAATATCCCTCAAGCACCTTCCGGAGAAGGACACAGATGTACAGCAAACTCACCCAGAAGAAGTTGTACAAATGAAGTCGCTGACCTGCACTGAGTTGAGCGCCCAACAAGGTGCCCCTTTTCCTGAAGTAATGAGTATTCTTCAAATGGCCAGGGAGCACTAGGCTGCTGCTTGATGCTGATGACATTGAAAATTTAGGAGAAGAGGAATCCCATCATTTTTCATTTGTATGCAAATTTCTCTGTTCCAGAAATTAACCCCTGGACCCTACATCAGTTTTCATCTCCAGGAATTTTCTTTGCCAGCTCCACATGGTAGCTATCCCGAGGTCACTGGGCATCCCTAGTTTAAAAGTAAAGGGGGCTACCAGGCAAGTCACAAAGGCTCTTTGTTTATCCTCCTTACTGGAGGCTGAAGCACTGGGAAGAGAGACCCAGTTATAAAATGCACATCTCTGATGGCCAGGGCCATTGAAATGCAAACTGCAGATCCCAGGACCACTAACTCTCCTTGACCACTGGCCTAGTGTTCTTTAAGCCCAGGACAATAGATCAATCCCCTTAGCCTCCTTTTCAGCCAGGTCTTCCACTGTTAAAAAGTTCCTTTGTTACTTCCCACCTTAGACAAATGTCATCATCTACATGTGAAGGGGAGAGAGGTGATTGAGGTTTTTAATTGATGTGGATTTAATTATGCTAATTTAGACAGCTGTAAAGCATTTCTGTAGAGCAGGATAATAGTGGGAGCAAATACAGGTGCCCTTCACTGTAGGGACTTAATTTTCAACCTAGAAACTTTAAAAGGGAAGGGAGTTCAGAAGCGAGAACAAGTTCACATTTGTAGATGTGAAGCTCACGTGCCCCCGCTGAAATATTTAGCAAGCTCTAAATACTCATTCTTGATTAAAAGACCCCAAAATGTCTGTAATTAGAAGAAAAAAAATTAAATAATATGTTTATCAAGAGTTGATCTGAGATAACAGTAAAATGGAATTGGGGAATTAAAAATGACCTTTATTTCCTTCTCAAAAAATCGTGCAATAGAAATGGTAATTTCTTAAAGTAGCAAAACTTTTTTAAAAAAGTGAAAAGAACAGGTTTTTGAACTTTAATGGCAAAGTAAGTTTATCTCACCATATAGCTGATACATCTTTCAATCCACTCTTGGCAACCTGGATATTAACTGTTACCAATGTGAACATCACATCCGTTTAGATCTTTACAGTTCTGTCTTGTATCAGTAAATAATGCAGAACTTTTAAAGTCGTTTGGGGGCTTAAATAAGAATGACAAGGAGTCCTGGGCACACTACAGATGTGCGAGAAATCTTGGTTCAAGGCCAAGCAAGATATTATCATGTGAAATAGAGGAGGAAGGAAATTTGAAGAGCTTTTCCTGTGTGTGTGTGTGTGTGTGTGTGTGTGTGTGTGTGTGTGTGTGTGTCTGTCTGTCTGTCTGTCTGTCTGTCTGTCTGTCTATGGCTGAGGTCTGACGATGTCTTGACTCTGACATTCTCTTTCACATCTAGGTGCTGCTTTCTAAAGGCTCAAATGGTGTCTCTAGACAGACACAGCTAGGAGAGCCCTGTGCTGCTGCACAGAGTTTCAGTGAGTCGTTCTCCTTTCCCCTGGCTGGGGTCTAATCGCCCTGGTCAGCCTTTCCTCCCACGTGTCTTCCTTTGGTCTACACGGATCAGATGGGTAATTAGCTGGGAAGAAGAGAAGAAGGAAGGGTATCTTCTTCACCCTGCCCTGAGGAACCAGAGTGGCCTCCAATCCTGTTCAATGTTTGCTTAAAACACCCAGATTGCAGTGTGAATTTTGGCTCTGATTTTTCACTCATACTTCAGATTCCTGATGAGTCATTGAACTTCCCTGATTAACCAGTTGAACAAATGGAATCCTCCTTCATAATTCATGTGGCAGTTAAGAAGTGGTATAGGAAACAGGGAAGCACATTCTTCTATTCTTCTCATCACTCACAATTCCTCATACTTTCAACACCCAGTACTTCCCACTCACTTCTCTTTTCTTTATCTGTTATTATTTTTTTTATTAATTTTTTTGTCCATAATGAGTTGCATTATTTAGTGGGCCAACAATGAGTTGTTATCCCCAGTTCCCCAATGCCTCCCCCTCCCCATCCCAATCAGCTGCATATCCTCCTCCGTGGGCAGTCTGGATCAGTCCTTGGGGCAGGGGACCATGGATAGCCTAGGAGTCAGCCCGGTTACACCGGCCCTAGTGTGTTGTTACTTATGTTATTTTTTTATTCATGTTTCTTTAGGATATTTTCAGTGGATTTTCTCTTTTCTTTAAATCATTTAAAAACTCCCTTCCCAACATTAATTAATTACTTGCTAAATGTGTTTTTCTCTGTTGCTTTTCACAGATTCTTTCACCATCTTCCTTTTACCTTTTTATTTGGGGAAGGTTACAACGAGAAGTGGAAGGGAGATAAATTGATTGCAAAAGAATAAAGAAAAATAAATCAAAATTCTATAAACTTAGAGCATCTTTGATACACTTTAGACAAAATTCTGACATCATTTTGCCTAAAGGAATTCAATACATTATGTGACATGTAAATCAATATGAGATATTTCTGTCTATACTTGTCCTGGGAGCACAATCCAAACTACAGGATCCAGCCATCAGTCACTGTGGTCACATCCTATGGATCTCCCAGAAGCACAGGGGAAGCTGCCCCCTTACCATTCTTGTCATCTTGCTGATTTTAAGAACGGAATCTTTTGGCTGCTGGAATTGTGACAGTTTCAGGCAAGTTCACAGATTCCAGACCTGACTGGCCCCCTCCCCTTGAGTGGGAGGTGTCTCTAACTAGAGTTCAAACCTAGATGCTGAAACTGTGGGCAAGTATGGAACAACCAGCTGTCTCTCTGATTTACCTGTCCCAGGTCTTAAAAAGTCACTGAAACAAATTTCAGCCCTCTCTTCCCTCCATATGGCTTTCTAGAAGAAGGACTTCTAAATTTCCGGGCCTTAGGAAGGTAAGGCTCCAAGGTAAGGCTCCATATTTTCCCCACATGAACCTTTTTCCTCATGATGGGAGCCCTCTGTTATCTTGCCTTCTTCTTCTTCTTTGGCTGAGCAGGACAGATTTTAGCTAAAACCTCTCCCATGTGTTCTCTCCACACTGGTGGCTGGAGAACTCTGTAACTTCGCATTTTCCTTTAAATAAAGTCTCCCACTATACCTTATCCTCTGGTAGTGTATAATTTTAATTCTTTAACTTTGTAGATAAGAATTCGGGTACTCCTTAAGTTTTGAGATGCATTGGAAGTAACTGGCTACTCTTTAAATTCTAATCTCCAGCTCCACTGTTACAGAATCAAATCCACAGCAGATCTACTTTGAACCCTTCCCCCCCCCCCCCCCCCCCCACACACACACACACTGTGTGGTGCTGGGGATCAAACACCCAATGTCTTATACAGGCTTTGCATATGCCATACCACTGAGGTAGAAGTCCAGCCCTCCATAGTTATTGGCAGTAATAAAGAAATATCTATTACGGTTTAACAGTGTGTATGTAGATAGAATTCTGAGAATTAGTGATCAGTCATTAGACCACACAAAGTAATATATGAGTTTAACCCATGAAGTCAGTTTTGAGCCCCATCTGAATCTTGAGGAATGGATGGCATTTTAAGTTGATCACTGCGTAGTGTTTAAGGTAGAGACTGGGATACCAAGACAATGACTGTATAAACTTGAAGCTAAGCCATTATACTTAACCACTGCAAGGTTACCTGAGAAGTTTGAAGCAGATGCCTCAGTATGGTGAAGTAGCTGGTGCTTATACCTCCCAATCTCTGAGAAACACCTTAGTTAAATGGGCAAATCCGAAGTGAAGAGGTTGTTGTCCTATCCTTTTCTCTGGCGAACGAACAGCCCAGGAAAAGTAAGGCATGAAAAGAAATAAATAGATAGTTCTTGTCCTGGACAAGGGTGCAGGTCAACATCCGGCCTCCTGGGTCTCCTGGGATCTGACCTTCCCTGAGAGGAGAATATGACCCAGTTTTAGGAGATTTGAATGGACAATCTGTGGCTATTCTTCAAGGGAACTTTCAGGATTGCTCTATGGGTTTGTCTGCTGGCTGATTTCAGAAGGGATGACCAGGGAGGACCTGGGAGTCAGGAGAAGTGTACAGAGATCCTGTCACAAGTGGAGAGAGGCATCCTGCCATGTTTCTAGAAACAAGAACAGTGCGGTGACTTATCAAAGTGGGAAGAGAAACACTGAAAGTGAAAAATAGTTGTCTCTGAAGTCCCAAACCAAGTGTCCACACAGGACTCTGTGAAGTTCTGTAAGAATGAACCTCAAGGGAATAAAGGACTCTGTAATTGACGAAAGAACGAAGAGAAAAGGAATAAAGGACCCATCTCCCGTGGACCATAGTTCAGAGACCCTTCAAGTGGAGCTTGCGTCTGATGGATCAGAACGAGTGTCTCAGCCGGTCAGTGGGGAGGCAGCTGGCCAGAATGACCAGTCGAAAGAGTCTTTCTTCCCTTTGACTGTACCGGTGGATACACTGTGGGTGGAAATCACCGTTGCTTAGTTGCAGTCATCAGAGAGTTCACCCAGAGAGATCCAGTGACTGTACTGACTGTAAGAACCTGTCAGCAGCCCGGGCAGTCATCTTTGTGAGAAAATCCACACTGCACAGAAACTGTCCACATGTGGCCCATGTGGTAAGGATTTCGGTCAGAGCCCAGGACTCCTGCTTCATCAGAGGGACCTCGTGGGAAAAATGCCCCACAGCTGTGAGCAATGTGGGAAAGGCCTCACCAGGAGCTCCAGCCTGCTCTCCCATCAAGCCGGCCACACTGATGAGAAACCTTACCAGCGTGACAAGTGTGGAAAGGGCTTCAGCAGGAGCTCTTAACTCCTCATCCAGCAGAGGGGAAGCCCTCGGAGTGCAGTGTGGGAAGGACTTCAGCCAGAGTTCAAACCTCTACCAGTGGTTTCACGGGAAAGATGCACAAGAAGTGACATGAACCTGCTTGGGTGTTCACAGCTGAGGATTAGCTCAGTGGTAGCATGTTTGCCTAGCATGCACGAAGGCCTGGGTTCAAGCCCCAGGACACCAGAAAAATGTCCAACTTGATACTTTCATCGTTTACTTTCGTGATCCTCAAAGAAAAGAAAGAGTAGAGGTTATTTGGATATATTCTCTCACTGAAAATCATCATTCATTTAAGGTATCTGAGCCCCAAGCACTCTGTTATGCTACATAATGAGTGGACAGTTCTAGACCCTCAGAGGGGTAGGGTGGAAACACCTGTACACTACAATTCAGCCAATGTTCATAGAACTATATACTATTCGTCAATTTAATTATAAAGACTTTGTATATGTCTGGACACAAGATGTTCCCCACTGTTCATATTCTCTGAGAAATTAGAATTCATGTTTTTTTTTCCAAAATTATAAATAAATAAATAAATGTATGTGCTGGCACATGCCTTTAATCCCAGCACCCAGGAGGCAGATGTAGGAGAATTGCCGTAAGTTCAAGGCCACCCTGAGACTATGTGGTTAATTCCAAGTCAGCCTGGGCTACAGGCAGACCCTAGCTCAAAAAACCCAAATAAATAAAAATAAAAAGCCACTGAGACACATTCTGGTATTAAATAGTTTGAAAGGTTGTTTCCACTATGACCAGTAATTTACGTGGCATTCGTCATCATGTATTATTGAAGTTTTGATATTATTTAGCTTAAATATCCAAGTTCAACTAGTGCCTTTTGCCTAGATTCACTAAGGACATTTCCATTTAACTTTATGTTTCTGTTTTTTCTTGGCATTAGTGATCAGTCATTAGACTATGCAGACTAAAACAGGAATTCATTAAATGAAGTCAGTTTTGAACCCCATCTAAATCTTAAGCAATAGAAAGTATTTTAAGTTTGTTCCTATTTATTCAAAGACATATCTTGGGCTGCCTGTTTATATATGTCAATAGTTTAAAAAATATTTACCCTTGATCAAGAAAAGTTGCCACACATTTTGTACATATGCTTTATTTCATTCTAAATTTTTGTACCTAGAAAGAGTAAATTTCTTATTTCAATAATAACACTGAAGTGTTGTTTTAAAAATGACCCTTTATTTCCTAAGTAGCCTTTGAATTGGGCAGAATTTGGGAATGGTGGTCAGGTGCTTTCCTAATTATTTTCAAAAAAAGTCAGAAATTTAAGTTTTTATCACAGAGAATCTGAAGGTGATACAATGTAGTAGGGAAGAAAGCATGTGCTTTAGCTTTAGACAGATTTTTTGTTTCAAATTAATTTGTTCAACATGTATTTTTAGTCACTACTATCTGGGAGATAGTACATGGATCTCCCAGAGATTAAATGAGCAAACTATATATAGGTCTGGTCCTCATGTAACTGAATATCTAGAGTAAAAGACCGAATTAAAAAAAAAAATAACTACACCTGAGCACATAATTAATTACGCATACTCTGAAGGCAAAACAATAGCTTAGCAAGCTGTGGTGAGAGCTGGCTGAATGAGTCCCTCAAGAGAATGCTCAAGCTGAAATGTGAAAGCTGGTGAATCAGGAAGGAGGGTACCAAGGGTAAAACCCACAGAAGACCTGCAATCTATTTGAGCAAGAGTGGCTGGAGTACCCACACTCAAGAGGAAAGTTTACCATTTGCTTTCTGAGACGCTATTGTCAACTGACATATAAACATACATGCATACACACACATATATATCTATGTAGATACACACACACACATATATATATATATATATGCATATTTTTTCCTGAGTTAGGGACTCACCATAGCTCAGTGTGACCTAGAACTCACCCTGTAGCCCCAGGCTGGCTCATGTGAGTCTCCTACCTCAGCCTCCACAGTGCTGCTTACATAATCTTAAAGATCAGGTTCCAACAAGACAAGATGTTGTGGTCATTAAATTAGATCAAGTACATGAAAACACCTGACATGATGCTGAATAAAACGAAGTTTCCTACCCTGTCATTAACTGCATTTTGACTAAGCCTTCCTGCAATTTTTTCCCTCTTACTAAAAGAGCTTGCTCTGAATATAATGGAATGTTATGATTGACTGTCTGTTTCTCCATGTGCCAACTCAGAGCAATCTCGTGTTTATTGACTTAAGGTATTCTTAGCCTTGTCACTCATTTCTTAAATCAACTGGTTACTCTACAATGTCCCACTACCTTTGTTAATACAATGAATGCAACATCTTTTTAACCAGTGGTCACTATGTCCCTGAGCCTAGTAGCCTGGTCTGGGTTCTCCAGGGAGACAGAAACATTAAAATGAGAGAAGGAAGCAAGGGATGGAATGAAGGAGGAAGGGAGAGAGGGAAAGAGAGAGGGATACTGGAAGGTACTGGCTTATGCTATTGTCAGGGCTGGCCAGTCTGAAATCAGCTGGCCGGCCACAGGCCAGAGAATCAGAGAAGAGTCAATATTGCACGTCAAGCCTGAAGAGAGTCTGAAGGCTGAATTCCTACTTTATTCTGAGACTCAGGTTTTAAGGACTTCCACTGATTGGAGAACTGGCTATAATACAGAGAGAAACCTATTTAACTCCAAGTCTGAGTTAAATTTCATCACATCAAAAACAACACCACCAACAAATCCAAAACCACAAAACACAGGTGTGGTGGCACATGCCTTTGATCCCAGTACTCAGTAGGCAGAGGTAGAAGGATCTCAATAAGTTTGAGGCCACCCTGAGACTACACAGTGAATTCCAGGTCCACCTGGACTAGAGCAAGAGCCTACCTCAATAACAAACAAACAAACAAACAAAACCTCTACAAACAGTATTTATACCTGCATTTAACCAAAAACTAAGTATCTTGGCCTCGCCAAGTTGACACTTAAATTACTCATCCATCCAATATCCAATGACATGCCAATTCAAGTGGAGATCAGGAGCTTACTCCTGTGAGGATCTTGGTCTCTGAGGAGGGCTGGAAAGAGAGCTCCTTCCCGGGAGCATACTGTCCCTATCTCTGGGCCTGTCTTCAAGGCAGGAGAATGGGGGGCCAGGAGAGAAGGCTTCAGGAAGCAGGGAGGCATCTGCACAAATGTAGAGACAAAAAAACGATTGGTCCAGAGGGACCCTCATCAGAACGATATTCCAATTCTCAACTTTCTCAAGGAAGTTCCAGAACTCCAGCTTTGTGACTGGAAGGCTCCTCTCTTCTCTGTTGGTTCTGGATGTCCTTTCCTGGAGACAGGGAGCCAGGTTCCCTGGATGCAGACTCTGGCTGGATCCTAGGAATTTTCATATGTATAAGGTGGACAAATAATATCGTCTTTAAGGTTGTGGTGAAAGTTAAATGAGACATTCTCCATCTGAAGCAATGACATCTGCGCTTGGCCAGGAGAGCAATGAATATGAGCTATTCTCCTAAATCATGCCCATCTTCTCCATCTGAACCACCATGAGCAGTTACCCTGGGGCTATGCCTTTCCTTGTGCATGTGTTTTAGCTGTATTATAGTGTATTTGTCTAGAGTCATACTGTCTGTGTCACTTGTGCTTGTTCTATGCCATCTATATCTCCTATGGAAAGGTAGAACCTGACGGAAAAGGAGAGAGATGGGCCAAGGACACACACCTGCAGTCACAGCATAAGTAAGGGGCCTGGGGCTTTGACTCAGTTGATGGCACTTGCCTAGCACGCACTTGGCAGTGGGGGGAGAAGGCTCTTACAAAGCCCTCCCCACAATGGCTATGGCTTCTCCCATCTCGGCCTATTTGCCTCCAAGCTGCTCAGAGAGCTTCAGAGATGGAATTTTCCAGAATCATGAATCGTTATCTATGCTGAGATGGGATTGTTGGTGATTCAGCTTTCACCCCTACTCCTGTTCATAAACTCAGTAAATTCACTGGATCCCTAAACTAGACTTGGGGGGCATCATTCCTTTGGACTTTCAGTGTGTCATCAGAAAAGTGAACACAGCTTGGGCAGAGCTGATGGCTTTTGACAGAAGTATTAGTACTGAAGTCTGATCCTAGCATCCAGGCAAAGCTGGACATGCTGCCCAGAGTGTCTACAATCCCAGTTCACTTACAGCAAGGACGAGGCTGAGCTGCAGATGTAACCCAAGGATTTGCCACGAAGGTGATGTCTGTTTATTCACTTTTGTTTGGGGAGGTGAACACATCATTATTATTGGCTTGTTAACAGCATTCCTGACATGAAAGAAACACAGTGAGTAGCTAATCACAGCAAGGGTCATTTATTTCCTGTTTCGGGTCACTCTTTTGCTCTGTTAAAGGAAAGGAACATGACAGCTTCTTGTTACTTGTGCCAAATTCAAAACCCCTTTTTCTTTGGAAATCTGAATAGGACATCTCTTATGACTACACCTCACCTATACGTTAGGTATGTTTCTTCTCATATTTTGTAAGACCTTACCTAACCAGAACCTATTTTCTCCAGGAACCAAAAGGCCAGAGACTAACAGAGCCTCCGGACCCCGTTGCTATGACAAGGTGGCTCTGTGCATTCCTGGGCCCTCCTTCCCTCCAGAGGCCCCCCCCCCCCAAGAGCACATCTATCTCTCCATGAATATATCAGCCGCAGTCACTTGCCAATCTTGCTGTTGATAATGTGGGTTATATGTCACTTCTCTGCTGTAGCCCAGAATCACATCCAACACCCCTGGGCTTGTATCATGGCTGTAGAGCAGCTGATGGAGTGACTGCCAGGGGCTCTGGAATAGATTCTCTCCAGCCTCAGCACCTGACTTCCTGGCTGCCTCCTCCCTGTCTCATTGGTCCATGGAGCAGCTGTGAGTCTGACAGGGAAGCTTGGTGTTGGGTCAACTTGGCTTCGTGGCTGAAATACTCCCTTAGGTGCCATTTTCCTTGACTCGCCCTTGGTGACAGGGAATGGTCTCTATTACCTTTTCAAACAATATGATAGCCAAAAGCAAAGAGGATTTTTGAAAGCATGAGTCATTACTGACTTTTGTTTGTTTGCTTGTTTGTCAATGCTAGAATGCCAGCACTGAGGACAGAGGCCGCCCAAGCCTGCTTTGGAGCTCTGGAGTGTATCAAATATCATTTGTAATTTTAGGTAACACAAACACGTTCTTTTCCTAAGAACCTGGAGGGCCATGTTTGTCCATATGAGCTGTTTATAAATGCACATTTGGTAAGTACTTTTATATATTAGAAAGACTGAGAATTCTCCCCTAAAAAACTTGAAAATAATAAGTCTTTGTTTTCTCATATAGAAAATACAAAATAAAATAGGTTTATCTTAACTAATAAAGTGTTCAGTGTTTTTGCTGTCTTTATCATAGACCAATTTGAGATTCTGAAAATAATGCTACTTATGTTAATAAAATAACACTGATTTTATTGATTCTGCAATTAGGTGTTAAAGAAGCATCTTTATTGTTTTTGTCATAAATGCTTATATCTAAGTTTTCCCTCCATATCTTCTAAGATATATATGTATAGAGTTTTTATCAAAAATCACAAAATGTCACATTCTTCTTAGTGACTTTATTTTATATAACATTTAATATGTGCTAGACATATCTTCCATTTCATGAGGTGTGAAACCATCTCAGTGACTAGAAATCTTGAGCTCAAAGCCTTTGGAGCCAAGCAACAGAGTAGGGTTGGAATCCTAGGTCTGCTGTCAGTAATTCTGCACCGTAGCAATAATTTACTTCCTTCCTATAAAATGTGACAATAAGATCACCTCCCTGAAGTAGTTGCCACATAGATTAAGTAGCTGCCACTTAGCACTTGGAAAATATGAAGCAAGGTCACCATGCATGATTACATCTCATTAGTAATCCCATGATGGGGACATTCAATAGATGGTGACCTTCTATTCTTATGTACATTGTTCTTGCAAGCATTCTCCTAAGTATAGCTGTATCAACTTTGTGGGCATTTCTAGAGGTTTTAGGCTCCTTTGGAGGGAGTATGATTTTTTTTTTTTAAATATTTTTTATTTATTCATTTTCAAGCAGAGAGAGAGAGAGAGAGAGAGAGAGAGAGAGAGAGAGAGAGAGAGAGAGAGAGAACATATACCAGGGCCACCACCTTGTGGGTCTGGCTTATGTGGGTTCTGGGGAATTGAACCCAGGGCCTTAGGCACTGGAGGCAAGTGCCTTAACCGCTGAGCCATCTCTCCAGCCCTGGAGGGAGTATGATTTTTAATCTCAGGTTATACATATCATGTAACTGATAGATATTGCAGAGTAGCCATTTGTGACCGTGAAATTTTGTTGTCAACTTGACCTGTTGAGTAATCCACAGTAATCTTGGTGGGTCTCTGAGGTTGTTTACACAGGATTAACTAAAGGAGGAGGTCCCTCCTCCAGAGTGAGCCCAGATAAGGCAGCTCTCTCAATACGAGGCAGGATGTAAGGAAGCTAAAGGGAAGAGAAGTTCTTTGTCCCCCTCCCCACCTGTTTGCTGGTGTGTGTGTGTGTGTGTGTGTGTGTGTGTGGTGTTGGTGATAGTTTCTCTCTCTTTTTCTGTCTCCCTCTTCTTGTCTGCTTAGACTTGAGAAAGGAGGGCAGCGTCTTTCGCCATTATGGAACTTCCTCTGGATCTGTAACCAAATAAATCTCTTCCTCCCATAACTGTGCAGGGTTTAGAGGTTCGTCCCAGGAGTATGTGTCTGACTATGACATCTTTCTTTCAGATTTTAACTATTTAAATTATTAGTAAAAGAGATGAGAATAAAATTTAGATGATGACAAATACTTGCAAAATAATTTGTCTAAACATAAAAAATCTATAGAATTTTTTTTCAAAGGATTAGAGGACTGTAGAGCATACTACATCTGAAGCAACATCTGAATTACCTACAAAAACATCAGGAATAATTTTTTTTTAAATTCTCACACAAGTCCCACAATTTTATAAGTCTCTTAGAACTTCTAGAAAGAATTCAGGGCATCTTACCTTCATCTATGTAGCAAATGATTTTTACCAGGAAGCAACCTATAAAGAAAAACAAATCAGATGAGCAACATATGTTTATGGAAATTAATAAATTGATACATGGAACAATTATATCACATTCTATAGTTATGTTATGATAGCATTTTTTTTCCTCTTGACCAAATTGAAAATATTATGATTGGTCACAAGTCTACCTTTGTGTAGTTCCTTGAGAGTCCATGAGCCCCAAAGGGCTAGTGACAGAGGCGGTGTGTGCGGTATGAAAGACTTGCCTTAGAGAAGCACTGAGCACAGAACAGTGAACTCTCCCCAGCCTCTGGTAACAATTCCAAGTTGTTTCCAGTTCCCTGACAAAAAGCTAATCTGCGGCAGCATCAATGATAATAACATCACCAATGATAGCAACATAGGAATGAGTCATTCTCTATCAAACAGAAGTCCATTTTCTTTTCAACTAATGAAGAGGTTTTTGCATCAATAGAAAGGTAAAGATAAATGTTTACATAGTTCTATAAATAAATCTGTTCTTTCCCCCACATAGCAACAAAAATCATGTTATTTGCTAGGTTTCATTTGCTTTTCATGCTTGCAGTCTCTTCCATGCTCTGAGGTCTCTGCACAATGAAGTTATAAAATAAACAAATATTTAAATGTTAAGAAATTTTGTATAATTATCTTAAGCTTTCTCAAACAGGTGACTGTATGAAATAGGTATTTTTTTCAACTTAACTGATAATTCCTTCTAAAAATGGAGGTCACAAAATTAATTCAAATTTATATTTTACACATTATCCCCAACTGATATTTGCCTTAGTTTTACGTTGAATATTATTCAAGTATAATCAATTAATTTATTTCTTGTTCTACTTTTTTATGTTAAGTATGATTTGTCTATAGCAATGTAAATCTAGTTCTTTAGAAACAATGTTTGGTTAGGATGATTGACTTTATAGAGTTTGATTGAGTACATCATAGAAGATTCTGTCATCAGACACTCAATTGGAATTTTAAAGAAATGATGGAAATGGCTGAAGGGGGAAAGTAGCCTTTTAAATCTAATTTGTTATGCACTGCAGTAGGGTAATGGATGCGATGCAAGTTCTTTTATGGAGTTCCCATGTCCAAAAGGTATTTAGGTAGCAAAGGATGTTAAGCGGGCCCCCTGCCATTCCTCTTTAACTGAAGATAGCAGGAAATAAGGTATATAGGTCTGTGTCCTCCTGGTTTTTATTTCCTCAGGAGTACAACTTCTGCAAAGGACACCTTAGGCTGCTGAGCGATCACAAAGGGGAGGCTGGAACCCCTTGCTGTCTGCCTGAATAGAGCGCTCTGAAGGACAGCCGAAGCCATGCAGGGAGTTAAATCCTTCAGGTGGGTCTTTTCAAATTCCGATACTGAAGAGTTACTGGGGAATTGGTGAGGATTTCACTAGGCCCCAGCAGGTTGGAGATCAAAAGCTTTGGTTAAATAAAAGCCTGTTGGGAAATCTTAAAACCTCTTTGTAATGTAACTTTAAAAAGTTAATACAAAGAACCCTTACACTGAAGCTGGTAACAGCTCGAACAAAGAGTCTATCAAAACTGATTCCATTAAGAGAAAGCGAACCTCCAAATTTACTTAATTTATAGAGCAATCGAGTCATATTATGGTGCGAGAGATACAACATACCCCATTCCACCCAGCAATATGCCAGACTGCATTCTTTTCATTTAGATATGCTTTGAAACAACATAGAGGTTCATTCTTTGAAAGGAGAGGAATGTGCATCCAAAAAACACTTCCAAAAAATGTTTTTAAAGCAAATTCAAATTGAACTTGATGTCTACCCATCAGTCAGCTGGTTAAGTGTTTCTCATTGTGTCAAACTGCTAATTGCCCCCATCCTCTTTAAAATAATAAACCTTCAATTGGTATTGATTAGTAGATCACTAATGAATGCACTAATTATAAAATAACTTTTATAATTAATACCAATCCATTCCTTGGCAAATCTTTTATTAACTGGTTTGGGCACGGGGAGGTTTTTTTTTTGATTCAAATGTCTGAATTCTGCATTAGTTTTGAATTTTTTTCAGAGCACTTACATCTACTATTTCTTCTCACTTTTTTCCATTAAACATGTGAAATGAGTAGGTCAGGTATTATTTCCTTTTTTATTTCTTAATAGGGATACTGGCGTGCACTTCGTAGGACAATGTACCCTCCATTGCACAACCAGAAAACACAGCTCCTGATTCAATCTTAGAGACTTTTCACTCAGTAAAGCCTGGCTGGTCTAACGAATTGTTGAATCCCTTTTGTGATCCAATTACACCTGACTGGGTTCTCCCAGAGAATTCTCTTTTTATGAGGTCATTATTGAAGACACATAGCCTAGAATGTTTATGCTGATAACCTGGCACTTTCATCCATATCCAGTTTTTTACTTCCTTCTCTTTATGCTTCTACTTTTTCTACCTCTTCCCCCCACCCAGATTGCTGACAAGGATGTGAACAAAGGCGAGTAGCAGGTTATGGTAACATGTATGGCAACGGTGGACACACCTTTGGAAAAGGTATTTATTTCTCTGAATGAACTATCCCAAAGTACCAGCAGTCACTGAAAAATACAAAGATCCTAACCGACTGGCTCTATGGAAAGCAAATAAAAGCAGATCATGTATGACAATTCTGTATCCACCTGATTCATGTCACCACCTGAGCCAGGATGTGTCATCAAATGTTGGTTAGCTTGAAGCTATTTTGTTAGTTTCCAGTGGTCCTGTTGGACCATTGACTGAGGTGGGTGCTTTGCCACCTAGTTTGTGGTTTGTGACAAGAACTTCTAGTCGATGATGAAGGGTACACAATGTTGCCACATGTTTTCTTTCTGGGTTTGTGTAAGTTTGCAGTGGGTAACTTTTATTTACATACATATTCTATACGTGTGACACATAGGCTTCCACAAATAGAATATTTTCCCATCAAATTGAATTTTTTTAGTCTGGTTCATGTACTAAGTCCAAATTCAGTGGAGACTGAGGGGCATTTAAAAAAATATTTATTTATTTTCAAGGAGAGAGAGAGAGAGAGAGAGAGAGAGAGAGAGAGAGAGAGAGAGAGAGAGAGAGAGAGAGAGAAAACCAGGGCCACCACCTTGTGGGTCTGGCTTATGTGGGTCCTGGGGAATTGAACCCGGGGCCTTAGGCACTAGAGGCAAGTGCCTTAACCACTAAGCCATCTCTCCAGCCTCTGAGGGGCATTATTGCTGCTAGAACCCTGAAAGTGAGACAGAGAGAAGAGAGAATGGGTGCAGCAGAGCCTACAGCTGTCTCCAATGAGCCCCAGACCCATGTGCCACTCTGGGCATCACTGGGGAATTGAACCCTGGTCGTTAGACTTGACATACAAGCTCCCTAACTGATGAGTCATCTCTCCAGCCCCTAAGGGTATTTTTTGAACAACTGACAAGTCATCCTCAAGATTCTGGACCCTAAGAGTCTCCTTGGGGAACATGTTATAGCATCAGTCTTAAGAGGGTTTTAATTTTGTTCTGCATGAAGTATCTACAGAGGTGACACCCAAAGTCAAGAATTGTTCCACAATCGTAAACTGATCACTGTCTCCCACAGCCCCACTTTATCTCACATCGAAGTTTTTATTCAAATTAAATTACATGTCTTTTTCATCAGAAACAGATGATCTCATTTAAATTTTTTCTTCAGTGACTATAACAGAGCTGGACACATGGTAATTCTTAATAAATTTCAACTAAGCCAACAAATGCAACATTGGTGAGCAATTAGAGAAGAGCAGAACAAATGTGTTGACTGTTTTCTCCTCTGTGTCAGAAGAAGAAAGGACGAAGCTCATCTTTAGAATGCCTTCTTTTCCTCCAGCACAGGAAAGGAGCTTGGAATCACTAGGTAGCCCAGGCTGGCCACAGACTTGCTATCTTCCTGCCTTCCTGGTCTAGAGGCACAAACCACTGTAACCCCTGACTTAAAACCTTGGCAGAGTGAAAATAGTGCCTTCTCTTTTCTGACTGGTAAATCATCCTTACCGATGGCATGAATAAAAGACATGGAGTCTGCCATCTCTAATCAGGCTTTTGAGGGAGCAATGCCACGCCCTCTTTGATTCCAAGGTTCTGTGATCTGGTTAATTACCCTTGGACCACTCACAGATCTATTGAGACCATTTAAAAGACACAAGTCTATTTGGAGGATGCCTTAATGCTGTTTATCACAAGTCTTACCTGAAATGACAACCCACCATGGACCTGTGCAATTCTTGTTGAACAACACAACCGTGACAACTGATCTGCTGTAACCTCTATGTTGTTTTTCATACCTAAAATCAAATTTGCAGGGTATTATTTTGTAGCAATTATTCTTGGCAATCAGAATAGCATTTTCCCAGGTAGCCATTCTCATTTTGTCTCAAATAAACAGTTTTGTTTTCATATTTGGTATGTAATAATTTGCACTGAGGTCAACTATATTCATTGCAAAATATTCCAATATCTCACAATAATTTCTCCATTAGAGAAAACCAGTTTTGATGTTTTGAAAATATTTTATTTATTTATTTGCAAGCAGAGAGAAATAGAAGAGAGACAGAGAGAATGGGTGTGCCAGGGCCTCCAACCACTGCAAACAAACTCCAGATGCATGTGCCACTGTGTGCATCTGGCTTTATGTGGGTACTAGAGAATCAAACTCAGGTTGTTAGGCTTTGCAGGCAAGCTCCTTAAACACTAAGCCATCTCTCCAGTGCAGAGAAAGCCAGTCTTAATATTTTGTGTACCCTTATGATCTTGGTTGTTTTACCTATACTCATACAAAGTTGACTTTTTTTTTTTGAGGTAGGGTCCCCTCTAGCCCAGGCTGACCTGATATTTAGTATGTAGTCTCTGGGCAGCCTCAAACTCATAGCAATCCTCCCACCTCTGCTTCACACACCCGTCCAGAGTTGACATTTTTTAAAACCATAGTTTGTGTAAAAATTAATGGTATTTTTATAGACAGCTCATGCTCCTGGGATGAACCTCCAAACCAGGCACAGTTTATGGGAGGAAGAAGGGATTTATTTGAAACTGACAGATCCAAGCAGAGAGAAAAATAACATCAGCAACTCCAAAAGCAAGCAAGCACACTCAGGCAGCAGGAACTCCAAGCAGAGCTCAGACTGCTCTCTGCATACCTGTGGCTGGATTTCCAGATCCAGATCCCCCTCCCCCGCAGTGACACCTTAGGGCTGGGCCCTAGGATCCCCCCCAGTGACACCTTAGGGCTGAGCCCTAGGATCCCTCCCCAGTGACCCCTTAGGGCTGGGCCCTAGGATCCCCACCCCCCAGAGACACCTTAGGGCTGGGCCCTAGGATCCCCCTCCCCAGTGGTCCTTAGGGCTGGGCCCTAGGATCCACCCCCCCCAGTGACACCTTAGGTCCAGGCCCTATGATTCCCCCCCAGTGACACCTCCTTCAAGTTACAAGCTTTAGCTAAACTCCTGAATCTATTGGGGGGGACACACCCATTCAAATTACTAGACATATAGATACCTGTACAAATGTTTCCCTTTAACTAGCTATAGATACCTTTGTTTTGTTTATTTCAAGACTCATTTAATTTATCGATCGATATTTAGGTTGCATTAATTTTTATTCTTATAAACAGAGCTTTAATAAACATCTTTGCAAATTCAGAAATATCTTCTTGGCATAAATTCCTAGACACGAAATGAACTTACAAATGTTGAAGAATTTTGATAAACTGCACTCCAAACACATTGTGCCAAGTTAAAGTCCCACCAACTGTGTACAAGTCATTTCCTATAACCTAAACTAGACTTAATTCACTGAAAATTAATGAAAATTTATTTAAGTGTTGTTAATCTAATAAGGAAAACTGTCTCACTTTTTATTACTGTTTTAAATCACTGAATACTGAAGAACCCTCGAAATAAATGAATTCTTGATAAGTCACACCTGGTCCACCCATGGACTGTGTTTAGTATCAAATTAACTCCTCTCTTCTAACCCTTTCTACCAACAGTAGATGTGAGTCCAGGAAACAGAGAGGTCAAATAGATGTATTAACTCTCAAAAAAAAAAGTTTCATGATTGATTGCTATGAATATTTTTATTACTGCTGTTTTCTTTTAATATGGGTAATTGAGTTAAATAATAATATTTAGCATACAAATTATATAACTCTGTTTTAGTACCCATTCTTCAAATCACCAAAGGTACAAGTATCTTCTTTGGAAAGCCATAGTTGGATTTCCCCACAAAGCCTAAATTCAACAAGCTGCTGATACAATATGGAGGTGGGGGACTGAAAAGAACAATACAGATGTATCTAAGAATACAGCTTTGGCAACATCAATAAAAATCACTTTATGTTTGTATGGTTTTAGCATGCCAATAGGGACAAATTTTGCTTTAGAAATGTTTTAAAAAATGAAACCTTACACTCCAAAATTTTGCAATTCTAAGTAAAAGAGTAACATAGATCAATATTTCCTGCCCATAAAAGATGGTAGGATGTTTGTGGGAAGCTCATGGAGACTTTATACACATCTTTGTGCACCTGATCAGCCTTTTTCCCAAACCCACGGGTGCTGAGAAACATTCTGTGTTGAAGACTACAGAAGCAAAAGTGTGAAGATGCCTGCTCCCACTGCGTTATTGTCATAGTCACTCCAAGGAATCTGTAAAGAGTACGGAGTATGTTTACTAAGAGTTATTATTTTATAATACAGGCCATTGCCAAGACTCTTGGCTGCCCACCGGAACTAGATGATAAGACCCTATTGCTGATGAATCTACATGCTTGGGCTGCAGGCCACTGAGAAATCAAGTTGGAGCTGAGCTGGAAACCTACTTCCTGTTGACTAGTTATGAAGGTGATGGACAGACCTATGCAACCTGTTGGGGAGAAAAGTCATCAAGGAAGTTAATCAGCAGTGGAGGCTGCAAGCCTTATGGCTGACTAGTAAGGCCAAATATACCAACTGGTGCAACGGTGGCATGTCTGTTATGGGGGAAACCAACTGCTCTCTGATTGGACTTGAGGCCCTTTGCACAAGAGGGAATTCATGACTGATATTGGAAACTAAAGAGGTCTTAAGCCTTGGGGGAAATGACTACTGTTATCTAAGTAAATAGATAATGCCTTCCAAACTTTAACTACTTGTGTTTATGCCCGTAGATTAACGCTACTTTTATTTAGGGATGCTTCTCTTTTCAGAAGGTGGTGACCACTGGGGAGACTCAAAACTCATCAAAGTGCTGAGAGGCAAAGGCAGTGGAGTGTTTATCATTATATAAAACATCTCCATTACACCCTCCAAGGCTCGAGGTCCATTGTGGGAGAGATATGGAAAGAACATAAGAGCCAAAAGAAAGAGAGGAGTGCTCACAATCCTGTCTTCCAGAGACAAAGTGGCCATGGTATTCTTGACCTCACTGGGCTGACCTACCTCCATAAGACCTGCATAATAGGAGGAGGAAAACCACGGTATAAAAACAGATGGGACTAGTTGGGAAGAAGGGATCAATAAAGAGGTGTTGGGGGATGGATTCTGATCATGGTATCTTGTCTATATATGGAAGTTCTCAATAAAAAGTTAAAAATAAGAAAGGTTGTTTTAGTTGTCTATTGTTCAATAACAAACACAGAGATCAGTGGCTTAAAATAGTGTATATTTATTACTACACTGTGTTTATTTATACTGATTGTCAACTTGACAGAACTGAGAAGTACCTTTGAGAGATTATGCAGGTTTAGGTTAGCCTCTGGGCATGCCAGTGAGGTGAGTGATTATCTTGATTATGGTTAATTAAGGTGGGAAGACCTGCCTTAACTGTGGTCTTGTAGCTCATTTCATGGGCTGGTATCCTGAGCTATGAGAAAAAGGGAGAGCCGGGGTTGAAGAAATGGCTGAATAGAATTCCGTGGTGTAAATATGCCAGAATTTTGTTATCCATTCCTCCATGGAAGGGCATTTTGGTTGATTCCAATTCTTGGCTATTATGAATTGAGCTGCTACAACATAGACATAGTTGCACAAATGTCTCTCTCCTGAGAAGTGACATCTTGTGGGTAGATGCCTAGTAGAGGGATAGCTAGGTACACTGGTAGCTCAATGTCCATTCTGTTTAGGAGTCTTCACAGTGCTTTCCAGAGCGGTTGAACAAGCTTGCAATCCCACCAACATTGAATGAGGGTTCCTTTTTCCCCCCGCATCCTCGCCAGCAATTATTGTTGTTGTTTTTTTGTATGATTGCCATTCTGACTGGAGTAAGGTGGAATCTCATTGTGATTTTTATTTGCATTTCCCTGATGCTTAAGAATGCTGAGCACTTTCTCAGGTGCGTTAAGGCCATATGAGTTTCTTCCTCTGTGAATTCTCTGTTGAGATCAGTGCCCCATTTTGTGAGGTGGCAGTTTGAGTTTTTGTTATTAATTTTTTTAGTCCTCTGTAAGTTCTGGAAGTTAGGCCTCTGTCTGAGTTGTAGCTGGCAAAAATGACATAACAAAATTTAGGGAAAAATGGTTTGACTTGGAGCAGATGCTTCTTAGTGATCACTCAAAAGAACAGAGAGTCAAACACCCCATATTCTCCCTCGTATGCAGTCCTTAACCAGGCTAACCGTAAGCCCTACGCAGACCAGTAGAAAGCAGTGAGAGGCTCTGAATAAGGGGTAAGGAATGGGGGGAGGGGAATGGCTTAAGCCTGAGGCTAAACCAAATTGGGTTCAAAACCATAAAATCCTCATGAGCATACTGTAACCTAGAGAGCAAGTAGTGGGCATCGTCTGGCAAGAAGGGCCATGAGTAGTAGGGGAAAGAATCTAAGCCTGTGAATATTTGATCAGTCTGACAACCCCTGGTCCCAGTCACTGGTTCCTTCCCTCACTGAGCTGTTGACCAAAGTGACCCATGAGGTTCCAAAAACAAGACAGAATTCTGTCAAAGCTCTTGAAAGCCCTCCCCAGACCTGAGGCAAAACCCTGTTGCTGAAGAAACCACAGAATGCCATTGATCAGCATCTAGAGACTGTTTGAGGTCCAGAATGGTAACCAGTCCACAGATCATAGTTAGTGTAGTGCTGGAAGGCACTACACAAGCTGCCAGGGGAAGCTGATCAACGACAGCTGGAGTAAACAGAGACCACTGGCATGAAACACAGCCTGCTGCTGTGAGTAGGCTGACCACACCTCCTATTGGGACAGAACAGCGAACCAAGAAAGGAGCACTTGTGCAATGGAGGAGCCGGGGCCTGGGGGAGACAATCAACAGTTTTTCAATTCAGCCAAATATTCCACTGAGTGAGGGGAAGCCCTTAACTGGAACTGGGGAATTAGAGTGATATGCACTAGAACCTGGTCTCTTGGGCTCCCGAGAAGAGATGCACCATGGGAGCGATTGATGGAGAAGCTACTATAAATAGAATCTAGGTAATCCAGAATGGTGTATCTTTGATAACCTATATTGATCTCACTCTCCAATGGAGATTGTGTTTGTATTTTTAAGGATGCAGCAAGAGAGCTGTGGTGCATCCAACCCTACTAACCATCCGCAGGCCGATAGCTGAGATCCTGGCAAGAGAGGAGCCACCACAGTCATACTGTGGAGGATCCATATGGAACCCCACAGAGAATGACGGGATGAATAAGGGACCCACAGCCACAGCCATTCAATAAACACAGGATAAGTCAGTGAGACAGAAACCAATGATATTCAACACAAAGACCCCTAAGTTCTCAACTTTAAAACAGCCTTAATACTCACCCACCATGACTCAGGGAACTGAGCAGAAGAGGGGGCATAAAGGTAAAGATTGTGAGAGCCGTGGCAGGGGGGGAGACTATCCAGAGGCATGGCCCCCTCTGTAACAACATACTAGGGCCAGGAGAACCGGGCTGACTACTAGGCTATCCATGATCCCCTGCCCCAAGGACTGATCCAGACGGCCCACGGAGGAGGATTTCCAGCCGAGTGGGCATGGGGAAGCGGGGCATTGGGGAAATGGGGATAACAACTCATCATTTGCCCATTAAATAATGTTATTATATTATAGACAATAAAAAAAAAAGAAATGGCTTAACCATTAAAGGTGATTTGCTTATGAAGCCTGTCAGCTTGGGTTCAATTCCCCAGTACCCACCTAACGTCAGATGCACAAAGTGGCACAGTGGCACATGCCTGGAGTCTGTTTGCAGTGGCCTGAAGAAGCCCTGGCGTGCTCATTCTCATTCTCTCTCTTTCTCTCTCTCTCTCTCTCTCTCTCTCTCTCTCTCTCTCTCTCTCTCTCTCTCAAATAATATAAAAATACTTTAAAAAAGTAAGAGAGCTGGCTGAGCAGCAGAATTCATCATTTTGTTCTGTTTCCTCACTGTGGGCTGAATGTGGCCAGCTCCTTCCTGCCTTATCTGCCACAATAAACAGTAATGCAAAATTGTAAGCTGAAACAAGGCCTTCCTCCCTGAAACTGGTTTTTTTTTTTTCCTGGCATTCTGTCCAAGCAATAAGAAGGTAACTAATACATCCACAATTTATGCGGTTTTGGAATTAGGATACAGCTTAGTCAAGGGATAGGTTTTGTGCTTATAGGAAAGTGCAAGACAGATGTTAGCTGATGATATATTCACACCAAGGTTCTCCTGCAGCTCTGTGTGTAGCTCTGTGCTGGAGTGCTTCCCTTCCCTCCATGTTCAAGTCACCAACAAAGAATTCTGTTCACCATGGAGCAGTATCCCCATCCACGCTGTACTCAGGGCTGGTAGGATTGCCTTCATCCTAGGTCATCTGAATGACACTCCCATGTCCTTGCTGGATGTCAGCCAGAGGTGTCACTCAGTTCTTTGTCCCGTGCACTCTATCACATGGAAACTTGGATCACGAAAGCCACGAAGAGAGAGATCCTGCTATAGACAGAAACCAGAGATCCTTTTATGACCTAACCGTGGAGGTTTATAACTGGCCATAGTCTATGCATGAGAAGCAGCACATTACTAAACTCAGGCCATATGTGAAGGGAATCACATAAGTCCAGGAATATGAGGAGGCAGGGGACATTGCTGGTCACATAAGACGTCTGCCTGCACCAACCGTGATTGGTTAGTTGGTAAAGGAGGCAAAGGAAACCAAACCGAGGGAAGGAGAATTCCAGGGAGATGCTGTATGGGACAGGAATTCTTTGAGAGAAGACTCAAAAGAATCCAGTGACAGGTACACAGTTGACAAGCAGGTGAATCTCAGTGTTGGCCACTTGAGCAAGAAAGCGTGTGAAGCCTGAGATACACATAGTATGCGTGCCTTCGTGCAGCAGCACTGCAAATAAAATGGTCATTGGGAAAGTCGTCACAAAACAGCGTGAGTGACGCCAACTGCAACTTCAAGCAAGAAGGGGAATATTTTAGAGCGAATGTAAAAAGAAAACTAAGAACATGGTTTCCATCCATGTTTCCTTGTCAAGTCTGTAATGGAATGTGAGCCTGAGGATGGCCTAGGATATGAGAGAGTAAAAGGGAGTGATGAGGAGAGAGTGAGGGACGAAAACACAAAGGAAGCCCATAAGGGAAGGAACTAAGAGGAAGAGAAAGGAGAAGGGAAAACTTGTATGAAAACACTGTAATGAAACCTAATTCTTTGTATGCGAACAAAAAATAAAGATAATGTTTGGTCTATTAATTTTGCCAAAGAGAAATCAATAACATTCCAAAGACTATGATTCTGTATTTATCACATCTGAACAGGGCCACATATCATTTATCAGTCATTTGTTGATGGTAGAAGTTTGTTTTACCAGGATCACAGACCCATTTATTAATAATTTGATGTTTTCCCTTAATTTCCTACTTACTTTAATTGGGTGTATGCTGGGAGATTGTAAGTAAAACACATAGAAATACCACCCCTCCTCCTCCCGATCCATACAGAGGGGTTCATACCAATCATGATCGTTAGCCTCAAGGAATCAGCCAAACATAAGACATGCGTGAAGGGTTAATATACATGTATCTAGGATAACAAAAATGAAACAAGAGATACAGCAAATAAATTCTTAACAGGTTTTGCCTCATTTTAGTGCAAAACCTTCCTAATTAATGCAAGTGTTGCACTCATTTTGATGACATTCCCCAAAGATGGCACTTTAAGGGTTATGCCACATGCTGATTGACAGCAGCCGTAATTCCCTCCAATGAGACTCTACCGTATTGTTTGAAGTGAGGTGATATTCATCTCTTGAAACTGATCAAACATATGATTGCATCAAACAGTATTACCATGTCACCCAGTGCCAGAGCCGAAGCTCTTCCTTGGACTTGCTTCTGTAACAGCAGTCCTGATACATGACTGCATCTGCATTTCCTTTAAGAATCATGGAGTCAAGACCGAGAAAACTGTGGTTTGGTTATGCTGAGTGTACATTTGTGGACTGGTTTGGAATTACAAATTCTCTCCCACTATGATCTCCCTAAGTGTACAAATAAAAACCTAGAAAGGCCAAGATAAAAAACAAGATTCCAAAGAGGGCATAAGATAGTTCAAATGCCCTTTATTTTTCTTTAGTAAACAAGCAAACTTGCTTGGAAGCCAGATTTTTTTTAAAAAACAATTTTTAGCTTCAAATCTCCCTACGTTTTTTTGAATGTAATTTGCACAGCCATTTGCTTCTCTGGGAAACGTGGAGCTCTTTCAGCTAAGGAAGGAAAGAAGCTGTTCTCCCTCCTGTAGCTGCTGACCGTGGATGGCAGGGTGGACACGGCGTGTGTGATGACGGATGTCAGCTTCCACAATGAACTAAACTCCAGGCTTTTAAAATTAAGGTTCTTATTTCATTTTTCATTCCCCCATCTGCCTGTCCATCCATCCATCCATCCATCCATCCATCCATCCATCCATCCATCCATCCATCCCGAGAGAAGATCCATGAGGAAACAAAAAGTATTCTCAAGCTGCCTTATAAAGAAACACCGGTTTCGGGTGGGAGCCATCATCTGTTTGTGAAGACATCTGCCTCTCATACCCAGGGGTCAATCCACAGATTCTCAGTGTCACTATCCTATCTGGTCCATATTGAATATCCTCAGTTTACCCTGGTCCCAATGTTAGCCTTTCTGTGCTCTTGCTCGGCATTAGACCCCAGGGATTTTTTTCACCTGTAGAAACTATGGGGCTCTTTCAGCCATCAGGCTGTTAGGAATACAGGCTCCCTGCACAGTCACTGTTCTGATGAAGTCACAAGGAACCTCTTTATCGGTCCCCCAAGTTGTAAGATCACAAAGCTTTCTGCTTTCATATTCTCCTGTGCTATGAGATTTCTCCCGGCGTGGGTACAGGACAGGCAGACACCTCCAAAGTCCAAGCTCTGTGCTTTCCCTGCTTCAGTACAGGGAGAGAAACAGTGGCTTTTCCTCTGTTCTCCCCAAATCTTTTGTTCAAGATAATTAACATTACAACATTCATGCTACACCCTATATATTTTTTCATCATATAAGCTTGTTTTCTTTAAATTTTGAAATGATCAAAAATTCACCAATAGCTGGGCATACAATGCAAGTAATTACTTTTTGTGTGTGAAAACTCATCAATTAGCCCCAAACACTTAAATGAGTACTTTCTACATATAAGAATTTCCTTCAGCTTAACTGCAGCACCTCTGACAAAGCAGGAAAGGAAATTGGAGACAGCCTTGCCCTGCAGGGCAAGGGCCCCATTACAGTTTCATCAAATAATGTAATGGTATCTTTTCATAACAAAAAGATCCAATTCAGAATTACACCCTGCATTTACGGGTTCTATCTCTTTTGTCTCTTCGAGGCTGGGATATTCTTCACTCTATCTTTGATTTGTATAACTTAGATGCCTTTAAGATGAATCCAGTTAATTTACCTGATCATGGAGGCCAAGAAGTCACACAATAGACCATCTGAAAGCTGGAGAGTAAGGCAATCCCAAGGGTGGCTCAGTCCAAGTTCATGGTCTCAGAACCTCAGAAGAGGATGGAGTAAGATTTGAGAGCCTCCTGAGGGAGGGTTGCTTGTGCAAACCCTGGAGTGCAGAGCCTGAGGAACCCAAGATGCCACCCCCTCCCCTGAGCGACTTGAACATTCTCCAATGTTGCCCTTGCCCATCCAGTCTCTTATAAGTACTCCAGCCAGATGAATCATTGAAATACACAAAATTTTTTCTTGCTTAAAACCATCAGTGACTTTCTATGGCTCTTTACATAAGAATGTTTTAAACTGTTTACATGGGCCCTTTCCTAAAACTCATTTATATCACCAGTCATTAGTCCAACAACAAAAAATTCTGCACCATTACTACACAATTACTACATACACAATATACACCCAGGACTAGACATCTTGTGTATATTAGTCAGCATTCGCTAGAGGAACAGAGCCAACAGAATGAATTGTAGTTTAAGATGGGGATTTATTGGATTAGTTCTAGGTAGTCCCACAACAGCAGTCTGCAAGGAACTGGTAGCCGCTCAGTCCATGTGGCTGGATGCCTCAGCAATCCAAATGCAGCACTGAAGGCCTAAAGGCTTGATGAGGAGCCGCTGGTCTTCAATCCAGGCTAGAAGGCTGAGGAAACTTCATGCCAATGCAGATGAAGAGATGCACAACAAGCACCAGCAGCCAGGCAGACAGGGAAATGGGGTGGAGTGGGGGAGATTTTCCCTCCTTTATAAAGCCTTAGGGTCGGGTCTTGCAAGCCTTCCCCAGGCTTATTGACTCCCTGAGTCTCTGGAATTTCCTTCTTGCACTACTTTCCCAGGAAAGAAAATTTGTTTCTAGTTTTCCTGAGCCTCTTTACATCCTGCCCCTTACTGAGAGGGCTGCCTTCTTATAAACATCCTCAGAAACCTACCCAAGATGACTAAAAAGGTTAAGTTGACAACGAAACCTAACCCTCACTCTATGTGTATTAGTTTGTTAGGGCTCCTATAACAAAATAAACCAGTTTGGATGCCTTAAACAATAGAAGTTTATTTTCTCACAAGGCTAGAGGTCTGAGTTCACAGTGTTGTCTGGGATGCTTTCTTCTGAGAGCTCCCTCCTTGTCCTTTGAAGCGGTGACCCTTTCCTGTGACTTCTCAATGAGTATTCCTGTGTCTTAATTTTCTTTCATAAATGGACACCAACCAAAATAGATCAGGGTTCATTTTACCTCTTATAAGGCTTTTACATTGCCTCTTTTAGGCCCTTTATTTGAACATTCAGATTCTAAGCTGGGGTTGGGACTTCAACTTGTGAATAACAGAGGAGACAATTCAGCCTTCTGCATGGGACCAACCTAACTCTCTTCTTTTGATGCTCACCAGCTTATTCTGTTTTTTTTCAAATACTTCTCTGTACTCAGTAGACTTGTGGCTCAATAGGATTTCAAACCTTGCTCCCTCTCCTTGGCTTGCTCCTGACACTGCCACAGCTCGCTTTGTTCAGTCAAAGGCTGGATGTCAGCTTCTGTGTCCTCTCCTCAGGGAATCCCTTCCTGATTTTCAGCTTAGACTAGGTCTCCATGTTTGATGGTTTCTGCATCCTTTCATACTACTTCTCATAACTCCAATGAAACAATCAAATTGCAATGACTGAACCTTTTCCACTCCATAGTTATTAGTTGGAGGAGGCACCTCCATGTCAGGACATTTGGAGGCCAAGGAACAAATGCTACTATATTTCAGCTACTCCTGCAATTTTAGTGGCTGAAAAAAAAAACCAAGCATTTATTTCTCTCTCTTGCAACTATGATTTGTACAACTTATGTAAGATTTCACTGTAGGTTACAGCTCTGGGTTTCAGTAGGGGGCAGGTGGCAGAGAAGAATCGCTCAGCATTGGATCCTCATAAAGTCAAAGATGATATCCTAAGGCTTTTCAACACAACCAAGTCACATTTTATGCCTCATTAGTGTGATTTTATTTCTGTCTCCTGTAATCAGATAATGGCTCAAGTCTCCTTCATGTATCTCCAAATTCTCCATGGAATAGTGACTTCCCAGCCCATGGCATTCTCAAGTTCAAGAAGAGAGAACATGAAATGTCTGCTAAGGCTTTATCTTGGATCAGGCACACTGCACTTTCCACTCAATCCTATTAGTCAATAATACTATAAGTCTATTGCCAACACAACCTTGATGGATTGGGGGATGTATTCGTTTCTTCTAGTAGGAGACCCTGCAAAGTCACATAGAAAAGAACATAATTATATAGTATATAATTCTATAACAGAGCAGTATTGGCAATAATAGCTTAATCCATCATAACTATGGTGAACTACATGCATAGCAATTCCTATTTTATCTACTTACAATAGATTATCAATGTGTTTCCCTATAGTAAGATTCATCATTTATACCAAGAAAATCCTTTCCTTTCTGAATCACTTTATATGTCATACAGTTACCAATATCATTCTAGTGACCAGTACTGATGTTACCAGAACCCAATACCTGATCTCTGGAACACCTTCAGGACCAACTGTGTAATGTATAGGCACACAAAAGAATACCAGCACTGGACTTGCACAACCAATATTTTTAAGTTCACACATTCCACCCCCCTACAACTGACTCATCATTAGAAACAAAAACTTTTTAAAGTTTATTTATCTTTTATTCACTGACAATTGTACACATGTATATAATGTATTTTGATCATATTCACTCTCTATTGCCCTCTTATCCCCCACCTACTGCCAATAAACCTCTGCTTTTTCCCAATTAGGCCCCTACTTTTGTGTGTGTGTGTGTGTGTGTGTGTGTGTGTGTGTGTGTGTGTGTGTGTGTAAGCACCTTAATTTAATTAGGTTTTTTTCTTTTCTTTTTGCCTGAGTGTAGGTTATTTATAGGAGGAGCAGGAGGAACCTACCAGTGGCCACATCACAGCAGAAAATAACATCCTCTCCCTCAGCAACCATGAACTCATCAGTGAGGGGGACCCTCATGAGCCCACCCACATCCAAGAGTTAATGTTGACAGGTCAGTCTTGTGCAGACCTTATGTAGGTAACCACAGCTGCTGTGAGTTTATGAGTGCAATGACTGTGTCATGTCCAGAAGACAGTTTCCTAGCACTCCACCCCATCCTCTCAGTCTTACATTCTTTCTGCCCTTCTTCTGCAATATTCCCTGAACCTTTGTGGTGGAACTACAGATATTCCCCGCTCTTTTTTAGCACTTTGACAGGAACAACCACTACCCACTGGGGGCTGCAGTGATCTGGGGGGGGGGCTTCTCTAAAGCTGAAAGCAGCAATAGTCTACATATGTAAAATAAATGTGTAGAAGGTAGTTTGGCACCATGCCCATTTAGTAAAATAATAGTAGTCAGTTTCCCTGGAGGGTTTATGACCTCTCCAGCCAAAGGCTTTTGAATGGTTTTCAGTAGCAGACAGAGGTTCCCTCCTTTTGAATCAGGCCTCAAATCCAATCAGAAATCAGTTGGTTACTGAGCCCTCAACCCACCCAATCAGTTATGACACTATTGCACCAGTGTCCACATCTTACCTGGAAGGTTAGTATTGTAGCACACAGAATTCATAGAGGGGTATGACTGTCAATGACTTTTCTCCCTAAACAATCATACGCAAGCTAGCATATGAAAGCTATTCAGCAGGGAGGAAGCTTCTAGCCCAGTTCCAGTTGATTTCTGTGCCTTACAACCAAAGTGTGGGCCGTCTTCAGCAGTTTGGTCTTACCATTTAATTCTGATAGGCAACCAAGAACAATGGCCACAGACTCTTGTGTTGTAGGAGTCTCAGGGGATCCCCTGATCAACAACTCATAGGAGTGTATCCCACATCTGGCACTGGAAGTTTTGTTAATTTTTAAAAAATAAATCAATAAATAGTTATAAGAGATACTTAGAACCTGAATTATAGTGCGTGAAGTGCACATATCCATGTCTCTAGGTTATGAACTCTATAATCCATTTCTACTGTCTTTAGTCTTTTAATTGTCCTGTCTGGGATGGAGTGTTTCTAAATAACAAATGAAACACTTATTTTCAAATGGGTATTTTCTCTTCTTGCGGGGTCTGCAAAGGTCTCAAGTGTTCCTACATGACATTTAAACGAAGCTCCTCATTTTTCAACCATGGATATTTGCTTTATTTATTGTAACTTTTTCTTAGCACTCTAGTCCCATCCTTCGTGGTTTTATTTGTTTGCATATGTACAAACCTTCATTTCAGAGCTTTCTTGGAGTGTGATGCTTTGGAAGACATTTGAAAAGGTGAATGGAGACTTAAATTGAAGCAAAAACTTCATTCAACACTGCAATAGTAACGCTAGCAGCACAGTCAAGAGCAGCCTGGTTGGACAGATACAATGCTGCCTGTATCACTAGGCTTCCTCTTTCTAAAAGTGGGAAAGTTCCCCCAAAGGTCCATTTGAATGGAACATTACAAGTTCATGTGCAGTGATGGCACCCTTGCTTCTCCGCTCTCCCCTCACTCAAGTGCAGGACAGTGGTCGGCATTGCAGCACAGAGTTATGTGCTACAATCTCCGTCAGGATCCATGAAATGCCCAGGAGTGCTCTTTCTTACCACGTGATCGCTTCTGGAGAAAGAAATCAATTCAGTGGAGAGCCAGGGTGGGACGTCAGAGAGGAGTGTGTCAGCACTGGAATCTCACACAGCACCAGAGCTTAGCCTAGAGCTTTTGAGCACATGACTGTCACACTTTATGTCTGATCATTGTGACTTAATTTCTCACTTCCAATCATAGGTACTTATGAAGTAATAACCCATATGAATGACATCACAGTTGAACACACACACACACACACACACACACACACACACACACACACACACACCAGTGCAAGCACCAAACACAATTTCAAAGTAACTTAATTTCATTATTCACTTTCCTAAAGGCTGTTCTTAACCACTCTCTCTCCCCAAAATCCAGTGGTTCATACACAGCAACTGCTTCTGCTCATTTAAATATTTTTTTTCAGATCCCATTCTCACATCAAGATAACCTCCTTCTCACAGCTTAATCCTTTGAACTAACATCTGAAAGAGCCTCTTGGTTTGTGCAGGACTCACCGCAGGACACCAGGAGTGGAGGAAACCCAGCAGGCAGAGCAAGGAGCTTCTCACTCCTCTTCCTTCGTCACAATTCTTCCTTTTTAAAATATCTTTATTGTCAATAATTAGTTTCATTGTATGAACAAATGTTGTGGTGGCACTCCCATTTCCCTCCTCTCTGTCCCCAACCCCCTGGGGGCCCTCCTCGGTGGGCATACTGGATCAGTCCACGGGGTAGGTGGTTATGAATTGCACAAGAGGTAGCCAATTTTTGCCCCATTTGTGTGTTGTTGCTGAGGGGGGCAATGTCTCTGGAGATTCTCCCCCACCATGGCTCTTACCGTCTTTCTGCCCCCTCTTCTGCTCAGTTCCCTGAGTCATGGTGGGTGAGTTTTGAGTCTGCTTTGTTGTTAAGATCTTAAGTATCTGGATCTTTGCCCTGGGTTGTGTTGGTTATCTTTGGTGTCTGTCTCCATTGACCTTTCATGGGTTACAAGACTTGCTGTGGTGATTGGTCTCCTGTTTATCTTGCCACTTTCTCACAGGTTTCATTTGGGCCCTGTGTAAACGGTAGGTGTGGTTTGTCTCCTGCCAGGATGTCAGCCATCATCCCATGTCTTGTTGGAGGAACTGGATGTTCCTGAGATATTGGTCCCCATAGAATTTTGCCATGGATCCCAGTTCCAGTTATGGGCTCTTTGTCACTGAGTGGGTATTCAAGAGCTCTGACAAAAGCCTGTCTTATTTTGGGGACCTTGTGGGTCTCTTTGATCATCAGCTCAGTGTGGGAAGGAACCAATAATGGGGACAGGGAGTTGCAGGCCTGAGCCATTTTCATGGGGTTAGGCTTCCTCCTGCTCTCTCTTCATGGCCCCTCTTACCTGGCGATGCCCTCAGCTTCCTCAGAAGCTCATTATATAAAAGTAAGGAATTTATGGTATTGAATCCTTATTGGTTTGGCCTATTGTATAAATCTCCCCACCCTCCCATTCCTCTCCCCCTCCAATTTCTTTCACCCCCTTTTGTAGTCTCTCAATTCACCTGTCAGGTTTGCTTAGCCTTTAAGCTTAACCTGGTTAGGAACGACATAAGAGGGAGAATATGTGGTGTTTGTCTCTCTGTTCTTGTGTGAGTTTGCTAAGTATGATCTGCTCCAAGTCCATCCACTTTTCTTTAAATTTCATTATGTCATTTTTCCTTTCAGCTGAGTAAAATTCTATAGTGTATATGTACCACAACTTTGATATCCATTTGTCCAGTGATGGGCATTTGGGTTGATTCTGATTCTTAGCTGTTATGAATTGACCTGTTATAAAAACATGGTTGAGCAAATTGCTCTGTGCTGAGGCTTGAAATCTTGAGGGTAGATGCTCAGTAGAGGAGTAACTGGGTCCGTTGGTAGCTCTATATCCATCCTGTTCAGGGGTCTCCACACTGCTTTCCATAGTGGTTGTACAAGTTTGCAATCCCACCAGCAGTGAATGAGAGTTCCTTCTCCCCTCCCCCCATCCTCGCCAGCATCTATTGTTGGTGGATGTTTTAATGATTGCCCTTCTGACTGGAGTAAGGTGGAATCTCATAGTAGTTTTGATTTGCATTTCCCTGATGATTAAAGATGATAAACACTTTCTTAGATGAGAATTGGCCATTTGTGTTTCCTCCTCTGTGAATTCTCTGTGGAGATCAATGTCCATTTTGTGAGAGGGCTGTTTAATTTTTTGTTATTTATTTTTTGGAGTTCTTTGAAAGTTTTAGATAGTAGACATCTATATCTATCTATGTTTCAGCCAGTGAAAATTTTTTCCCATTCTGTTGGTGGTCTATTGACTCTGAGTATGGTATGTTTGTGCAGAAGCTTTTTAACTTGATGTGATCCCATTGGTTAAGTAATTGTTGCACTTCCTGTGTTATTGGAGGTTTGTTCAGGAAGTTTTTGTCTTCTCCTATCTCATGGAGAGTTCCTCCTTTTATTTTTTTGCAGGGTTTTCAGAGTTTAAGGTCTTATGTTGAGGTCTATAATCCATTTGGAGTTGATTTTTGGGCATGGTGAGAGGAGAGGGTCTATTTTCATTTTTTTTTATGAGTAATTATCCAATTTGTGAAGCACCATTTGTTGAAGATGCTATCTTTATGCCAGTTAACAATGTTGGTACCTCTATCAAAGATCAAGTAACTGTAGTTACTTGAACTCTTGAACTGAGAACAGGGTCTTCAGTTCTGTTCCATTGGTGTGTCTGTCTGTTTTTATGCCAGTACCATGCTGCACGCTGTTTTTGTTACCATGGTCTTGTAGTTTGTAGTATATTAGTATATCTTTAGATCAGGAATGGATCCTGAGGAGCTGAGGAGGTTTTTTTTGTTTGTTTGTTTGTTTTTTTTTTCCTAAGGATGGATAGATTTGGCTATCCAAGGCCTTTTGTCAGTCCAAATAAATTTTGAGATTTTTTTCTATGTCTGTAAAGAATGAAGTTGGGATTTTTATTGGCATGGCATTGAATTTGTATATTGCTTTTGGCAGAATTGCCATTTTTACTATATTAATTCTCCCTATCCAGTGGTATGGAATATCTTTCCATCTTTTCACATCCTCCTCTATTTCCTTCTTGAGCATTTTAATGTTTTCATTATACTGTCTTTCACCTCCTTGGTTAGCGATATTCCAAGGTATTTGATTATTTTTTTGAGGCTATTGTAAGTGGGAAGCTCTCTCTGATTTCTTTTTGTGTATGCATGTCATCTGCACACAGGATGACTACTGATTTTTGTGGGTTAATCTTGCATCCTGTTACTTTTCTTAAGGAATTTTTTACCTTCAGGAGTTTACTGACACTATTCTTTGGGTCTGATATATAGATATATGATCATGTCATCTGCAAAGAGGGATAGTTTTACTTCTTCCTTTACAATTTGAATCCCTTTTCTGCCTTTCTCCTCTCTTATTGCTTGGGCTAGAACTTCAAGCACTATGTTGAATAGCAGTGGTTAGAGTAGACACCCCTGTCTTGTTCCTGATTCTAGTGGGAACTTCTCGAGTCTTTCACTATTGGGTATGATTTGGGCTTTAGAGGTTTTGTGTATCACCTTTATTACATTGAGGTATAAGACGTCTATGCCTAGCCTCTCCAGAGTTTTGATCATGAAGTGGTGTTGAATTTTGTCTAAGGCCTTCTCTGCATCTATTAAGATGACCATGTGGTTCCTGTAGTTGTGTCTATTAATGTGGTGGATTACATTATTCAACTTCTGTATGTTAAATCATCCCTGCATCCCATCTGTCATAATTCTTAAAAAAATTATTTGCAAGTAGAGAGAAATAGAAACGAGAGAGAGAGAGAGAGAGAGAGAGAGAGAGAGAGAGAGAGAGAGAGAGAGAGAGAGCATGCTAGGGCCTCTAGCCACTGCAACAAACTCCAGATGGCTTTCCTTGGGTCCTGGGGAATGGAACCCAGGACATTAGGACTGTCACAATCCTTTCTACCTTTTTCCAAAGTAGAAAGTTTGCCCTAGTGTGAGCTTATACAAATATTCTTCATCATCTGAGTTTTACTTTTTATTCAAGGTAAGGTCTCACTCTAGCTCAGGCTGACCTGAACTTACTCTATAGTTCCAGGCTGGCCTTGAATTTATTGTGATCCTCTTATACCAGCGTCCCAAGTGCTGGGATTAAAGACATGCACCACCACTTCTCCCTATCTGAGTATTTTTGCTGTTAATCTACCACCTTTCATAACAGCATAATGGAAATAATCCCCAATAGCAAATTTTGAATATACAAGGAAGAAATTCATACCTAAGTGACTTACTGAATGAACAAATGTAGAATATATGAGCAATAGTCAAGTAAAATGTTAAACATGTTTGGGAAAATATTATTAAGAAATTTTTAGTCTTGATTGATAAATATTTCACAATTAGAACAGTAGAATTACATTTCTTAGATTCAAGACATTCGTTTATCGACATTAAACAATAACTACAAATGAAAAAATAACTGAAATAAAAATCAACTTATATCTACAGCCATCAAAACTGTCTAAAGTTTATGTAATCCAGTAGCATTTATAATAATAAAATATTTCTTAGAATTCTGTTTTTAAGCAATGGGGATCAACTCTGACCAATCACCTGTCCCTCATCAATATTCCTTAGGATTTTGGTGCTTTTGTTTTTAGTGTCTTGGCTTTGTTTTCGAAGCAAGGTCAGGCTAGCTTGGAACTGTGTAGCCCAGGTTAATGCTGAACTTGCAGTCTGCTTCCCTTAGCCTCTGAGTGCTGGAATTGAACGAGCACACCACCACATTTGGCTAGAATTACTTTCAGTTGACAGAAACCATTCCCCCTCTCTCTGCTGATTGATACATATATGATGCTATGCGCTATGCGGAGGAATTCTCTGACAGACTTTTGACAAGCACTTTTCTTGACTAATGAGTAATAAGTACCAACCTCAACATCAGCTGCTCATGGTGGCTCACACCTGTAATCCCAGGGTTTAGCAGGCTGAGGTGGGAGGATCTACAGGAATTTGAGGCCAGCCTGCCCTACATAGTGAGTTCCATCCAGTTCAGTCCGGGCTACAGTGAGACCCTGCCTCAATAAAAACAAATGAATGAATGAGTGAATGAAGAAACACCAAAGAAAAAAATCAACCTTTTGATTTGTGTCTGAATTGAGAGACGGGGTGGGATGTAATGCCATTAGGGGCCTGCGAAAGACAGGCTGGACGCCTGGGATGGTTGGCTGGGAAGATGTACTCTCCATGCATGCTTCTCGCTTATCTGAAAGGATCATTTTCTTTACTGAGCAAGTCAGATGAGTCAGGACTTTCTGTTGTTTGACATGATTGCATCCTAAACTAATAGGAGGCTGGACATGAGCTTTGGCTCAGTAGGTTCCCCAGGAGCGGTGGAAATTGAAAGGTGTGATGGTTAAAATTCATTGTCAACATGCTTGGATGTGGAATCCCCTAGGAGAGTGTCTGTGAGAGTGTTCCCCAAGAGGATTCACTGAGAAGACCCAGCCTGAATGTGGGCAGTACCACCCATGAGCTGAGGCCCTGGCTGAAGAAGGGGAAAAGGAGAAAGCTAGCTGAGTGTTGGCATTCCCACTCTGACTCCAGATCCACGGAGTCAAGAGGAGTCCCAGTTACAAGTTCAAGCACCTGCTCCACGCCTTCTTCATCATACGAGGTCGTCCCTCAAACCATGTCAGTAAAGCTACTTCTTGTCAGGCCTCGAGATATACCAGTGAAGAAAAAAGTTAATGTAGAAGTTGACCTCAACACTACCTTAAGGCAAAAGAGTCTGTTTGGGTTCCCCTAGGTCAAATGGAGTATAATACAAATATTATTGTTTTGTTTCTTTATCCAACCCTAGATCTGATTATTATTCAGTAAGCAAGAATTCATTCCTCAAATAAATCCCAGAATCTGAGTGAAAGGTAGAAAGGGGATGAGCAGACAAAACACCAGTTTTTGTCTATTAATATTAATAGTCAACTGTATAGCTTTCTCTCCAAGACCTCTTTCATTAAGGGATACTTTCTTTCTTAGTATTCATGCTCAGGGGGCTCCCATTTCCCTCTTTTTTCTTATTTCCACTTTCTTAAAAAATTCCGTCTGGCTCAGTGTAACCTTTGCCCAGCTTTCCGGTGCCTTCATTTCCCAAATGTGGAGCTAAATCAAGGCAGCTCTGCGCAGCCGACTTTAGTGTTAGTGTGGAGTTACTAATAGAGATTATGTTGGAGCCACGCTAATCATGGAGTATATTTTCCCCTTCAAACAGAAAGAATGTAAAGTCAACTGTCATACATCGCAGGGACCTTGCTGAAGGACATGTCCCACTCGGGCCTACCTAGCTAATGTCCTTCCATCCAGTGACCCTTTTCTTCCCTCCCTCCATTCTTCCCTCCCTCCCAGGATGGTTTTAACAATGTCCTTCAATTCTGACTAATTTCTTAGGCCAAATACTCATCTCCACACAAAAATCTAGCTTGTGGTTTACTGCTGCATATTCAGGTCATGAAGGGACGCTATCAGTCCACTACGTACTTGAGATCTGTTCTTTAAAAGCAGAGTAGTATGATGGCTTTTCAGTTTATGCTTAGCTAAGCAATATACATTTTTGGAAGTATGTTTTACCAATTTCTATAAGCAAAAAAGGAACATTTTAAGGTGAAAAATCTGATATTTCTTTGTCCTTCTGAGCTTCTCTATTTCATTGTAACTTCTTCATTAGGCATACAATTCAGATGAAGAAAAGAATGTGAAATCTAGTCTAAGAGGAAGTGTGCAGCCCCTGGTAGCACATCTGTAACTTACTAGCCTGGTGATTTTGAATGGCCTCCTCTGAAGTCTGTGACAAAAGCTAGTCTACTTGTATCATAAGGGTATTAGAAAGGCCAAAACCAGGTGGCAGGTGACAAAGTCCATCTGAAATGATAAGGAGCTACCCAAGTGTAACAAGTTTCAGATTCTAGATGGTGCTTTCAACAGAAGAAGGCAAGGACCCAGCTGCTGATCATTTTTGATAGAGTGAGAATCTCAGCAAAGAGAGTTTGAAATTTCCCTTCCCTTCCCTCCCTCCCTCCCTCCCTCCCTCCTTCCCTCCCTCCCTTCTTTCCTCTCCATACACTTGAGCAATTTTGGAAGGTAAAGGAGTTTGGTATTTGTCTAATGTAACTCTAAAAATATCAAGCTAAATCATATTTCTAGAAGATAAAGACCCAATTTGTTATTTTTTGAGGGGGAGACTCAGACCAGAAATAAAATGAATAGCATTTAATATATATAATTTAGATATTAAAAATGTATTTATAGATCAGTTTGTTTTCTCAGATAAGGTACTCCTAATGTTCTTAGCTATGTATAAGTAAGTTGGTATGATTTTAGACGAAGGTGTGCAAACAAGTGTTTGAGAAAACAGATATTATTAAATATCACAAAGAATTCACTTTACAGATGCATTTTTGTTTCACTAAACACCCCCATGAAAACATCCAGGATGTGTCTCCTGCGCTGGAAGCTTGCTTTCATATTTCTGCACATTTCTATCTATAAAACCATAAGACATAAAATCTTACTGATTGTGACTTGCTGAAAATCAGCCCAGTCCCTGTCATCTGCTAAGAAATGTTTCTATTACATTTCCCAAAACCTTTTTAGGACACCTGAATTCATCACTGGTTCCCTTTCTTTAAAAAGTGACTCCCTGGAGTGAGACCCTAGAACCATCCCTATAGTTGCTAGATTCTTTGGTTTGCAGAGAGTTCCTAACTAAAATAACTTGAGTTTGCAACTTCACCAAACAAAACAAAACAAAACTTGGTCATGTATCACAAGTCAGTAGACTTCCTTTGTTCCGTGGTATGCAATTAGATGCTTCTGAAAGAAAAGGTAAGTGAAATAAGAAGTTTCAGGAACAAGAGTGTACTATTTTAAAACAGGGAATGTCAAATGTTTTCCAACTGATTTCCAAAGGGCATTTACAGGTGACTTCTCAGGGCTGAGGATAGCTAATTATTAGCTACAATACCCAAGCTCCCATTGGAAACGACTGTCTCCTGACAGAAAGACACAGGGAGGAATGTTTTGTTTCATGTGTCCTTGAAGTTTTTGTCAGCATCAAGAAGGTGTGCTGAGCCAAAGTTAGAATTCTGCAGATAGGCAAAAAGCACAGTATTTAACAGCCCCCATTAATTGGGGCTGTTACATGATTAATTTGAGAAAAACAGAAGAGACCGAGTTCTTTACAACTCACAGTTGGATGCAGCGCACTAGAAGTAATCCTGTAAATTACACTTTAAATCTCCACCATATTCCGAGCAGATAAAATAGTGGCATGATTGACCAAACTCCTTTTAAAAGTACACATATTCCGATGCATCACAGTTATAAACAGATGGTATTTGGCCTCCTTCCTATTCTCAACATTTGGAATTTCTAAACTATGTGAATTAAACAATAATATTTTATAAACATACAAGGGATTTTGCTCACTGCTTTGTTAACATAGAAATTATACAATGCTGACATTTATTTAAATTTTAAAAAGTAAACAACAGTGTGCATTGAAGTAAAGCAAACTAAAATCAACACAGAGAAGTATGCCATGCGCACACTTCCTACAATGGCCTGTTGAATGGAAGGCCCTAATGGGTTGAAGAACAAATTGTAGCTTAGCCTCTAATCCTCAGTACTTCAAAGGCTCATTTAACGCCTCTCTGTAAACAACAGATATTTATTCCATAATTGGCTATTTGACCATCAGTGTTCATTGACTATGTGACCTGCCATTATGGAGTTAAAAGAAGCTCTCCTTCATTGGCTCACCAGCTTTCACAGTAGTTAGGGAAAGTGTCCTGGCAGTTTTAAAAACACACAAACAGGAATCAGTCTGACACTTGTACTGAGCATGAGAAACATTATGGTGATATCAGTTCATACATATTATATATATATAAAATCTCCCCTTTGGGGGGTATTACTGCCAGAAAGAAAGGGAAATGTATGGGGTCTTAGTCTCATTACATGAGATGCTTTGCTACAAGTTAGCTTCAACTCCTTAGCTCCAGTCTGAGAGGAGACTGACCTGTGGATCTGATGTCCACAATGGAAGGCATTTGGGTTTCACAGACTACTGTAAAATGTGCACTGTTGTGCTCTGATGAATAACGAATCAACATTCCAGTCTGTTTTATGATTTTTGAAAGCCCTGATCATCACTGTTTCCAGTCTGTCTTCTGGTGTACACACCCCAGTTGTCCTTGTTCGGCCCTCCAAGGGTAGGTTCATACAGGCCACCCTCTTCCAACCTGGGGATACTTTTGTCATATTTTAACCAGCCCACCTATCCATATCTTGAACCTACAGTTTGAGTAATAATTCAAATCCTAGAGGAAAATCTTGAGCCAGAGGTGTTAGAGATGGTCACCAACAGTCCCGGTCAGTGGGCTAACACGTCACCTGAGCGCAGTACTTTCGCATACAGCCTCTGTTGGCAAAAAGGAAGGGAATTACGCTCTGTACTGTGTTTGGATGGAAGGGAAAAGACCCTGCTGAAGTTAGGGACAAAGGACCCCCCCCCCATACATACAGCACACTCAAATAAATAAACGAAAACTAGTATTAGAAGTTCCAAAGTCTAAAACATTTCCCCATTTTCCAAACGCGTAGAGCAAGAGTGGCATATCGGTGTGGAGAGATCCGTCTCCCTCGTCCTTCACTTCAGTCCTCTTCTGTCGACTGGGCGCGAGAAGCCAAGCTTTTCATCCAAAACGCAGGCACCAGGTAAACCAGGAAGGCGCCCTACGCGTGAGACTTACATCAAGTTCTGTCCATGCCAAGCAGAGAGAGGAGTCTGCCTACAGAATCTCAGTGCCCACCTCCACTGGGCTCTCAGTCAGGTTTAGAACAAGTGCTGTGCGTGTGTGCGCGCGTGTGTGCGCGCGTGTGTGCGCGCGTTTCTGGTTTGTTTGGAGCAGCTATTCGCTCAGCGAGGGCCGAGCATGGCACACTCAGGGAACCGAGTTCTGAGCAAACCTCAAGCTCCTAAGGAGAGGGGCTCAGTTCTGCGGGGCGACGCTTCCTTGGGGTGCCCGCAGCCCAGCACCCACCCGCGAGCCAGGGCAGCGGGGAGCGCGCGGGGGTCGCGCTGCGCTCCTGGCGGTGACCTCCGCGTCCTTCTCCCCGGTCTCCCCGACCCGCTTTGCAGCCGAGCGAGCGAGCAGCGAGCCGGGCACCCCAGCCCCCGCCGCCACGCTGGCTCTGCCCGCGCCGAGGCGTGCGCGCAGCGGCCCCGAAGCAGGCACCCACCGCCCCGCACGCTCCTGGTGCCCCCCGCTTCCCCCGGGGTGGTAGGAACAGAGGTAGCCAGCCCCAGACCCGAGATCCTTAATTACAGATTAAATACAAGACTGTACAGCGCATTTTCCATGTGCCCGCTGATGGCCGCGACAAAGAGAAGCAGAACGTTGGGGGGGGGGTCCCCCTTTTATAATGCACTCAAATGTAAAATTCATGAGGTAGTAACTCTGGGTAGGTGGTGCCCGGGGCCAAATCACAGCTGCACACTCGGTGGTGTAGGAGGACATTCTGCTGATGTACCCAGAGGTCTGGGGAAACTTACAGAAAGTGACTATAAATACCCTTTCCAGCAGCTCACTTCTTCAAAACTTCATTACTCATACATTTTTAAGTTTTAAAATTTGGTGCTTAAAGTGTTGCGATTTATTACTTTCAATAAGAGCCCCCCCGCCCCCCCCTCTCTCTCTCTCTCTCTCTCACACACACACACACACACACACACACACGCAGAGTTTTGTTTTGCAATTCAGTAGATTCTATTTGATTGGCCTGGAATCACCACATTAGAAATACAGGCAAAGCTAAACAGCAGAGAACATGGCTGCAAGCACAGTCTCTATGGCTCTGCTGTTCAGATGGAAATGGGAGTCAGGTCTGCTATGTTCCCTTTCCTTTTAATTGACCAAGATGTCTCTGAAACCATCTTCACCCTGTTCCCTGGATTTGGAGCTGAGTTCTTCAGAGAAGGTAACATGCACAGACTCCCAGGTTTGCTGGCTGGTCAGTACAAGCCTCCAGTTGGGCCTTCAAGGCTAACACTGAAATCACAGGACAGGTGACCTCCAGGATGATCCTGACCCACCACACCCCTGTGTTCCTCTCTGCTGGCCGGGTCAGCTTGTTTCTCGGCTAATAATCTATTTACTCCGGGCTGACATAGGATGTACCAGGCCACAGTTATCTTCCCAACCTTCCCCTTTGTAGAAGTTCTCACAGTTTTCACTTTTTTTTTTTCCCACTAATGACATTTTCCCAATAGTACTTGGGGGTGGGTGCGATTCAAAGTGTGTTTTCATGTGGTTCCAGTTAAGTGACTTGCCCACACCCCAAATCATACCATTCGCATTCAAGATTAATAGCTACATATCAGTAATTCTTAAATACTTTCTGATGCATAATTTCAATTTAAATGATCCTGACATGATTGGCCAAGGAAATGCCTAAACCAAGATGTCTGTGGACTGGTTGCCAGCCAGACGACAGCGGGGGACAGTCTCATTGAGAACAGGGCTAAATTTCCTCAGTGGTAGAAGCTGAAACACTTCTTTCTCACCTCCCACGAAGTAGATTAGCAGATTAACAAAATGATGCAAGTCACACAAGTTTTCAGCCCTCTTCCCACATATTTAGGGAAGCTTTACAAAAAAAGTCCTCTTAGGCATGTGGTGCTCTGAGTCAGCCACACCCTCTCTCCACTTCTTGGCTTTATCCTTCAGTAAAATAAATAAGGTAAAAGAGCAAAGCAGGCATGTGCTTTTTCTTATAGCTTTCCTGTGCTTGAGTAGATCATTGTGCTGCGGGTGATTTCGGCCAGTTGTTAGAGTTCTTACCACCCACTGAAGAGCAGGGCAGGGTTTAGTTTATATTAATAAATGATGCTCATGACTAGGTTTCTAGATGCCAGAAAACTGATTTGTTTTTTCTAATGGGTGGAGAAAGCAGAATGGCAATAAAACTTGCTTTCAAGCCCCTCAAACTCCTTGGCCTCACACGTCTATGTGTGATGTTTTGGGTTCTTTTCCGAGTGTACCTCAATTTAAGTTCTCTTATCATAGGCTGCTTTTTTGACTCCAACTTTGTGGCTATAGACCCTGTTATAATTAAATGGATAGAAAGTATTGTGTTTCTCTTTGCCAGCTTCAAGTGTGTAAAACTCCCTATTTATCCCCTCCTCCCATTAAGAATTTCACAATAAATCCCTGTGCCAAAAAATTAAAATCAGCAACTTCAGACACCCAAAGAGGAGGACAGTAATCCACTTGGTAAAATACTCAGAACTCCCTCTCTCAATTTCAGCTCCTTTTAATGTAACATTTAGTAATCACAGCTGGCTCCTTACACTTCCTCCCTCCTTTTTACTCGGGATCATATTGGCCTTGTTTAACCTTCATTTCCTCTCCTACATTTGTCCACACTCTTCTTTGATCACGCTTCTCTCTCCCTTTCTGCTGCCTGAAAGCAGTAAATACAGCTAAGACTCTTAACTTTCTGGTCAAATCCCCTTCTGGCCGCCCCCATGTTCACTTCTCACTGTCCAGTTTTCACACATCCTTGCAGAGTTAAGGCTCCCTGTTTCCCAGATCATGAAGTTATGCTCCACAATCCTGAAGCAGAGGCCTTTCCCTTGGCATGCTCCTGGCCTTTGGAATGTCTTTCCTGGCTGAGCAGGCACTTTGGTTTGCCTGAGATTCTTAAGTAACAATTCAAATCTAATTTGTTCAGTTAGGTTTTCACTCAGAGCAGCTCTGCTCTCTGCTCGGTGCTCCTCGATGGTGCTTCCTTGGAGCGTGTGCTGTCAGCGCAAGATGTAATATCCTTATATTGTACTTGATTATCAGTTTGCAAAAGCAGCTGCAAGCTTTGATATCTGTGTAAAGAAATATCAGAAGATAATATGCCATTGGTATTTATTACTCTATAATTAAGGATGTGTCAGTGTTTGCCTTTAAAAACTCTATTTTCAGAAATTCATATCTCAGGCATAAATTTCCCTATGAATTAGAGTCTAATACCATATTAGAAGTATCTTCTTTTTAAGTTATCCCTCCCCTTCCTTTTCTTTCCGGGAAAATGCATTTCAGGATGTAATTTCTGGGTTATCTATTTGGAATGAAAGACAGCGGTCCCGGCACCACCCAACTGAAGGTGCTGCCTGCCCTGCCACACCTGCTGCCTCTGCTCTGTGCACCAGGTGAGATGTGGGTGGATAAGCAACTTCATCCTTGTAGGACTGAAAGGCAACAGAAAAGAGTCCATTTAGAAACAAAAGCAGTGTGGAGTAGAGAATTCCAGTATCAGAAGTGGACACTTTCATTTGTTCATCTGGAATCCATGTATGGTCAGGCAAGCAGTTGTATCATTTTCTTGAGATAGCCAAGGATGAGAGGAGGGGAAGGAAGAGGGCACACAGGCGAACACAAATGTTTTCTTCTCCCCCTTCTTTCAGAGCCAGTTTGGACCAACTGAACTGACTACAATTTACAAAGGGAACAGAAGATTTGAGTCCCAGACCTGCCTCTGCCATCTCTGGACCCAAAGCAGGTCTGTTGCTTTCTAAGTCCTCGATTCTCATGTGTAAAACTGGAGAGGTCACCAAGACAAACCCTTGATAGGAGAGCCAGGGACATCACACACCCCATGTAACAATGTGAGAACACAGAGAATGGTGGAGCTTGTGACAGGGCAGACTCAAGAGACACCATGCCCCCTAAAGTCAGGGTAGCAGCAACCATAAAATCTCATTAAAATACTGGCCACAGTGCATGATCTCCAGTGTGCCTTTCAACACCACAATGTGTGCCACAAAGCAACCCCTTGCTGCCTTTTGCTTATTGGGTAAGAGATTGAACTTGAGGTATAGTTGAGTCATTTATCCTGACCTTGGTGATTCTTGAGAGGCACACCTGTGACCCTGACCACATCCATGTAGAGAAAAGCTCTGCAGGAAGTCTTCTTGTATCTCTTATGTTCTGCCTCCACTCTCACAACCTGAGCCATTTGTAAATTGATATTGGAAACATTAAAATTTTGAATACAAAGGAGTCCACATTCCCAGAAAAAGGTCCCCCAGTACAGATTCCCAGTAGGAGTCACATCTAATGTTCCACATTCTCTATCTGATCATAGTAACTGTGAGGAGTGTCACAGACACATTTTAGATTATTTCCTATATTCATTAATATCTTGTCAGTTTATGAAGACACTGGAAAACCTTTCCTAGGTTAAAAACTCAGGTTATAAAACTAGAAAATGCCCCTCCCATGATATCACAATACCCCAGTGCCACATCATAGTGCCATACTGTGACATTATAATTCCCCACTGTGAATCACAATGTCCCAAGGTGACATCATAATGTTCCACAGTGACACACTATGACATCATAATCCATACTGTGACAGTACCTGTCACATCAATACCACACGGTGACACTGTCAAAGAAAGAGAAATGTACAGTGCTTTCAGGAGCTGAGAGCTCTTAGGATCATTGAGTTTTTCAAGATAAAAGCACTGCACTTAGTTAACACCTGCCTTCATTTTACCTTCATTACCTTCAAAAGGTAGTTCATAGAGCCATAGTTTCTCATTTTTCAACTGAAATGTCACAGCAGCCTGAAGCAAAGGAACCCATGGACACAAGTCTGACTTTATCCATAGTATGACTTGTTTCTGAGTTACAGTAAAGCCCTTGGCTCCTGGTAGGAAGGCTTTCTTATACAAAATTGGCAGTTGGAGCAGCCTCTGTCATTTTCTGAGGGAAATATATGGTTTTGGTTTAGGAAGTGAAGAAATGTTAAGAAAGCACGACAATGAGATTTACCCGGTGTGTCCCCAAGAAGTAGTAGCTCCAATCAAAAGGGACACCCAATAATAGCATTTAAGACACAAAAGAGACCTGACAGAGCAATGAGTAGGCCTCTCTGAACCATGAATTAGCTTAAGAAATAGCTGTTGGCCAGAGAGATGGCTCAGTGGTTAAGGTGCTTACACACAAAGGTTAATGAACTGGGTTCACAAAGTGGCGCATGCATCTGGAGTTCATTTGTAGTGGTTGTAGGCCTTGTCATGCCCAATTCTCTCTCTCCTTCTCCCTATCTGAATCTCTCTGGCTTGCAAATAATTATTTTTAAAAAGAAACAGGCTGATGATTGTAAAGTGAGTGTGCCTCTCCTCACAGATCTATGCCCTTCTTTCCACCGGCATTCCTCTAAAAGTCCCAGGCTTAGAACATCAGTGTTAACTCCTACCTCTTTTCAGTGCAATACTTTACTTAAATGCACAGCTTTGATAGCAGGTGGAATTGCACACAAGTTACATTTCATTAATAGCTTTGAAGGGGGAGGGACTGTAACTTACCTTAGATTTAAAGCTGAAGCATGTCTATGTTGATGTCTGTAATATATTCTTTTCATTATTAAGTATAAGATCTGATAATAAATATTCCCCAATTTTCTACTACAAGACAGGCAGTTAAGACAAACTTGTCAGTAGTCTGTAGAAGAATCACAGAACATGTCAACACCAAAGGACTGTAGGAACTCGAGTTTGAAGACTAATTCCACCATGCATAGAATAATAGACCTTGATACTTTGATGAAGTTTTTCTGTAGCTCATAATATATTTCTGGGTAGCAGAATCTTTCCCCCAAACACATTTTACTCTGAAAAGTACAAAATATCATTAATACCTTCATTATAAAATGAAATATTTGTTTCTGATGCATTTTAAGGTGCTGAATCTTGATCTTAATCTGTGCAGCCTTTTATTGCTTAGCCTCCCCCTGACTTACGGGTTTAGTTGCCATTATTGTTGGGTACATTTGAAGAACTAAGAAACAGAGCAGAGCATTCCACCCTAACTATGTATCAAACAGGAGCATCTTGGGACATGTCTTTTCACCTATTTCCCATCAGCATGACCTAACGGGGTGAAGAACTAGGTATCTTTTTTTTTTTAAAGTATTTAGGGCAAGCATACTAGACACTTTAAATTGATTTTTACAAGAATAAAACAAATATATAAAAAAATATCAAACATTTAGGCTGGAGAGATGGCTCAGTGGTTGAGGCACTTGCCTCCAGTGCCTAGGGCCCCGGGTCGGTTCCCCAGGACCCACCTAGGCCAGACCCACAAGGTGGTGGCCTTGGTGCTGTCTCTCTCTCTCTCTCTCTCTCTCCTCTGCTTGAAAATGAATAGATAGAATATTAAAAAATATCAAACATTTAAACAAAACTTAAACAAAAATGCAGATATTTGATCTTTTATGACAGTAATTAATGTGTGAACTTTATTTTCAGTTATCAACTGACTGAACTAATTTAGTGTTTACTAACTTGTGTATACTCCATTTTACTATATCATGGGTGTTGAGAAGCACATGCATGCACAGATCCACAGATAGGTCTTTTTAAATAGACGAAAATCACACATCTACAAAACTTTATTACTTAGATGTACTAATACCGAATTTAAAAACATAGTTTTCATAAATGGCAACTTTTTAAGTTTTTATCCTGGAAGGAATGATGGCATAGCTAAACTAGAAGGTAATCTGAATTTACGATTATAGAGAAAAAGCACTCATACAGTTTACATTTATTATCACATTTCTCCCAAACGAGGGTCAATGTATGGGATGTACAATCCGAAAACCCTTTCATTTTCTTCCCAACAGTTAGTGAGAAAACACATATGGATAGCTGTTGTCCATATACACAACATATATACACAACAGTTTCAAAGCAGAAAAACACAATAAAACTTAGTACTGTCTCTTGACCATATTATCTATATTACCTCAAGAAGTCATCATTTATGTGACAGCAAGAAAAATCTTACACAAGATAGTCATCTATGGACTTCTTGTTCCCAATTATCTTTTGTCTTGTTCTCAAATGGATCACACCTGCTAGATTCCACAGTCTTCTACTGGGAGAGACTCCTGAAACAGTTCTGAGTTCTCTGTCCTCTGAGCAGTGGCCAGGTGGGCCAACACACTGTGGATCTCATACTGGATGGGGAAAGAGATGCAGCTCATTGTTTCTGCTTCCTACTCTTCCTGTGTTGGTTTCCAGGTCTCCCCGTCAGGATTCTTTTCATTGGTCTACCTGACTGCTCCTCTATTCTGAGGGCTGTTTCTGGCTTGCTAACCTGCTCTATTTCCTGTCTCCCATTTTGCTGTCACTTGGGTTCTTTGGGACTCTGGTGCCACTGTCTGACCATTTCAGAGGCTTGTTAGACCACCCAGTCCTTCTAGAAACAGACCCTAGGTTGGTCTTTGTCTCATCACTTTTCCCTGGTTCTTCCTCCCTGCAGAATACAAAAGCTATCCATTCAATCGCTAGGAAAGTTACAATTCACCTGTGAGTAAACAGAAGATGGTTTATCAACAGACTTTACCTTAATGACTACAAATGTTTACCTCCTGCTTTCCAGATTTTTTTGGAAATGTCATAATAGCTAGCAAACATTTGCAAAACAGATCCTTGCTCATCTGGAAAAGAAACAATTGTATTCGTTGTCTCTGACACAAGGAAAACAGTCAGTGAGAAACACACAGATAGATGTACACACTTACACGTAAATGAATACGTTAATTACAAACCACGGTGGGCACTTTATTAAAAATTTATTGTACAATTTAGTCATTCCAAACATTTTTTCTACCAACAAATCCAGCAGCTTGACTATTGGAATCATAAGTGATTGATCTTGAAAAGATTACATTTGTAGTTGGATACAAAGACTTTTGAAGAATATTTGTATCAAATTATGGGTTTTGCTAGGAGTATTTTAATTTCTCTATTTATACTCCTGGAAAAAATTAAAACAAGTGTCTCAGTGTTCATTTTCTGGGTGAGAGGGCTCCACTGACTGTACTTGCCATGTTCGTCCGAATTACAGCTGTTTATCTTGCAACTTTCTTTAAGATTAATTAAATGCAAATGTAACTCTTGTGAATCATGGGAATACCTGCCAGACCCCTTATTAATACCTTCACTTAAAACTCCTGTGCCAGAGAGTCATTAATTTGCTAAAAGGAAAGAGCTAAAGCAGCCCTTTGCTCTGAGATGGCTGCCCAATTAGTCCAGTAGCGTTCTGAACCTCCTTTCAGGCCCCGTGGCCCTTTGAGGACACAAGAAGGCTCCGATGATAACCTGGCAGCCCAGGTAGAAACCCAGCCAAGTGCAAGCGTTTGAAGCTGCAGTTTGGCTGCCATCGTGTCGGCAAAAAGAAAGAATTCAGGCACCATGTCATCCAGTACAAAGGATAAAAACGGATTCAACCGGAAATTCAATGTGGCACCACATATGGGATACATGAGTGCGGTTATACAACAGGCCACATATTTTTTTTGAACAGTCTCCTACATGTGATGCCGAGGACATGTGTAACCATCATAACGTCTCTAGGAATCTGTATTTAATTTGAGTTGGGGTGGTGGCAGGGATTGGAGATCTGAAGCCGCCACAGGTTTGTGGCAGATGGCTCTGTGTCAGCTATGACAAGCAGCCAGGCTCGGCTTCCTCTGCAGATTTTCTTTTCTCTCTGATCAGGTAAATATGGGCACACACTGGAAAGTTCTTCAGATTCTGCCTTAGGCTGCAAGTTTGTGACTTAGCCCCATCTGTCACAAATCTTCACTGGGATCTGTTGTAAGCAGAGACCTGAATTTGCCGTGTAGGGCTGTCCACGAAAATGGAGCCACTTCACCCTGAACAGGGGAGGGAGAGAAGAGCAAGCAGTGAAGAAGCAGGAACCACTGAAACAGAGACGCCTGCAAAATCACATCACTCAGACCCACAGGATTCCCAAAAGCCACCAAGCTCACGGTTCTAGAGTTCCACCACCTCGGGTGCCCCATCTCTGACTGGTTTACAGTGTCACTGTTTCCAACTGGAGGAGAAGGCTTTGTGCGAACGGGGACAGTCTACTGCACACATTTCCTGGCTCACGTCATTCAGGAAGGCTGTTAGAAGTTTATCATCCAACTTTTCACTTTTAAACAGAAGGTACACAGCACTCTTAATACATAGTTTGGCTAATGTGAATTTCACTTTAAAGTAGTGAGGATACAAGATAAATGTCCTTACTATACGAAGAATTTATAAAGTGCTTCACATTTACAAATGGGTTTGTATTCGTTATTTCATTATAACACTACCTCAGGGGGAAAATGCTATTATGGTTGAAAAAAAATTCTAGATTTGCAGATGAATCACATAGAGGCTAAGAAAAAAAATATCACCCACAGCAGCAAAAGACAAAACCTCCAACCAATCTGAACCTGACAAAGCTTACTATGCTGGGGGTTTCCTGATTTTATGTTATTTAGACAAATCCAGTCAAAGGAAAACCAAACCACACAAAATCAAGGGGGGGGGCGGGGAAGATCAGAAGGGAATGAGGAAGGACTATGGTGGACAGGAAGAAGAAAAACGGCTGCCTTTTATTTTGATGTTCTGGCTTGAGATTATAGGAAGCCCTTAAAATGTTACAACTGTATATATTTTCATTTTTTAAGGAAAAAATTAAGGATTATCAAGGAGTGCTATCAGCAGTGAGCACCACTGTGTCCATATCTAGAATGTAAGCTCGAATTCAAAGGGACTCTCAAGTGACTGTTTCTTGAAGGGAATTTAAAGTGCCTTGGCTGTGCTTCGGAGAGATGCAGCCTGAATCATTAAGGCAACCACAAATGGCTTTTCTGGGCATTGAGTCTGCCTTGTAAGGTAATCAATGTTTGGAATTAGTTTGAGGCAGAAATCTGAAAATTCTTCTCTCCTCCACATAACAGAGATTATAAAGGACTCAAGTGCTGAAGAACTTGAAGAGGACAAAGTAAAAATCTATAGTTACCCTCTGAAAAATCCTAAGAAACTGTTGGCCACTCTCAAAAAGCACGTGCTTTACTCTCACTCTCTCTGGCTATGGCTCAGTTTATAAACAAGAGCAAATGAGAAATAGATAGGACCAGAATGAATTTCTTCTCTCAGTTCGTATGACGTCTACTTTATACACTGGCTCTATGTTTCTGTTCTAATTTTCAGCACTGATAACAAGGTTTCTAGAGTATTTAAAAATCAAATGATTAAAGGTTGTCTAATAACATAAAGTATTGATCTCAAATAATTGTTGGAAGTTTTCAGTAAGTAAAATTTAGGCACAAACCCCTGCAACTTTATGGTGTAGACTTGTTTGGTTTGGAAAGTGAAGTATATTGTCAGTGTAAGAAGTCAGCCCATGAATGGCTATCTTATGATTTATTCTAGAAACTTTTGTTCCAGGTAGGCGTGGAGCCAGAGGAGCTCCCTACTGTGGATAAGATGGATCTTACTTTTTTTCAATGCAAGTAGATGGTCAGTGTAACTGCCTACCTGGAGAGGGCATGTCTTCATGTTACAAGAGAGTTACCATCAATGACTATCTCATACATGGAAACATTTTAGGAAGAAGTTTAATTAATACACACACATACACACGCACACACACACTCACATTTTATTTATTTATTTATTTTTTTGTTTTTTTTGAGGTAGGGTTTCACTGTAGCCCTGGCATTCACTATGTAGTCTCAGGGTGGCCTTGGACTCACAGAGATTCTCCCAAATGCTGGGATTAAAGGCATATGCTATCATGCCTGGCTAAAATAATTTTTAAACTAAGAAAGTGGCTTTAGAATTTTTTAAGATTAAGATACATTTAATTACTGCATGCATTGAAATTCTTTAAAGATACTAAGAAATTTTTTGTGTGTATGTGTGTGTGTGTGTGTGTGTGAGTTTGAGAGAGAGAGAGAGAGAGAGAGAGAGAGAGAGGAAAGAGAGAGAGAAAGGAGGGAGGGACAGGAGGGATGGGGAGGCAGGCAGGCAGGCAGGCAGGCAGGAAGGAAGGAAGGAAGGAAGGAAGGAAGAAAGGAAGGAAGGAGGGAAGGAGGGAAGGAAGGAATGAAGGAAGGAAAGAGGAGGATTGAATGCACACAAGGAATTTAAATCTCAGGCTTAGAAATCATTACAGGTAAGAAGTTATGGCCACACAGTTCTGTAACAGACACAGTCACTTAGAAAAATAAATTCCGTTTCTGCTTTTCAGTTACTACCATTGTTTCAAATCCTTTTGCAAGTTATAGCCCCTCCACTCTCACTCACTGAAAGCATGTCTGAAGTGAAAAGAAAGCCAAGTGTTAGTAGCCTTACTCTAGTCATTAAATTTCTATGTGCCAACCAATAAAAAAAATTAAATCCTAAAGTGAACTCTTAAGAAGTTGAGGTGGTTTAAAATGTAAACTTTTAACAACAAAGAGTAAGGTGTAGAAATATAAAAGGAACAAGTTAAAGAATTCATTGACATTCTATCTACCCTTTTAGATCTTAGAAGCATAAGATTTATAAAAACAAAACAGCATTGGCCAATGGAACAGATCTTAAAACAACAACAAAACCCCCTAAACCAGCCTAACATTCTCTTCACAAAACATACGAAAGATTGTTTTTCACTGCAGAAGAAAAGTAAGCAAAAGCTGTTGTGCAGGAAGTAACTCTCTTGTATCCAGGGACAGCAAACATACCTGCACATCAACAGAACAGAATTTGGAAAGTTATCATAATCTATTTAGGAACATGCTTTATTTCATCTGTGTACCTAAATCTTATGACAGAAAACCACATCTGTGCTCCTTCCTATGATTTCAACTTAATACCTTGTAATGTGCCATTTTCTTCTAATTATTGTATGTTAAACATTTTTATTACCTAAGATTTTAGACTAATTAATATTTTGATTAATTTTTAGATACAACACCACTAAGATTTATTAATAAGGACATATAGGAAAACAGCAAAAATCTACTGTAAAATACTTAAATTATACATGTAAGTGCTTATCATGTACTAATTTATAAAACTTTAAGATGGAGGATTTTATGATGGAAAACTAAAAATATATATTTTAACATGTAGCAATTCAATGAAGTAACATTTACAGTATAAGTTATTTTTTAAGCTGTATGAAGAATTTTGTATATTAACATCATACCACTAAGCTAACATTCTTTCAGAATTTTTCCAGAAGTTGTTTTGTAAAATAAATACTTATGGTCCTGTTATGGCAGTAACTGTATTAAAATATTTCAACTAGAGATCTACTTTCTTTTCTAACTATAGACAACTTGTTGCAGTAACTTTTGAAATGGTTAAAAATTCACAGATGTAGGGTAACAAGATTTAATAATACCAAATCTGAAGTAACATCAAAGACAGATAATTTTGATAGTGGAAAATATTTGTAAATACTTCAGTAAAAGTTCATTCAAAGCTTAACAAAAAAAATCATTAATTTAACTATGAAATCAATGAAAATAGGATTATATCATATATGGAAAATTAATCTATTTATAGTACTATTTACTTTATTTCTTTAATTTTCCCAATATGCATGTTTGGACTGCCTATCACAATTTGATGCATGCTTCATATGAACAAAACTACTATTGAACTTTAAAGATGAGGAAATCCTGGGGTAAGCCTTGGAGGTCTGCACTCTCTGAGGCTGTGTGTGTGTACGATACAATGGTATTGACTCAGGAGTGACGCTGAAGCCTGGAACTGTGCAGTCAGCATTTTAAACTATTATGAGCTACCTTCTGAACCATTGCCAAGTTAATAGACAATGAAAGATAATGAGCTTGAAATTGGGTGTTAAATTGCATTTTTGGTTCTCTCCCTTTTTCTTGAAGTTTAACTGTTTCCTGGAGTAACAAAGTCATGTTTTGATGTGTCACTAGGTAAAAATATATATTTTTTAAATTTATAAATATATTATATATTTAAATATATATTATATATTTTTTAGGCAATAAAAAAAGGTGAGAAAAAAGGCAGAGAACTGTATTTCCTGTATGAGGTTATATATTAACATAGGAGAATGAAAACAGGCTAGAGTGTAAACTATATTAACTGTATGTAAAATGAAGAGGCTATCTTCATAGGTATAGAAAGGAGAATTCCTCATGGCCTAGAGCCATCTTGAAGCTCATAAAGCAGATTTCTCCCACTTTAGTTACTAAGACTTTTAGGACCTCTAGGTACATTTCAACAATGTAAGATTCTTCATTTAGGTGAGGAAAGCAGAGAGTACACAAGCAGCCCAGTTGATGATGCTATTTATATACACAATTTTCCTTTTGACTTTGCCATTTAAGAGCTGGGGCTCATGGTCTTGATTCTAAACAAAGTGAGGATTTTTATGTCATCTTATTAAAAAAGATGAGGAAAAATACTCGACTTCTGAAAGACATCTTTATAGTAGTTCAAAAATGAACACCAAACTTCACTGATGTCATTCACCTGCATTTTTGAGGATTGAGATTTCATTATGATGGGAAGAAAGGCTTATCCTCATTAGTATAATTGTAGAATCTTTCCTTTACTTCCTTTTAAACTAATGAGTTACATTAATCCAGGTTCATTTTTATAAGCCCCTCAGGGCTAAATGTAAAGGACAGTCATCTTAGAAAACAATAAATTTAGAAAAAGCATGTACTGTGCATTAAGTGCACGTATTTCATAAGACCTAGGTTAATACAACTGGCATTCAGTTTAATTAATCCTTGTTAGTATAACAACTAATATCCCTCCCTAGCATGTTTCCTTTAAACATTAGTATGTTAATTAAATGTTTTTTCTAAGATTTCTCTTTGTACTTCAATATAGAATTTATATCACGTAAATCTCTTCTCAGTAACTACCTTATAGAGATGTTTTCTTATAATATCTGGTCTCTTACAAAAATTCTGGAGCCTCTTTGAAAGCTGTTCAGGTGTGGAATACAGATATTCAGCTGCAGGAAAAACAGATACATTTTTAATGAAACAAAAACCTCAAAGCACACACTCGATATTAGTCACTTTACTAATTAAAAATGCATATTGCTCTGTGCCGCCTCGTGTTTTACATTATTTAAGCATGATTTTATAAGGTTACCTCAGCTCACAAGGATGTTTAATGCTAAATAAGACTGTGTAGTTGTGCTGTTTAGACATCTCCTCTGGGTGATTAAAATACATTATTCTAATGTAACACAATGCATATGTGATATATTTAGTGATGAGAATTTTTTTCCAAGAACTGGCACTAGAGTGGTATATACCCTGTATAACAGTTGCATATTATTAACTAGCCAATTGTTTAAATAATTTGGTGTGACTTTCAGTCCTTGATTTTTCTCTGTATATGCCATTAAAAAAATCTGCAAGCAATTGCAGCAACACTGACCTGCTTATAAAAATCCATCATTATGGAATGTGTATGCTAACAATGAAGAATGCTATTTGAAAACTTGCTTTTTTGTTATCTTAAAAGAACAGATGGTAAATATAAGCTTGCTCTAATGTATTAAAACACATAAAATTTTCCTTAACACTAACATGTTGACTTGCCAAATAAACAATTGCTCCTGCTTAAGTTTATTTTCAAACTTTTAGTTTAGCATGAATCATAGATTAAATCACAACAAAGACAAAAGTATATTGGAATAGCTACCTGGAAATATTTCGGGATAAACCAAATCCTTGGGACAAAGTGGGTAACAACCACAGTACACAGCTTCCAACCTAAAGAAAATCCAGAAAGAAGACAAAAATATATCAAAAAGACATTAATTAGCATTGGAAGCTGAAAGTGATTTTGTTTGCCTAAGTTAACTGTATGAGCCCAGAGTTTACAGGGGGGAATAAAAAAGAAAAGAAAAAAAGAAAGAAAAAACAAAACAGAACAAAACAAAAAAACCCACGGTCGGCAGTACAATCCTAAAAGCCAAAGTTGCTCTTTTACAAGGTTTTAACGATCATATAGGAATTTCAAAGAACAGAACCAAGAGCATATGCTTTGTTCACTGAATTAATCAAAGCGCAGCGCTGCATTTTTTTTGTTTTTAAAATACTGTTTAACACATTTTATAATCAGCAGATAAACACATGTAACAAAATGGTAAACTATGGACAGCTTTTCTTAATAATGCTGCAAAGCCTCAGAATGTTCATTTTTCAAAATTTGTTTAAATAAAATAGCAAATACTTTAGCACGGAAGCCGTAGGAATGATCGAGGCACTTCTAAACGCAGCAGAAAAAAATTTACAATCTGTTGTGATGGGGCATTCTCAATTCAAGCTCATGCTTAACAATGTACATGCAGAATATAACACTCTTCCCTTTGTGGAAAAACTCTTATTAAAGATTACTTTAATGAACATGTTACTTTGTTGACTAAGAATGTAGCTCACTTTCTATTATATAAAGAAAGAATACTTTTATAATTAAACAAACACACAGAAAAGTTTCACTTTGTGACGGATTCTCTGGGGACCAGCTGTGGGAGGTTTTGCTTCTGGCTCACTGGTAAGGGTTAAACAGAAGGAAGGTCCTGCCCCTTGATGGCTCTGTTAGGTCAGCATAATGCCTATTGATCTGACACGTAATAAACTTTGAAGATACCACTGTCATTTCTGTTGGCTAGAAATTATGCAGCGAAACAGAAAACACTCTTTAAAATATGTTTATTTTATGAGAAACTTTGAATCACATCCAAAATGTTGACCAAAGGCAGAATTTATTTTGAACTGCAGAATTTTTTCGGTCCAAGAATAATCTGAAGTCATGTCAATGTTTACCTTGTTTATTTACAGTGACAAAGTACATGCAATTTAAGCTGTTTTAAAGTGGGTGATGTTTTCCTTATTTTTATTATGTTAAGCTGAAATTAGTTTAGAGGAAAAGAATTTACTATTTACTTTGAGCTACAAATTGTGGAAAAATGCTAAGTTCAAGTTTTGCTTGAGAACTGATAAATTACCACATAGCACAACAGAAACGCAAAGGTTCTAGTTACCAGGATTAGTTTCAGAATTCAAACTAATATATAACTCTTTTTCTACATGTGTATGGTAAATATAGAAATTCTTACTGGATGCACAGCTCTGAGCCATAATATCCTGCAGTACAGGCATTAAGAAACTTTTAAGACATAATTCACAAGCCAAAAGAAAATATTCATTTTATCTGAAGATACTCCATCTTAAAATGCTGTGCCAACCAAAAAACAAATACATATGAACATTCTCTTATCATTACGTAAAATCAGAAGAGTGAAGTCACAGGCATTACAGAAAGTGCACATGCTATCTGCTTTTTAATAATGGCTTTGCATTAGTGTGTTCTGTTCCCTATAGAAAAGCACAGGCCAACGTAACATTTTGAGTCACTGTATGAGTATGTGTCATACCATGCTCAAAAAAGACCCCGTGCTAATGAACATGCAGTGCAGTAAGATAAGAATAGCATTATTTGATGCTGGAAGAAAACACTATAAATTCTGGATTTGGACTTTTATTTATAAATTATCTTTTCATGATTATACCTCTAATTCATTAAGACACATCTATCATCTCTTTTGGTCATATGTTTGACTTGTTAAAATACTAAACCTTACTATTTAGCTCAGGACTACATTTTAAAAACCTGAACTAGGCTGCAGTATTTTAAA
>PVHP010000076.1:34563-132063 GCA_004024765.1 Zapus hudsonius | reverse complement strand
TCACTTTGACAATATAAAGTCTTTTGGTGAAATTAAAATCTAAAAGCATAGAGTATTAAAATAGATTGAATATATTGTAATCAGCGATATTTATTTCTATAATGGTTTTTGCAGGCCAAGTCAGTTTAAACATGTACAAGAGTATAGCTACTATGTGTAATAAGCTATGTATAGTAGTCTATATATATTGTTTTGATAATATATGTGTTTTGATATGGACCATGATCAAAAATTTGATACTATTGCTATATTAGGATATTTACATCATATGACATTCTTCAACTTGCTACTGATGAAGTTCAAGTACACTTCTAAAAAAATATCCCCTGGACACTAACAGAAAGAAGGTAGCATATGCACGAGAGGTCAGGAAAAGTTTATGAAAATGAAAGAGCATGTTCCCCTCAGTGATGTTTGTAGTTATAACTTCCAAGAAAAATTGCTTGAGTGATGTTTGAGAGGTCTTCCCCTGGTAGGGTGGAACCATGGTCATGTCTTAGGAGTTGCATTCAATCTTCTGGTTTCAGTAGAAATGATATCTAACCCCTCAGAGAAGCTGCAGGAGGATAGCATAAGCCAAGGTATGGCACACGTGGGAGGGATTCTCAAAGGACAGACTGAGGAGTAAGACTGGGTTGCAAGCACCCCTTCCTGCCCTGGAGGATGTCCCAAGCATTTAGGAGGGAAGGGCAGTGGCAAAGTTAACCTTTCCTGAGAAAGGAGAGGAGAGCTGCTCAGGTACCTCAGAGAACGTCACCCATCCAGGGTTCCATTAAGATCCAGCTAGGGTAACTGGGCCTGAAGCTAGGAGAGCCTGCTTAAGCCTGCTTCAGAAGTGGTACTTCCTAACCAGAAATTTCTTCTATTCAGTTCCAACATGGCCCATTACAGGAACCAACTACAAGTGATGAAGTGTGACTGATGTTATGAGGCCATACTGGGAGGGAGGCAGGGGACAGGAAGTAGCATATGCATTGGGCTTTGACCAGGTGGAGAAGGGCATGAGTGTCTATGGTTCATTAGCCACTAAGACAAGACAAGGAGGTAAGTGCAAGGGTGCATTCAACATAGGGCAGAAAGACCTGAACTTCATGTGACATTAGGCTGAGGTCAGGTCATGAAGAACCCCACTTGCTACATTCATAAAATCTACAAGCCAGATACTTAAGTTAAAATGAAAAAGGCAATACATTCTATGTATGTATGTATGTATGTATGTATGTATGTATGTATGTATGTATGTATGTATGTATGTATGCGAGCCCCTGCTTGTATAGTCTGGGCTTATGAAGAACACTGACACTATATGTAGATGTATTGCATAGCAAAATGCTCAGGGGCAGGGAGACCAATATGAATCCTTTGCAGGAGGCATGGGTCCAGAACATAAGGGCAAGTCTTGGAGAAGAGGCAACAGAATGAGGAGCAGATCAGAAATGAATAGGATCTTAGTGCCCTCTTAACTATGGGACAACAGAGAAGGGAAGCGATTGTCATCTATTCTCTAACCTTGGAATCATTTTCATGGGATACAAACTCTGATGTGAAATTACTGAGAAATAAAGTATATTAATTTATATAATTCAGAAATAGTAATTTGCGGGCTGGTGAGATGTCTCAGTGGTTAAAGCACTTGCCTCCAGTGCCTAAGGCCCTGGGTTCAATTCCCCAGGACCCACATAAACCAGACCCACAAGGTGGTGGCCCTGGTGCTCTCTCTCTCTCTCTGCTTGAAAATGAATAAATAAAATATTTAAAAAATAGTAATTTGCACTGCTCCTCCTCTGCATGTAGATGTTGCTGCAAGTTCACCAGTCTTGGTCATGACAACTCGTAAATTCTTTGCATTTAAATTTACTTTATTCTTGGCAAAATTGAGACCTCCTGACATTTGATTATTTCTTATGGTATTATAACCTTTTTTATTAGGTGTGTAACTTTGGGCAAGTTTTTTACCTTTAAACTTTAAGTTTTTTACCTGCATAGAGGAGAAGATAGAAGTATTGAGGGGACTATTGTGATATAAAATGAGATCCAAACACAAAAGCTTATCCTCAACATGGCATAGAATAAAAAAGTTTGGTAGAATATTATGCTTATGACACTGGGCTGACACTACCACAAGTCTTGATCTGTACTGTATATTTATAGTGTATACATCATTCCTTACATGCCCATCTAGGTATTCAGGTTAAAAATGTAGTGTATATTCTCTCCTTATATATTTACATATAAAATAGACAATATAAAATTGTTTTTATTATTTTTAGTTCATGAAAGTTAGTAATTGTATTCAATTTCTTGTTTTCACTAAGAAATTAGAGTTTAGAGGTAGAATAATTATTAAATTTTATCATCCTGTTTGTATATACATATTACATGCACACACACACAGGTTGGGTTTAATTCTGAAGTCTCCACTTCTGCACATTTTTTCATTGTCATATTTGTGAATCTGAAACACATTCTTAAAAGTGCATTTCAGGGCTAGAGAGATGGCTCAATGGTCAAGGTGCTTGCCTGCAAAACCTAATGACCTGAGTTTGATTCCCCAAGTCAGAAGCAAAGAAGTGGTGTGTGTATCTGGAGTTGTTTTGCAGTGGCCATTTTCTCTCTATGTCTGTCTTTCTCTATGTCTGTCTCTCTCTCTGCTTGCAAATTACACAAACAAACAAACAAATAGTTCATGGAAAAAATGCATGGCATTCATGCTCTGAATAAGGTAAGACATGCTTTCTATCACAATTCCTTTATAAGTGATATCTTTAACAATATGATCTTCAATTTATTTACTTTCTTTAAATTTCAGACTGACTCTGTAAAGATATATAATGTAATACTCTGGCACCCTATTTGGGATCATGTTAAAATAAATTATCTTAAGATATACTATCATTCTGCTAAGGTCTTTTCGGTCAGGAACTAACATGCTTATATCCATTTGAGTCTTCTTTCTTTTTGTCCACTGTAGTTCTTTCCTTCATCTCAGTAAAAGACTGGAAGACAGATGTCAGTTTGGGTTCTAGATTCTTGGGAAACCTAATTTTCCCAATCACAGTTTAGACGGGAACCACCTGTCCCTTTTAGGGACCATGTGAGGGCAGCTTCGTTTTCTGACAGTCTAATTTACATCTGTGTTTCTAAAGTGAAGTTTGTAGAAGTAATTTTCCTCAAGTATAAATTAGAGATATTAATATGTTAGATTTGTCTGTATTTCAGTCATTCTGACTAATATACTCAAAGCTATTTTTAAGTTATAGTTTAAACAAGCATAAGTATAAATATAATATAAATGTAATAAATAAAATGAAATAGTGCATAAATATTTTTGCTGTCAAATTAGATTACAAGATTACAAAAGGGAGGAAGAATGTTTTCTTCTCTTGGTATCCACAATACTTCAATATAAGAGGAATTTAGTAAATAATTCTGTTAGGGAAATTAATGGTAACTAAAAATTAATAACGAAAATAGACAGGTTTAGGGAAGGGTGTGTTGTGTACAAATTGAGTTCATTCAATCTTAGTAGTACATTTACTTCCTCTCACATATAATTTATCTTATAATTCAACATTAATTTGTCAATAGCTTTTCTTCTAATACACTTGAATTATAGAAAAATCTAACAATTTTATATTAATGGGAATCAATATTGTGTCCCTAGAATTGTCCTCACTGCTGACAATAAGACAGTAGGAGGAGCTGGGTGAAAAAGTAGAAGGGTCAGGAATTGCCACAAGATTATCCAGCTTTGATTCTAGAGTGAAGAGCCAGGAATATGCCAAAATCACAGTAATAGCCACTGGCACGCTGGATACTAACCAGAAGCTTTCCACATACCACTCCTGACCAGAATGACCTCTATCTACAAAAACCATTGTTCAGGTTTTCAGTTTCCTTGAGACCTTTCTAGCTGCCCTAATGTTTCTGATGTAAGCTCCTATTTCCTACCATGTCTGCATTATGGAAAGACAAGCCCTTTATAAAAGGCCTTGGCTGTTGGCGCACACAAGAGTATTTTGTTTAGAATTACCATTTGTGGGAAAATATTATGTATACAAGCACATTCCATTGACTTGATATCTTAAGTATTTACTTTTAAAAAAAAATGTTTTAATCATCTCAAGGGCTAACAATGTGACCTTGTCCTGAGAACTGGCCAAAACTCAAGTAATTGCATTGAGAAGTTTCTGGCCTTTTTGGTTCACTTATAACATAGAGTTAAATGAAAATGGTTTATGTTCTTTGCAGAAAAAAGGACTTTTGAAGTAGAGCATCACTCATGTCTTCTTTGGATCCACAATACATTTAAACACCCACTCCATATACACACTCTAAAGAGAAGGCCTGAGTCTTACAATAAAATCTGCATGGTAATTTAGCCAGCTCTTTTCCCCCCAATTACCTAACTCTACCAAAGTCATTAGTATAACTCACCGAAGTGGACAAGGCAGATGGTTTTTGTATCATTTCCCTTTCCCACTTCCTCTTTTTAACTGCATGGGCTAACTGAGGTTAACCTAGAAGGCTAGAGGACCTATCCAACCACTTTCTGCAGAGCAGAATTTCTCAATCTTGGCAATATGACATTGTAGGTTGGATGCGTGTTTGTTGATGGACTGATCTGTGCAGTATGGGATGTTCAGCTGCACCATTGGCCTCATAATGGGTACAGGACAGGAGAGCCCACCTGTGTTCTAACAATATTGACAGCAAAAGTGTCTATGAACATTGCCAAATGTCATTGCGATGGAGAGGGATGACTTTTGGCTGTAAATACTATGAGTGTTATAAAATGCTCAAAACACCTATAAGTGATAACTAAAATTAACTCTATTTCAGAGTTAATTCAAATCAGCCCTTAAAGGACACAGTTACAGAATGCATTTTTGGATACTGATTGCCTGCAAGAAGATAGTAGTCAGTTCCCACACATTTGTGGAGCTCTTTACTCAGATGAAGGTAGAAACCTGGACCAGCTTGGTGTTCTGTCTGAGCAGCCACAGACCTGTGACTCATATTAATGAGATCTGGTGGCTGGTAGTGCAGTTGGTCAAATACTTCTATTCCCTTAAGTTTTTGGCACAGAGCAGGACTCCCGTCACTGGTGACTGAGTAGTGCCTTGGACAGTTCTGATCAGTGAGTATAGTGGAGTCTCACACAATTTCTAAACCCATGCAGTTGTTTGGTGACAGGGGAGTATGTCTGCTTTCTTATCCTCTGTAAGTAGTAATGCTCAGGATGGTATTGCTTGGGTCTCTATCAGCTTGGGTCCCTGTGTATCTTTCACAGAAACAGCACTACTGCTTGTCTACATAAACACATGGTGTGGGAAAGAAGTAGATCTTATGTGCTTTAAAACATTGTGACTTTAAGGTTTTGTCACCTGCATACAGCCTTATTCTAAATGATATAAAAGATGACTGACAGGAGAGAAGTTTAGAAATAAAAAAAGGAATTACATGAAATAAAGACATCTTCTATTAAAACAAAACCAAGAAATAGAATACAAAACCATTTAGATCTTGCTTGATTTAATGTCATGTCCTAAAACATCTCTATTTCCATTCATTAATTCATTAGCATTTGGAAATTGTTTCAATGCATATTTTCCAAAATCTGGGAAGATATGCAAATTGCACTATTCTATCATTCTAAGCTTATTCATTCACACACTACTTGTGGAACACTAAATTTTAAGTGGGTTATTTTTCTACTTCATATTGGTTTTGCTATCATTCTTATAAGGAAGACAGAAGAAAGGAGAAACACATTTGAATATGTAAGGGATGAAGAGGTATTTATGAAATAAATTCAAGGTTTTTTTTTAAGCTTTCAATGTGCAAAGAGTTATCAGAGAAAATGGGACTGGCCCACACAATTGGCCAGGAATTTCCTAGCATTATCATTTTTTTAAACCTATATAGTGCAGAATTAAAAAAAAATATATGTATGTCCATGCCTTGGCCTTACAGACTGGATACATGAGGTTTGGACTGTGGTTTCCTGAATGACTTCCAGGGTTATTTCCAGTAAGTGACATAAGCTTTCTGTACCTTAGCCTTCTCAGCTGTAAAATGGTCATTTGGATAGTGCCTAATTTATAGAGCCTGTGAAGACTAAATGAGGTAATGAAGAAAGGTCTTGGAACAGTGCCAGGCATGTGCTGATGCTTAGGAAATGTTACTTCTAGCACTTGAAAGGAATGTTCTAGAAGTGAGGAATAAAGCACTGGACTAGGAACATGCTAGTGAATGGCCCATTTCACCCTATATGACTAGCACAGCACTTACCAAGCAGCGACAGCAATTCTCAGGGATTAGGAGACTGACCACCTCTTCCCAGCCTGGCATGTGCTCTGCCTGTACTGCTCACTGCACTCAGCTAGGTGACATGGCTCACTCCTGTTGTACAATGAGGGATACAAAAGACCTATGAATTACAGAGCTCACAACTATAGTTGGCCATCTTAATTCTACTATGCTTTCCAGGAGAAGGATTACAAGTTTTACAGTACCTTCACTTGGCATCGCTGATTTCTCCTAAGAGCTCTATGGAGAGAAAGGAGAGTCAGGTGTTTTGAGGCAGGGTCTCACCATGCATCTCAGGCTGACCTCAAATTAGAGATCCTCTGGCTTCAGTCTCCTGAGTCCTGGGATTACACATGTGTACCAGCTCACCTGTCTGTTATAGAATCAGGTTGCATATAAACTACTTAAAAGACTGAGGTATACAGGCAGTTAATATTCCAAGTGGTTGCAGGGCCAGTCACCCTTTTTCTATCAAGCGGGACAGTAATGACCACCTTATGGGATTATCATTAACAGTACATGAGGTCAACAGACAAGGAGTAAGCTTTCAGTCAGTGGTAGGTTTTGGCAGCATAACACTTCTTGCCGGGTGTGGTGGTGCACGCCCTTAATCCCAGCACTCAGCACATGAGTATGAGGTCTTATGATTGCTAAGTCTTCTCACTTGTAGAAGGGAGAGCTAAGAGGTTAGAGGTTCAGATATGAATTAGGGGAAAGATTAATGTTTTATAAGGAGTTCAGTTAGGAAACAAGGACATAGAAAAGCAGCTCTTCTTTTTGCTTAGATTCTGGGTGCATTAGGCTCCTTCACTAGGAAACAACATTGATAGTGATTCTGAATAGGACTGTATGAAGAGTTAAGAGTTAATATTTGCAGGTGATTACTTGAATAATACAGTAAGTGCTACTAAACTAGTATTTGATAAATAAACCAGAGAGGTCACACAAATGGCCAAAGTTACAGGCTGGCTTGATAGAAAACCTTTGGAGTAAAAGTTACCCATGTGACCTTCTCAAGGCACAGCCTGGAAAGCAAACCTGATGTACAAGTTGAAGCCTGGTGGACATGAAGAGTTGACTTGAATTTGAAATGACAGATGGGTCTGTGACTGAGACAGGAAGGAGGGTCAGTTGAGCACAGTGCCATATTCCTTCCTGTGGGTTCCACCGTGTTCTGTAAGTTCTCCACAGCACACTAGTTACCTGTTAATTATGTATGTGACCCTGTGACAGAGCTCCCATAGGGAGAAACAGTCCTGTTCACTGTGCACTCTCTTTTCATGGAGCTCAGTAAAGCCAAAGTGCACCTGTCACTACTGAGCACTGAGGCACTTGGACCTATATCTGCTCCACAACCCACTTTTAACCTTTCTTATTACTCTAAATAGCTCAGATTCAGCATATAGGACAGGAGAACGCTGATCCTGAGAACATGGCACGTTGAGCCAAAGATTAACCTTCTTCATAGAGGTGGCCAAAATGACTCTTCAGGGAAGCTGGCTTAGAAACATTCTGTCAGGTACTCTCCCCAGGCTCTTCTGTCAATACATGAACACACACGCACGCATGCACACACACACACACACACACACACACAATACATGAACACACACGCACGCATGCACACACACACACACACACACATGCACACAAAGCTAGATGTACACAAAATGAACTCATCACCTTTGAAAATTAGTCAAATTTTCCTTTCCTTCTTTCTGTAGAGCTACTCATACACCAAATTATTTTCTTGAGAGTATCTCTCTCCTGCATCCCTCTAACGGCTCTCTGCATCTCCTACAGAATCACTGGGGTTACCATTAGAGAGTCTTTGTGAGCTTCTAAACATTATTTCAAGATACAGCTTTGTAAAATGTAAGTGGCATTTTCTTCCTTCTATGTTCCACTGTAGGCTCCCTATTGCTCACCTTTGCCTCATTTATTTTGGTGAATAGTGTCTTCCTTTTTCAGCCCTACCCTGCCTGCATGTGATAGTATTCACTGACCAAGGTTTGCATGCAGAATATCCTTCTTAGATTGGTAAGCAACCTCACAGCATTAATCACTGGAATAACCCCCCCCCCCCACTAAACACAGTATCAAAAATGTCTACTTCTGCATGCTTTTCCCATTGTTTCCTCATCTGGCACAATTAATCTTTGTTTTCTGCTCTTTGAGTAGCTTTGGCTATTGTGGTAGCTAATCAATTAATCCTCAGTATTAGTTACTTTCCTTTTTGTTTCAGCAAATACCAGACAAATGCAGCTTAAAGGAAGAATCATTTATTTTGGCCTGGAGGTCAAGGGCACACACTCCATAGTGGCATGGAAGACACAGCACCAAGAGCACAGTACGGCTGGTCACCGTGCATATGCAGTCAGAAAGCAGAGAGCCAGGAATATTGGCTGGGATACCAGCTATGGAATGATGCTCCCACATTTAGGTGGGCCTTCCTACCTCATTTAACACAGAAAATCCCTAACAGACATGCTCAAAGATTTGTTTTCATGGTGATTCTAAACCCTGTTAAGTTGATGACTAGATTAACCATCACACCTTTGAAGCCCTAGGTGTTAGCACTAATCTATATTTACACTGTCTTATGTTCCTCTATTTTCTCTGCTTATGCATGACTGTTCCCTCCTCAACAATTTAAATGTTCCTTGTGGTGGTTTGAATGAGATGTCCCCCATAAAGTCCTGCATTTTGAATGCTTGGTCCCCAGCTAATGGCAATTTGAGAGGTAAGACCTTGCTGGAAGAGGTGTGTTACTGGAGATGGGCTTAGGGGTGTTACAGCCACCTCTCCCTTGCCAGAGTTTAGCTTACTCTCCTGCTGCTGTTTTCAACTTGCTGTGGCAGAAGTGATGTCCTGCTTCTGCTCATGCTATGTTTTCCCTGCCATGATGGAGCTTCTCCTCCAGACTGTAAGACAAAATAAATCCTTTCATCCCATGAGTTGTTTTTGGTTGGGTGCTTTGTGCCAGCAACATGAAGGCAATCACAACATTCTTTGATGGGATGGACCTTATATTACACTTACTTTACTTTTAAATGAATATTGAGCTCTAGTGCTCTCTTATTCACTGTTCCGGGTTATAGCGATGTACAATACAGACCAGTCCCTGGGCCTCATGGAAATTACACTTTAAATTCAAGTGTGTGTGCATGTAGGAGAGTGGTGAAATAAAAAACAATACCAACATATTAAATAATTTGGAACTGAGGAGAACATGACAGATGCCCCAGAGTATGAGCAAAAGGATACAATGGAAGTGAAGCCAATGAGGTCTAAAGAAGCTTCAATTCTTGGAGGAATTGAGAAAAGGTGAGTGTCATATGCTACAGAAAGTAGAAAATAAACCTTGAGATGAGGCTATGGAGGACAAGGTGGTTATAGTTCCTGTCAATGAACTTGAATCAGGAAGCAGAGCAGACTACAGGTAGTCTTTCAGTGATGCACTAGAATCATGGCTGAACAACCCATTTCTGAACCTTTGTTATTTGTTTTTTAAACAATGTTCAACACCCAAATTTTAAAAAAATGTCAATGTAAGAGCTCATGAGAAGTGTCAGAATGTGCATTTTACTCAAATGTGACCAGTGAGGATGTAAGACAAGGAAATAACCCTGAAACGGCTCCATGTAACATAAAAATAGGAGAAGTTGCTATTTATAGCATCCAATTTTTGTCCTTTCAATATAGAGTTCATATATATTCATATATATATGTTCAATATAGAGTCATATGCAACTATGATATGGACTGTGGTCCATTTTACATTACAAGTTTGATGCCAAAATGCTTTATGCAGGTCACTTAACAAATGTAATATATTTCAGCCTTTACCAACATGAGCAGGATTCAAACCAGTGACCCCAAAGGGGAGAGGTTGTAGTTTCCAATTATAAATTCCCCCTTTTTGTAAGTGTTACGATGCCCAAAGCAATATATTTTATTTACATCAAGATGCATTGTATAAACTATATTTGATAAAAGAGATGACTTCACATTCTCAACTTAAATCAAAGAATGCTTACTTAAGTATTTTTTTAATTGAATCAGACTTTAATGTCATCACATAATCTTTTGGTTAACAGTGCTCATCTTGATTATTCTAACAAAGGAGAACATGGAAATTAATACTTAAGTTGTACAGCTTAGGTTCATCTATAAAAATACATGGAAAATTGAAAAGAAGTACCTGGGACATCCGTAAAGGTTTCTCCAAGGACAGAGATGTGGAAATTGAGGCCCAAGTCCTTTAGATGCAGCAATACCTTAAAAAAAGTCTCTGGATCTTTGTCATGCTCCCTGAAAAAAAAAAAGAAAGAAAGAAAGAAAGGAAGGAAGGAAGGAAGGAAGGAAGGAAGGAAGGAAGGAAGGAAGGAAGGAAGGAAGGAAAAAAGACAGAAAGAAAATATAACCAGTGTTACCTTAGGCTTGTGTTAGGAAATATGGTTTTAGTTTACATGGTGTCAATTCTTGTGGAGGTCTTTTGCTGTGAGGGGAGCCTCTGGCATTCAAGCAGTGATTTCTCCCTAAGCTTCCCACTAAAGCCTTGGAACTGAGAGATTTCATATCGACAGACTTCTCTCACTATGAAACCCAGTCCTACCGAAGTTTTAAGGCTCTTTTGTTGGGGGGGGGGAATCTTCCTTGTTTTTGATATTTTCAGGTTAGAGCAGAAAGTTTATAGTATTTTTTTCTCCAAAATGGTAAAATTTCCCCTTAGCACATTTTTGAAGAGGGAACTATCTTCAAAGACAGAGTCTCCGAGGGACATGAAAATGTTACAGAGATGCTTTTCATGTCCATAGGTGTGAGTCCCTACCTCCCACATTTACTTAGCCCCGCCATGCCCAAAAGGAGCCTACACTTTAGGAAGTTAGATTCTATGTTCCACTACTCTCCTTTCTGATGCCTAAAAGAAGAATTAGAATGCAACAAGAGAGGGTAGCAGGTCTGAGTCAATCCGCTAAACATTACCTTGAGCAACATAGAAAAGAATAGTAATAAAGATAATACTCCTAATCAGAGGCTAAAAACATTGAATATTTTTGGTTTGTTCAGTTTGTCAGTCATGTTTCTAATGACAGAATGAGGGACTAAAGGACACTAAAACTGGAAAACAATCCTCCATTTCAACAGATCACATTAACATGGAATGAGTTTTTTTTTAACATCCTAAGGTGTGAATATTTCAGTTTTCTTGCATTTAATTACACTGTTTAAAATTATCTTATTTCAGACAGATGCAGACCAGATGTCTTGAAAATATTTATTTTTTATTCATAATTCAGAAATTTTAACTTCTTTTTTATATTATAGTAAATAGTTATAGATCAGCAATTGAATTTCTTATTTACCACTAATTATGTAAAATAAATCTGTAATTGATCAAACTGCTATATGAAATATGAAATTTACATCATTCAGAAAATTTCATGAAAAATGACATCTGCACCCCTAAATGTGTTAATTCACAATTCAGTCAATATTTTCAGTATCATGAATTGAAACAAATGCATCTTCTAGTTAACATGTTAAATGGCATTTATAATCTTAGGAAACTGTGAGATCTTAGAGAATAAGAATTCTACAACAATTTAAGTTCTATGTCTCAGTTTGATTTACTTCAAATAATAAAGAATGCAATGGCGAAATGTTCATTGCTTTTTAAGATGATGTGCACTGCCTACGTGTACCACTGGGAAGGTTTTGGATGGTTTTCATATATACTACTGTTGTGAGGCAAGAACAAAGACTCAAAACAGTTTGAGAGGAAAGAATATGCCATACGCTATTTTCAACAATATCAATCAAATAGCTGCTACCTTATCTGTAAAATGTTAAGTCTGATTCTCATGGAAATACTTAGACGAAAAGAAAGGAGACGATATAACATAATATGTCTTAAATAGAGAGTAACACTACAGGGAAATCTAGCCACTCAGTTCTCTAGATTTTTCATTTTGAGTTGCAAAAATTTTGGCTATGGATGCCCAAGAGATAATGTATTCTAAATATTGCCTGCTGTGTGTATGTGTGTTAACATAAAGCCAATGCAATTTGGGGTAGGGAAGAGGTTTAATTGGTAGATCCTATACTTCTTAAAAGATTCCTATGTAAGTATTTTCAAAGCAGTAGGCTTTTTAAATTTCTTTGTTCAATTTTTTTTTTATACAAGATCAATGCATAAATCCTACCATGGACTTAGTTATTTCCACCTAGGAAAATAAAAGCTTTCATATTCAATGGATAATTTATATATGAACACAAAAGAGATTTGTGTGAATGTCTCCCCTGTTTTTCTTTGTTGATGTTTGTTTAGATTATAATATATAGCTGAGTGTAAAGTAGGACTTTTTGTCCTCAAAATTCTTTCAAAAAAAAAAGGCCATTTTATGCTCAAGTCCTTAAGTAGTGTCTTATAACATGGGCACTTTATTTTGAACAAGGTGTGTTAGATGATAGTATCTTCAATTTATGAGTTGTGGATGTTTCTTATACTCCTTCACTTGATGGTGCTAGTAAAAATGGAAACACAGGACAATAATTATTTTGAGAGATATGCCCTAACAATTCTAAGTGCTACTTTCTGTTGAAAACAAGTATTTTAAAGACTACTAAAATAAGCCACAGAGTAAGTGATCACCAGAGATCAAGAGTAGTGAGGAGGCTTTCATAGCTTGTGAAGAGATTTCTAGTGATGCCACGGACAGTTTCACAAAGTTTTGTTTTGAAACTCTTAGAGGGAATGCCACATAACAGGTGCTGGAACAGTTCAGCTGTCAGCACAGGGGCACCACTCTTCAAGGCAAAAACACAAGAAGAAAGTTGGACCCTAACAGCTTCTTGCATATAAGGATGAGAAAAGAGCAGTAATTCTATTCCTCACAATATGTTCTTTCAAGTATTTTATGTCTAAATTAGTTTACAAATTATGAGTATATATATTCTCAGTTATTGAATCTATGTTGTTCAGATCTTAAAATAATCCACTTAAGTGAAAAAAAATTCTGACTTTTTAGAGAAACAGGAAACTGACTAATATTCAGTCTTGAAAGGTTTGCACAAACATTAGCTATGCCAGTGGCAAGGCATCGATGACGACCCAAAGACAGAGCCAAATGCATGTGTCAAGTAAGAAACTCATTCTGACTTCCAATGGCTCAGGCGTGTGTTTTACCCCATTGCCCATGGTATTAATGCACCCATTTCACAGAATGATAATCTAGCAATGTGAAATATAAGATTCTCATATCCATGACTTTAGCACAAACCATTAAACATAAGAAAGAGGATCTAAGGACAATATATTATTACCCTTCTGTTATCAAGATTAAGCATACATTTAGTAAAAGACCCAAATCTCCAGTGCCACATTTCTTTTTTAAAAATTTATTTGCAAGGTGGGGCTGGGGAGAGAAAGAAAAGTAGAGAATGGGTGCAGCAGGGCCTTTAGTCACTGCAAATGAACTCCAGATGTATGCACCATTTTGTGCATCTGATTATACTTGGGTACTGGAGAATTGAACCTGGATCATTAGGCTTTGCAGGCAAGTGCTTTAACTGTTAAGCATCTCTCCAGTCCCAAGAGCCACATTTCTGTTCTCATCTAGTGCTGGTAAGAACTTAAGTTCAGACAGTCTTCTATAGGGCAGTTTGGTAATATACATTATAACTTGTGCTTAATATTTGCCCAAGAATTTCCAATTTACCAAAGTTAGCCTATAAATAAAGATACACCCAGAAATTAATCTGCAGTGTATAACAGGATTGTTTATAATGCCAACTCAGCAAACATCTAAAGGGTTGATAATTAAATACATTTTGACACATGTATATAATATCTGACAGCTATTAAAATAACGTTGCAGAAGTATCTTTCTAGACAAGGAAAAATATTCAATAAATATTTCTGAGCAAAAGAGAGATGACACAGTAGTATGTATTATACAGTCTACTTCTGCAAGACAAATAGATGTGTATGCCTAGAAAAAGTTTGTGATGATGTATACCAAAGTGTTAAAAAAAAGGCTTGTCTGTAGGGCTTGTTATAAATGTTAATTGCTGTTTGTATTCTCTTTTCATTAATAAACACTGTTTGGTAAATAATTTTTAATGTTTTTAAGAAACCACCCATTTCTAATATTCTATCATAAAACTGTGCTTCACAGGCTTTCTGCTTAACTGTTACATTTTCAGTATTTATATGGTGGAGGAGGGGCAAACTTTTCTTTTGTTCTGCTGCTAGTAAATTACATGTGTTCTGATCCCCATTCTCATGCAAGGAACCTTAATTAAACTGTTTCTCTCTCTCTCTGTCTCTCTCTCTGTCTCTCTCTCTGTCTCTCTCTCTCTGTCTCTCTCTCTCTCTCTCTCTCTCACACACACACACACACACACACATACACACACACACAATATCAAACCAGAAGGGGTACTAGTTGGGAAGAAGTGTTTCAATGGAAGTGGGATAGAGAGGGACAAGAGAGGTCATAGGAAGGGATTTTGATCAAAATACATTATATGTATTGTCAATAACTAAAATAAAAACTAAAAAACTCTAAGGGAGAATTTTTTTTGATGTTATAGCTCACAGTTGAGTTTGCCTGAATTTCAGAGTAGACTCTGTACTTCAACTTCTGAACAGTATAAACGCTTATAGACTGAGAGGACTTTGAAATTGTATTGAACACATTTTGCACTATGAAATGGCCATGAACAGGTGGAGATGAGAGGTGGAAGGATATAACTTAAATGTGGTATGTTTGAGTGTCAACTTTACAAGGGATAGGCTTGTGATGGTTTATATAGATTGTCCACTTGACAGAACCTAGAATCACCTGACAGGAATTATCTTGATTACGTTAATTGAGCTAAAGAGACCCATTTCACTATGAGCAGGGTTGTGGAGCATATGAAAAGAAAAGAGCTAGCTGAATGGCAGCATTCATCACTCTCTCAACTTCCTCCCTTGCTGACTCTCCTGCCATGCTTTCCTCATCATGAAGGACTTTCCCTTGAAAATAAGCTCTTTCCCTCCCTAAACTTCTTCTGGGTGAGCATTTTTGTCCCAGCAATAAGTAACTAGTATAACATCAAAAAGATCACTCATGACGATCAAGTTGGCTTCATTCCACAGATGCAGGGATGGTACAACCAACAAATGAATAATCCTTAAGTGTAATACATCCCATAAATGGGCTCAAGGACAGAAATCACATGACCATTTCACCAGATGCATAAAAGGCATGGGACAAAATAAAAAATCTTTTCATGGTAAAAGTACCAAGGAAACAGGGACCAGAAGGAACATATTATAATATAATAAAGGTTTTGTAAGACAATCATGCAGCCGACATTATACTAAATGGAGGGAAGGTCAAAGCATTTCCACCAAAAGCCAGAACCACTTTCTCCACTCCTATTCGAAACAGTGCTTGAAGGGTAAGCTAGAACAATAAGACAAAAGAAAGAAAAAAGGATACGGACTGGAAAAAGAAGCCAAATAGCTTTATTTACAGATGACATGGTTTTATATGCAAGGGACCCTGAAGACTCCACCAGAAAACTATTGAGAGCTGATAATACTTCCAACAAGGTAGAAAAGTTTACAGGCAAAAATGAATAGCCTTCCTATATGCCAATAACAAACATGCTGGAAATAATGCCATTTGTAATGGCCTACAAACAAACATCACAGTAAATCTAACCAAGGAAGTGAAAGGCCTCTCTAGACACAAACTTTACAACACTTAAGAGAGAAACAGAATAAGATACCAGGAGATGGAAAGTTCTCCCATGCCCATGGATTGGAAGAAAATGGTATCTTCCCAAAAGCAATCTACGGATTCAGTGCAATCCTCACCATCATTCCAATGCAGGGTGGGTATTTCCATCACTCTCTTCTCTTCTTTCTCCTGTTCTCAAACTATGGATGCTCTGTACCCACAATTCTTGTACATGCAACATTGGCTCTGACAGCCTTGTCCATTGCTTCTTTCACTGACTTTTAACTTGCTTATATCCATCGTTGAGAAACCCGTTCACTCCCACACACTCTTTCTAACATTCACTGACCACTAATGATTTCGTGACTGAGCTCTTTTTAGGTTTCATGTTTACTTGTATACTATGCACTGATAATTAGCCTGAAAGCTCCCTGTGAGTGAAAACCTTAGACTCTGTACATGGTTGTGCACTTAAAGCATGACTTAAAATGAATGCATGAATTATGACTGCACCCTGGCTGAATAAAGCCAGCTATGTTTTTAAAAGTTTAGGAGGCTGGGTCTATGAATCATGAAGGATCATGGTTTTCCTTTTCTCTCCTTTTCTTTTTCTTCATAAATGGAGAATTAAACATGGTCTGGAATTATTAGATGCCTTTCATCAAAATGGATTTCACTTCTTAATAATAGGTTTTCATATTCAGCCGTGGACATTTTGTCATGTCTAGAAATGACAAGGTCTTCCATCAAATGGGAAATAATCTTAATTTCAAGAGAAAAACCACTCTACAACTTGTTTCTTATTTTAAAAAATGTTAAAATAGAAATGGACAGAGTGATTAATAAGAAATCCCTCTGATGGAGAGAAAAATGCTGGAGTTCTATGAATTTTATGTATTGTATATAAAACCCTAGGGGACTGCTGTGTTTCTGGGCTAACAGACAGCTCTCAGAGAAGAGACAGTCTCCCTTATTTGGCAGCAAGTGCTAAGCACAATAGGTTATCATGGCCATGATTATGGAAGAGGGTGAACACAATATGGAATGTCTGTTCCATAAAGACTTGCTCAAAATGATGTTTTGTTGTTACATTTGTTGCAATTTTCATCTTATGAACAGCATTAATTGTGGGTCTCTTACATTACAAAGGAAGTCAACCTGTATTATTCAATGTATTGCTTTCATGATATAAAAGAAAAAAGTTCAGCACCAAACCTTGTTACTCTAGTCATCTGTTGCGTATTACTTAAAGTTATTAAGAGCTAATCACATTACTTTCCAAAGGAAGACTCATTATTTATATGGATAAGAAGAAAAGATTCTGAATATTGTAATGGCATCACATGCTATAATTTAACTACATTGCTCAAGAAAAGGTCTTCTTAGAATGAGAAGCCTGGTGAACAAACGTCTTCATTAATTAAATATGCTTCCTGCCAGTGATGATCACAACAGCGCACATGCAGTGAAGGGAGAGCCTAGCAAAGACAATTAACTTGGCTGGTGTATTTCAGGAGATACAATCCTAACAAAACTAGTTTGCTTTAGAGATGTATGTAATTCCTCCCAAAAGAAAAGAGGCAGCTATCAAAAGCCAATAAATTCACATATGATTTTAATCTTAAAGGTGTGCTTTATCAGAATTAAGTTGCACAGAGTCATGGAGGAGATGGTAAAGGTCTTAGTTCTGATATGAAAGCTGCCATAGCAATCTGAGACTTAATTTACTCAACTGAAGCTATATGGCTAAAAATACTTACTTCAAAGCACTTTAAAGAGGACATAGGGAGATGCTATGTGAGGAATAATTTTAGTGCCTGGGCAAAGAGTAAACACATAATAAAGAGTGGCTGTCATGGTTTGATCCAGGTGTCCTTCACAAACAAATGTGTTCCGAATGGTCCATCCACAGCTAATAGCAGTTTGAAACCTTGTGTAGGTGTGTTGTTGGGGTCAGGCTTATGGGGGTTCTAGCCAGCTTCCCCTTGCCAGTGTTTGGCACACTCTCCTGTTGCTGTTGTCTACCTGATGTTGGCCAGAAGGTGATGTCCACCCTCTGCTCATGTCATCATCTCCCCTGCCATCATGGAGCTTCCCCTTGAGTCTGTAAGCCAAAATAGGCTTACAAAATAAGCCACTTTTGGTTCGGTTCTGGGTGGCAGCAGCGAGAAAGCTGACTACAACAGTGGTCATTGTTTCATCAGCAACACCATCACCATCATCATGTTGTTATTTGGATCAAAGCTAAAGTTGCTATGCTTTTTAATCGGTTATTTATACTAACCTATTGTGTCACTTTTGACCTTTTAATACTTCTTCTTATAATTACAGATGAAAGCAACTAGTGACAGCTATGTTCTAAATTCATTATGATTCAGTATTCAAGGACAGAAATTATTTGTGATATGAAATATTAATGACTTAAAGTAAAATTGGGGCTTGTGTAGAAAGGCACATGTCTGTAACAGAACTGTTCTCAGGATTGTATCCCAATCCTGTCAAAGGTCACTCAAGCCACAATAACCTAGTCACTCTCAAACCAGTAATAAATCCATAAACTAACTCAGATTAGATTTTTACCTAAATATGTATTTCTTCCTTTCCTGGTACATTTCAGATGTTCATCATACCGTCTCATGAATAGATAGCATTTTATCAATCTCCTTCCTATAAAATCTGCAACAGAAATTATGAATTGTCAGTTCCCCCCACAGCCTCTTGAGAGTTATCCAAAAGCACGAGACCTGGAAATACAATGTGTGAACAGCACAGGAAGACATTAGGCCCCTACGTCATCAGTAGACAAATAAACTGCTAGAGATAAAGATCAAACAAACAGGGGTGCCTGTGAACATGGAAGGTGCGTCTCCACTGGCGAGGCCACAGTGGCTCTTGAATAACCGCCAACAGGGTTGGTGGATTGCTGATGCTGTGTTTTCTAGCGCCTGGTTCAGTCTGGATGAGCAAAGAATGAAATGTTAATTAGGCTAGGGGTCATTGATGCCCCTTTCCCCAGTAGCCATATTTCCTAGGAGGGCTGCAAGAATACATTGGCTAGTACAAGAAGACATATAATTCATTCACGTCTGTGAATCCCAATGGCACTGGATGTTAATTTCTTTAGAACTAGTCCTTCTGTTTGAGATTCAAATTTCATGGAATCTCTTTTATTTTTTTAAAAATGTACGCTGCAAGCTTATTTTCTATATGACAAATTTGATCTGAACATTCAGAAGTACATGTATAATAATCCATGACATGACTTTCCTTAGGAAAAAGCACATACCTTGGAGAGGATATGTGTTTGAGGAGTCGAATTAAGAAATTATTTTTTTTCCATTTTTGGTGTAGAGTTTCTTCAATATTCATTCTTGTTGTGTTTTATATTTTCATACTTTTAAAACATTGATTGGCAGTTATTTAATGTTAAAAGTTGGGGTATATATTAGTATATTTTACATTTGGAAAATATGAAACTAAAGTAGAATCATAATCATTTAGATGAAAGAAAGAAATGAGTGGGTTCATATCGCTTACAGGACAAATATGTAGTAAGTGCCTCTGACGAGTGCTTTCATCTCATTTGGGAGTTCTCAAAATAAAATCCACAAAAGCAGATTTTAAAAGTCTCTTTTCTTTATTTGAATATCAATTACCTTTTGGAAGGATGCCAGGCAGACCCACTTTGTTTTCAAAATGATCTAGAACGAAACACTGCAGTCTAATTCTAGGCTCTCTTTAATCAGCATTGCTCTTATGATTTAAGTACAATTTAGGCCTTAAAAGTAAAAACAGCAGCAAAATCTCTTACCTGGTTGCATTTTTTGGTCCTTGTGTAAATCTAGGAATTTGCTTCCCTAAGTTGCACTGTGAGCTTTGTGCTTTATAAACAGCAGTCTACCTTCAAGGAGAGTAAGCTCCAACCAACAGAGGGTTGGGTGTCCATTCTGGGCTATGATTTTAGAGATATGATGAAGAGTCCATCTTCCACCAAATCTCACGTTACTGACAGAGGAGGAAGGCATCCCTGGTTGTGCTTGGTAGCTGAGGGCAGGTAGGGCTCAAAAATCCACATGGTACAGGCTCGATTTTTCACTCAGCCTTTCATAGAGCTGAATGGAGGCATCCTTATGAATCCTGACACTAGGAATGGCAAGGCTTTCTTCCTAGAGTACAGGTTCTCTGATTAGCTCTTACATTTTCATTTACATACACTCAGCCGATCAGAGCCTGGCTGAGTCTATACAAACCCCTAGACACTGTCCTTTCCCAGAAGACTTGCTCTCAGCAATAGACCCTGACAGTGCAGCACCATAAGGGTTGGCCACCAAGAGCTTAGAAGGGCACTTCAACCTTTGTATCATCCTGCAGCCAATGAGGGTTTGGAGATGTCTCTTCCATGCGAATAAAGTCCTTCCTTCATTGGCCATCCACTTCATTCTTGGTGGCAGGGAGACAGAACCTCACACAGAGGGAAGAATTTTTGGTAGAACCATTCATCTATCTTTATAGAACAGTTTAAGCAAATGACTTTGTTTACAGTATGTTTATATTAAAGATGATTTAATTTGTTTTTCTAGGAAGAAAAAAATTTCCTTTTAGGGTTTGATCTTTTAGAAGGAGCTAAGTAAGAAACCTCTTTAAAAATGTTAAAATAAACCTCAGGGGAAGTAATATATTAAGATATTAACAGGAATTTGGTGCAACTTAATCTGAAAAAGTGTGATGTATGTCTTGTATTCTCTTGGTGATTAAAACACTGAGACAAAGAGAATGTATGGTCAGGTGTTCAAAGTAGGAAGGTCAAGAGGGAAGAGTTTGAAATGCGAAGAGTCCATAGGAAGGGGAAGAATCATGAACTATCAAACAAAAGTAGTTTTAGGTCCCTAGGCACACCAAGCCTCATGCCAGGAGAACAACCAATATGTACAAGTAGACTTGAGAGAGCTGGTGGACCACACACTCTCTTCACAACTGCTAGAGGATGGCTTTTAGTGTAAGGATGATGTCTGCAACAGGTTAATGATGTTACTCAGTGTGCTCAGCAGTCCTGAGCTCCAGCAGACCAGCTCTCTCCAGAGCAGGGCAGGGCTGGAGATTTCAGGCTCCCTTAATTTCACTGTAGCTCAGGTATAACTTCAACACCCAGGGATCATGCTCACCACAGTTTTCCTTGAGCTCAGCATCACATAGCAGACACAAAGACAGAAATAGTTCCAGTTGGTTTTGAGTCTTTCTGAACTCCCTCTCACTGCCTTCTTATGTGTGGCTCGGAAACCAGGAATATTTGGTTAAGGGAATCCCATCCTCAATGATCCTCACTTCTGCGAAGCACTGTCTGACTTTGCCTGGCAGATTTACCCATGTCCTTAAGGGGTTTTTACTTAATCCTTTCCTGCCCTTTCTGCCAGCAAGAAAAGTAAAAATAGTCTATAGTCTCTGCCCTTAGGTGAGGTTATTCTGTAGGCAAGCTTTGAGGAATAATAGCACACAGTTTTCCCAAGCCTTGACTTACTCACTAACCTTCCACTCCAAAGATTCACTGATCAAATAGGCTGTGTGCTGCGCATCAGGCTGAGGCGGAGAAAGACGCTCTTCACTTGGACATTCTGATGAAGACTGAGGTGCTGGGAAGGTAGTGTCCCTGGCATGTACCTTGGCCACTAGAACCTAGGAAGGCAGTTATTTTGCAGATACTCCTGGGGTCAGCATTGCATGGGAACAATTGAGGGAAATAAATAGCCTCGTTAGAGAAGACTAAAAGCAAGTTTGCTATTTTCTGAAGCCAGGAATATAATAAATCAATATTTCCAAGCCTCTGAGGAAGAAAAGGAAGAGACACTATTGCTTATGCAATACCATCACAAGCAGAGGGGCTCCTGTGGTGCATGCTCGTGTGAGGAGTGTGGTATGAGGGCAGATGGAACTGACTTAGTAGACACCAATACTAGAAAGTAATCACGAAGAACCAGACACGACAATATCCTTTTTAGAGGATGCCAATGTGGCTATATGCCAACTGAGACCAAGCCATCTCTCCCAGATCTCCTTAGCATCCTAATGTTGAGTTATACAGAAACACAGATTAATAATAGCAGCAAAACATATAGTGTTTAGATAAATTAGGAAACTGAATAGATAATATCTTAGTCTATAACAGACCTGACGCTTAGAGAAGGTAAGCAACTTGTTCCCACTGGCCAAGATGCCCAGTGCTAAGGGCACAGATGTAGATTCAAACCAGGCATTCCAGATGCACAGTCTGTGTGCAGACATTATAATCTGGTTTTTGGTCTAAGGATAATGTCTACAACGGGTTAGTTAATTTCACTTAGTCTATCTGTGTGTGTTCAGTGGTCCTGAGTTCCAGTAGACCAGCTCTCTCCAGAGCAGGGTAGGGTTATCCTTCATTGGCATAGGAAATGGCAACTTCTTGTCAATTTGTGTTGAATGTGTGAATATCTGAGTAGAGTGAATGGTTCTTGGGTTCTATGCAGTGATTCTATAGTTCAAGATCACAATTTGGCTGTTATGCTAACTTACAAATATAAACTCTCTTTTGAAAAGAAATATTTTTGAGTACATTTTAAAGTAAATGCTTGACAATAGTTTACAAAATGGATGTATTTAACTTGACTTTTATTTCGTTTAAATAAGACTACAGCTTTTTCCAGCACCTGACTGATTTTGATATATTGTGTTTTATTTTCCTTATTTCTTTTTAATTTTTTTCAGACAATTTGTGTGTGTGTGTGTGTGTGTGTGTGTGTGTGTGTGTGTACACACCACAGTACACAATTAAGTCAGCTGGCCCACAAGCTGAGCTTCAGAGTTTTCTGTCTCCTTTTAGCATCGTTGGAGGTGCACTGGGATCAGAGACATATGCACTACTTTGCATCTGGCTTTTTATGTGGGTGCTGGGATGACAGGATATGCAAGTAAGTACCTTTAACCAGTGAGCCATCTCCCCAGGCCCATTTTTCTTATTTAAAATATTCACTTAATTAATTAATTACCACTTATTTGATCTCAATGTTTTTCAATCTTTTTTTTTTCTGAGATTTGAACCTAGGATCTTGCTCATTCTAGGCTATCACTCTACTACTAAACCACAACCTCAGACCTTTTTTTTTTTTTTTTTTTTACTTTTTAATTTGAAACAGTTTCATTAAGTAACCCAGGAGCTGGCCTTGATCTTGTTCTGTAGCCCAGCAGGCCTTGAACATGCACTCCTCCTTCCTTACTTTTTGACTAGCTGAAGTCATGGGCTTATTCCACCAGGCCCAGCTAGTTTTGCAATTTTTACTGCCTAAAACGTCCATGTTTTAAGACCTGGTAGTTTCTTATCTTTATCATGATGCAAAGAATGCTTAACAACTTATGGTCAATTCTTTAGTGTAATAAATTCTCATGTACAGAACTGACTGGTGGTAATAATAAAATTAAAAACATCGAAGAGTTTAATAATATAAAATCAGTTTTATTTAACTTCCAATGAAGCGTTGGCAGAATGGAGAGACAATCACATAAGACAGAAGGAGCCAGAGGAAGGAAGGGAAGTGGCCCTCTTAACCACTCATCTCCAGGCACTATCTAACTAATGCCATGGCAGCAGAGGCGTGACAGCGCCTTAGAGCATGGCGATGGTGTAGTCGGGTATAGAGGAGAAAGGATGACACTGAAAGGAAGCAGCAGATCATGAGGAAAAGAACCAAGTTGGAGAAAAGCAAGGTAAATCTATCCCCATACTTCCTGGGTTACAGAAACACAGGCACACATATATAGATGCACATATGTCTACATCACACAGGTACACACAGGAGAGTGATATGTGGCTATATTGTGGGGCACGAGTTACCACAGGATGGCCATGTTTTGAAATCACTAAGAGCTGAGTAGGCTGCCTGACTCTCACAGAGTGGAGGGTGTTCCTCAGTGAATGACAATTCCCACTTAGCCTTTTCACTACCAGCCTGGCTGCTTGTGTTTCTGAGACTAGATCTTACGGCAGTGGCTTTCAGCAGTGCACAATGCAGATTTTAGGGAACTATTGGAAATACCACTACAAGGTAGATCTCAGACAACTGAATATGAATCCTTCAGCATGGGCCCTGGTAGCCAGGATTGAACACCACTGTCCAGTGAGGTCATGACTGCTAGGCATTCCTTTAAACCTTCCTCTGCTGAACAGTAATTTTTCTCAAGTCTGGCTGCACACCACAGCTAGAGTTACAGGGATACTTAAAACAATGAATCCAAGGGTCATGCTCTCTAGTGGTATCCAGTTTAGTTGGAGTGATGGTTCTGTTGTCAACTTGATCAGATTATCAATTCACAGACATTCCTCTTGGGTGGATCTCTCAGTTTGCTTCCAGGAAGGATTAACTAATGGAGGAATTCCTTCCTCCAGAGTGGGTGGCCTTCCTGGGGAGGGACTTTGTGTAAGGAAACTTTCTCCCTCCTGGCTGTTTGTACTGCTTGCTGTGTCTTCACTTGCATGTGCATCTATCCGGTTTGGCTATGTTTCATCTGCATAAGAACCAAGTTTTCTCAGTCTTCCAGCATAGACTGAAGACCAACAGCTCTCCAGGAAGACTGGAAATGCTAAGGCATCCAATCACATGGACTGAGCAATTACCAGGCTCCTTGACTGCAGACGGCTATTGTTGGATTGCTGTAAACTAATCCAATAAATCTGCCTTTTAATATGATTCATTCTATCAGCTCTGTTCCTCTAGAGAACCCTGACTGATACAGTTCGTATGAGCTTGCAAAGTTCCTTCTTCTAATGGGCAGTCAGAATGAGACCACTGATAGAGAGAGTGAAGGTCACAGAAAGACTGTGAACAAAATGTCATGAAAAAAGTAATGGTGTTTGGGACAGCTTGGAAATGAAGAGTATTAAGGTTATAAAGGAAAAACTCTGGAAGCAATTAGGTAATTATATTAGTCCAGTTTTTGTTGCTATAACAAAATATCAGAGGTGGTTCTTATAAAAAGGTTTATTCGTCTTACATTTTGGAAGCTGAAAGTCTATGATGAAGCAACCCCGCCCCCTCCTTGCCTGTGCCATATATGGTTAATGACATCATGATGCAACCTTTGTGAGAGAGGGAGAGATCATACACTAATATAGGAAGCCAGAGTCATCAGAGGTCAGCCTTGCTGTTTTTACAATTTACTGTCATGGGAACTAACTCACTCTGAGATTACCATTAATCTCTTTATGGAGGGCAGCACCTCAGTGACATACTTACCTCTCCAGGCCCACCTCATATACTACCATATTTGGGCCCAAGCTTGTAATACATGGTCCTTGAAGAACAAACTATATTCAAACCACAGCAATAGCAGAGGTTTACATCAGTTAGGACTGCCACCAGTGGGCAACAGGAGGATGGAAAAAAAATGCATGGAAGAGTTGTGAACATGGATGTTATTATTATAGACGAGTAAAGCTGTCCTGACACTTTATCTCAAGTTAGTCTTGAAGTAGGAAATCTGACATCAAGCTATAGAATAAGTCAAACTAATAATCTTAACCAAGAATTTAATGTAAAACAGTGCTGGTTAGAAGCCTCCTAGCACTTGACAGGGCACACACCTTCTCTCTGAGAAATGTACATACAACTGATACAGGACTCAAAGGATTCCCCATGCTAAAGTTCAAAAATACACGGTCATATTGTCAAAAGGCCAAAACCACATGGGAAACAAAACATCATGAGCAGAGAAAAAAGTGTTAGCGAACCAAAAAAAGTTCAAGATACTGGAATTACCAAACTTGGAATACATGGACGTACATGAAGAAATAAGATAGCAAATACATGAGGAGCAAGGAACTATTAAAAATGAGTAAATAGTTTTGAAACAGTAATTTAAAAAGAAGTTGGTTGTCATCCTATGCATGGTGTTGTGTGCCTGTAAGTCCAGCAGAGATAGGTGATCCCCCAGGGCAAGTTGGCTATCTAGACTAGCTGAAATGGGCAAGTGCACACACATATATGAACATGCACATACAGTCATATAATACACACATACAAATTGTTTTTAAACTATTTTCTTTTTCTTTTTTAAATTTATTCATTTTCAAGCAGAGAGACAGAAAGAGACAGAGAGAGACAGAGAGAGAGAAAAAAAGAGACAGAGAGATAGAGAGAGAGCTGGCTTATGTGGGTACTGGGGAATTGAACCCGGGGCCTTAGGTACTGGAGGCAAGTGCCTTAACCACTGATCCATCTCTCTAGCCCACATACAAATTTTTTTTAAAAAATACAATTTTCAAATAAATTTATGACTAACTGTCCCTCGCTGAAAGCAATTCTTAAGAATGTATCTAAAGTTAGTAGGAGAGGTATAATGTGCAAGAGGTAAAAGTAGACAGAGAAATAGATGAGTCAGTTTGCATATTAAAATCACCTGATCATTTATGTAAAAATCAAAACATTGTGCAAGTTCCAAATAGAAATCTAGAATAAAAGAAATATTATGTGTAGTGAATTAGTGATGCAGCTGTGAACAATGCAGAAATCCCACAGGAGCTGCAAGGGGCAAGGCTGGTGATTTTTTTCTAGAGCTCTGAAGGGATGAGGGCCTTGGTGATGCTTGGACTTCAGCCTCAGGACACTCATTTCTATGACATGTAGAACTGTGGGAGGAAAGATTCCTGTTGCTTTAGTCAGTCAAGATCTTGGTAATTTGTCATAGCAGCCACATGAGGCAAATCGAGAGTGTAAGTGAAGGGTAAACAAACAGAAGAATTTACAGTGTGATGCGAGGAAAGTACCATTCATAAATACAGGGAAAGTAGGAATGTGAATTTCAATGTATGTATTCTAGAAAAGAGCGCAGTGTTGGATATCCATGCAGACTTTATATCCCTGCCTCATCTCCTGGGCCGTTGGGTCCTTTCATCAGTGAATCCTCTTTGAGTGCCACCCCTTACACTCCTGTCTCATCATCCAGTCCTCTGGTGCTTGCTATTCTGTTCTGTACTTCTATGATACGTTAGCCACACACTGAGATGCTGTGCTAAGACACCTGGTACAAACAACTTAAGCAGGGAAAGATTCATTTTGGTTCCTGGTTTCAGAGGTTTCAGTCCATGGTTATTTACCTACATTTCTTTGAGACTGAGATAAGGCAGGCTATTATGGCGGTGAGAAGCAGTGGTGGTAGGAGGCTACTCAGCTCCTGGCGGCTAAGAAAGACAGAGACAGAATGCCCACGTGAGTAGGCCCTTTTCTTTTTTCCCTTTTACTGAGTCCAGGCCTCCAGCCTATGGGATGGTGCTGTCCACATTCAGGGTGGAAATTCCTCCAGAGTTAATCCTCTGTGAATGCTTTGCTTATCTCCTAGAATATCTTAATGTAATCAAGTTGACAAGACTAAGCCTCACAGAGATCATGTGTTTTAGATCCTATCTGTGTGTGGGATGGTGAGGTGTGTCTGTCTATGTTTGGCTTAGTTCACTGAACACAATGTTCTCCAGTCTCTTCCTTCACTGGTGTTGACAAAGAGAGGGATTTTGATCCATTTTATGATAATATAGTATCCCATTGAGTATCTATCCTCCATTTTCTTTACCCATTCATTAGCTAATAAATACTTAGGTTGATTCCATAATTAGACTGATTTAATTTCCTCTGGATACATACCTAGAAATGCTATTCTTGGATCCTAATTCTATTTATTTATTTTTTTTTTGAGGAATCTTCATGCTGTTTTCCATAATGGCTGTACTACTTACTATTTTACATTCCCTCCAGTGTACCTTTTTTTCACATCCTTGCCAACACTGTTTTTTTTTTTTTTTTTTGATAACCATTCTAACCAATGAAATGACATCTCATTGTAGTTCTGACTTGTGTTTCCCAGATGATTAGTGGACTTTTTGCTATGCTATGTGTTCCTTTAATAAGTATATCTTCAGTATCAGCCCAATTTTATTGTGGTATTTGTTTCCTTGCTAATCTGGCATTGCGATTCTTAAGTAAGGGCTCAGGGCAGCCATCTTGTTAAAAAACGGAAATAATTTGTGATATTGACAGTGTGGATGCTAGATGTAAGATTCAAAAAAAAAAATCCCATCTAGGTTTAGCAATACTCTAACAATCCTAACAACAAGAAGGGACATTTGGTAGCCTTTTATAGACTTCATTTACAAGGCAGATGCTGCTCCTTAGAAGTGTTTGCTCTGTAGTTTAATTCCATTTTTCTGTACAGTATGTACTTGTTTTGGTAGGCTGAAAATGAAGATGAAAAAAGATGACTTTATTTAGCTGTATCTTTTCTTTTCTTTTTCTAGAAGAGTTAAGAAAAAATGATTTTCACCTTATAGAAATAGCGAGCAAGACACAGTCTCCCAGGAGCAGACACAATGCTGTTTGTTGTTTGCTCATCACCTGTTTATTCTTGGCCAGGAACTGTGCTACCTCGTCTGCATGAACCAACCTGAAATGCCAGGAACATTATTCCCACCTGAAAAAGTTAGACTAGGCCACTTTTTTGAAGGTGCAAGGCTGGTAACTGCAACAGCCAGGGCTTGGAGACCACACGTGGCTCTAACTGTAAGCAGGCTACAACTAAGGTCCATACAATTATTACAGACTTACTGTCTAAAATCTGGAGGCTTCAAATTCCCTTTACTGAATGTAAAATCTAATGTATTTAAAAAAATTCTTTAAAGGCACTGTATGTATTCATATTGATAACCCCCAAGTTTCTATCTTCAGTCCTGACTTCTCATCTGAATGAGATCTGTAAATCTGTTTCTGACCTGAAATTCCCACTGAAATTAAATCTGTTTCTAACTGGTATGGCCCAATGCACACATTTTAAGCCTTTTACTCCTCAATTGTTTCTCACTTCAGTAAATAACACCTGTTTTGATTCACTTCAGTCAAAATCTTCAAAAACTATCTATTCACTTCTCATGGTCTTCACTACTACTGTGCTAGTCCCGCCACCACCAAATATGTCTGTGCTACTGGAGTAGCTTTCTGCATTCATTAAGACAGGTTCATAGCAGTAAACAGATTAAAAATGTATAAAAGCCACACAGGCACTAGGCAGGCAGAGATGAGAAAAAAGTTCCTTGAATGAGGTCATTCCAAGCCAAGGGAGGCATTATTGTCATCAACACGTGTCTTCTGTGTCTGCAAGCCAGAAAAGAAAAGAAACATGGGACAATGTGGGTGAGACATGGTCCTCCATCTCCTCTGGTCAAATGGCTACAATCCAGTCAGGTACTCACTCTAAACAGAGGCTGAAAAATGGAGTCCTATCTCTTTCCAAGAAAGAGAGAGAAATAGTAGGGAATACCTAACAGTCTTTCCTTATTTGCTTATTCTATAACTCTGTGTCTTGAGTAGCAATTCTGAAACTGGGGAAATAATTTCTCCTTTAAAGGTGTCCGTAATAAAATCAGGACAGACCATGGCTGATGTAGAGCAGTAGATGTGTGAGGAGCATGTCTAACTTGAGAGAGCTTCTATAAAAGGAGCAGCCTTCAGAGGTGTCATCGAGAGCTCCAGCTATGAGCTAATCAGAGGAGAAGGGGAACATGCACGATACGAACAGAGTTACTAGAGAACTCTCTTCTAAAGATGGGCCCGGGGGCCACATTTCACTGATGAAACAAGAAAATAATTTTTGGCAGGGGTATATACCTTGCATCACACATAATCACTTTAATGTCAGTCAAAGTAGAGTTGACAAGAGTGTTACTCTGCCTTTAAGACTCAATTATTTTTACCTTAATGAGAATTTATACCATGTAGATGGAGGGAGGAGAATTATTGTAACTTTGGTTGTTAAGTTGAGGTCATTTTTTTTAAGGTTTAGAGACTTTACTAGATAAAGAGAATAAAGTGTGCAGAGCTCCTGCCATGTGGAAGTCAGGAGAGGGTAGAGAGTCCAGATGGGAATATGAGTCTACCCTCATCTCAGCCCAGAATGAGGGGAGTTTACCAGAGTAGGGACCTGGGAGTCAGGAGAGGTGAAAGCCAACAAGGGTTAAGACAAATGTTTTAAGAAATAAAGGACCTTTTGCTTTTATCTATGCTCAAAAAGAAAGTTCCAGAAGGAAGAACTAGTAAGAAGTGGTTTCCGTGGAAGCAGTACTGTAATGACGGTAAAACAGGATTGTGGGCAATAAATCCTTTTCTACTTTATAAATACCTCCTTTCAACATAAAGCCTCTTTAAAGAAATAAGAAAACCAAGCTTTCAGAAGGGGCTTGATACATTATTTATGAATTTATGAAGTGGGAAAAAAGCCCCACACCTACTCAGACACTTTAATAAAAACTTTCAACTAATGTATCTAATTTTATTGGTATTTACAAAATCAATTATGAGCTAGAAAGTGATTGTTTAACTCCTATACAGCCTCCTGCAAGCAGAATGGTTTGGAACTACTTGGTATCACTTTTCCAAAGTTTCTGAAGGTCAGATAACTACAACTGCTTAATAAAGAAGCAAAGAAGTCCCTCTAAATATCTCTCAGCTCTGATGGGCTTATGTTCTGCTCCTTAGGTGAGGTATTAGCAAAGCTTATTTATTTTCATTTCCAAGGCTTGTATTTGCTCATTCCCTTGTGGGAAAGCTGATTTCCATGATGATTCCCTTCTTAATTTTAATACCCGTTTTTACTCATCATATATACATAAGAATTTTCCATAAAAGAGTGAAATCCTTGCAAAGGAAATGAAGACAACTCAGAGAGTAAAGTAGCTCCTTTTCAATTAATTGATCCACTGACGTGTGCATATAAGATTTTTTCAAACCTAGGAAAATAAGGTTAATTAACATAAAAGAACCTCACTCCTCTAGATGCTGAATTTTGTATTTTACCCATGCTGCCTTAAGTGCCTTGATTTCCCAGTAATGACCTAGTTCTCCTAATGAGGAACATTAACCCCTGGCTGTAGCTGTCCAGGACTTAATTGTCAACTGCAGCTGAAATAGGGGAGTTTGCCGATCAGCAGGTATGCGGTATATTAACTCATGTCATTTCAACCCCTAATAAATAAATCTGTTGCTAAGGCAACAGGAAGATCAGCTCTATCAGTATTCTCCCCTCCAAGTAACCCCCCCACCCCGCCTCTTTGGGAGGAAACTGCCTTTCACACCAAGCTTAGGAAAAAAGAAGGAAATTAACTACATGTAACCATAATTAGAAGTAACATCATTTCTCATCTTAGAAACATATCTAAATTAATGAAAAAGGACAGCAAAGAGAGAAATGCTTTTGACTCAGCTCACGATGCATTATTCCCTTCAGTAGGAGACAGGTACAATGAGGGATACATCTAAGAACCACTCTCAACCATTCTGGCTCTTTGTGGGTATGAATTTTCTCCTTCTTTTGTTTAACCAACAAATGATGCTAACAGATGAACAGATGAATAGCGCTGAAATAACTAATTAGTCACACAGCTAATAAAGATGATACAGGGGAAAAACTTTAAATAATTTATAACAGATATGGCTAGTGTACCTTGGAAATCTTTGGTGTCCATGACTGCCTGAAGAAGGGAGATGACCCAGTCACCGAGCCTCAGTCTGTGCTGCTTATACAAGCTGCAGCATCCCACTGACTCGAGACTTTCAAGGAAAGTTCATAAAATGATTTCAATGGATTGTTTTTAAATGTGTTAACAGCTGGATTATTATAAAATAGTAGGTAGAATGGATAATCTACAGAGTTCTACCTACTGGATTTATTTTTCAATGACAACTTAGAAATTGTTTTGCTTTTTAACCAGGTTGAGCCTTTCTTTCTGAGTGCGACTACCATTGTATAACAATGAATTGTTCAATTTTAACAAACCCAAAAGGACTTGTATTTATAACTCCTATAATTATATTTCATACAAAAATGTGACATTTCCAATCATGCCTTGGGAAACCGATTCCCCAATTTTTCATTGTCATTTTTTCCAAGAAGAAAAAATCTGACTGACTTTAACTGGACTTACTGAACAAGTGAGAACACATTACCAAATAGTGACCCAAAATTCATCCCCAAAGTACATCAACACGCTAGGACTTCTGGGTAGATGCCATTGACTACATCACTCATTCATCCCTTCCAAAGTTTCTGCCTTTATCTTGAAGATCCTAGGATCTGACACTAACAACTGACATTTAAAACCCAACCCGAGCATGGCTAGAGGCATGTGGAAAGTGTAATATCCTGTCACATGTTAACACAGTCCACTGGACTCCCCCATGCACTCAGGGCATGGAGAGTCAATCAGGGAAACTCACACATCAATGAAAGCTAAAAGCAGGGTACACATCTGATCTGTAAAAGGCAAAGCAACCAAGGCACCTCTAAAGAAATATAAGATTAAACCCCATCATAAAAAAATAGAAAATCACATACCCTAAAAGGATCAGGAGTTGGGCTAATTATAGAAAAGTCAGGTTGACTGTGATGGTGTGTAGAAGAGATGAGTGACTAGGAAGAAGACACACACGCACACACACACACACACACACACACACGCAACACATGCATGCACACATGCACACACACATATTTGAGATTTGGATAGTGCTATGTTTTTACCATTTTTAAAAAGTATTTGTTTAGTGTTTCCTAACAATATTTAAATTTCTGCAATAGGGTCTTCACAGATTCATCTAATCTAACAGTGCTGTATTAGAAGAAGAAATAAAATTCTTAGATGATATAGCATATAGTAATTTGAGCCAGGTATCTCATTTTTTTTCAAGGGTTGTAATAAAATTCTCTAGAGACACATTTGTTTTCCAAATGGTAGAGCTCATTTGAAGTTCTTTCTGGGCAAAATCAAACAACTACATAAACAAAACCTCCCCAAAACTCTAAGCAAAAAAAGAAAAAAAAACCACCAGAAGAAAACGGGCTGCGTTAGGAAGGTTATAACCAATAAGAACCTTGTTCATGTGAGCTTGGACTGACTTAACTGATGGATAAACACAGACAATCCCATTTTAGGGAGTCCCTACAACAAACTTCTAGTAAATCTCAAGTTAGCTACTTATAATGAGGTAGAAGGCAGCTATTCCTCACATTAAAGATCATTTAACTACGAAAATAGACAGTGCTACTGGAATCATTTTCCTTTAGAGAACGGACCAAGCGGCTTCCTCATGGATCAGAGGAGGCTTTGGTGAAGTGCACTAGAGGTTAGGTGGCCAGAGCACATGACCATCTTTCCCACAGCTAGTGTTTGGTGAGAATCATTTTTCTCTTGAAAAAAGCATCTATATATTTCACTAAAATCAAGTACAGAATGTTAGTGTCCAGTACTAGCGCTTTGCCTTCTTGTTCATACTTGGCATGATGCCTGAAGGCTGAGCTGCAAATGCATTCTATCATAAGGCAATGACTAGAACACCCTGAGTGATTTAAGATGTCCACTCTTCAAACCTTCTCAAGTTATCTTTACATTGAGAAAACCCAGGCAAGTTTACTTTGGCCTGAAAAGCATATTATCCAATCAACCCACACATCCTTTCAGAAAGCAATCGTTCATTTTGTTTTCAAAACTGTATTTTTAAACGTCAGAGAGTCAAAGATTGAAAATGGGTAATTTATTTTATTATAAAGAAAGCATAAGTTTCTATTCTATATCAATAGTATACTTTTTAGTTAGAAATCATCAGTTTCTAAAAATATAGATGTCAAAATTCAGTGTTAGGGTACATGATCCACTTCAGTGACTCACCTAAGTTTCAAATCTGTTTTTATTTTTCAGTGACTGGGTTTTGTCCCTTCTACATTCATACACTTAATAGTAATAAACTTTGCATAAACAATTTATCACTACTTTATAAAAAAAGCTGTGAATACCAGCCAGACTATAAAGCCATTCTACTTTAAATAAAATCTCTCACAGTTTCCCCATAGTCCAAGTTATAAGGTCATGGGGGAATTTATAACTATAGCTACTCTAATAACTTCAAGCTCCTTAGCATGCTCACACCAACCTTATCTTTGTTAACCTGAAAACACCTAGTTAGGGGTAACTTGGAGTTTTTACCCTCAGAACAGAATTTCTTATGCCACAGATCTCTAGCCTATGCCTTCCTTACTACATAGCCTATACTGTGATGAAATGTATTAACCTTCAAGTATATGAGAACTAATTCCAAAGACAAGGGGTGGCTATCTTCTTATATAAAGTGATTATGCTGTAAGTTCGTAGGAGTGCTCAATACTCTTTTAAGAAAATTCCAAAGTCAAGTTGTCTTGCTAATTTAAGATGTAATTCACCCTTTTTACCGTGTTGACAGATCCTCACAGAAGAAAAGCAATGATGGGTAAGACTGCATTGTCTTAGCTCTGTTCAATGCAATAGCAAAGAAGTGAACTAGCAAATGTCCTAGCTTCTTCTATCTGCACTTGCTGCAAGGGGGAAAAAAGTCTATTTCACCTAAGATTGTCCTTGAAGATGTGGTGAAAACTGCTAATTTCATTTAGTATACTTTATCTCTCTAATAGCCATATTTTAATAAAATGGGAAACACATACAAAGCACTTTTGCTTCATACTAACATATGATGACTCCCGAAGAAAAGTATTTTTGTGCATGTTTGACTTCTGAGCTAAAGTAGTTGCTTTCTTTAGGAAACACAGTTAACCATAAAAAACAAATGACAGATAAAATCATGGCTACTCAGACTTGAGTACTTTGCTAATGTTTTTCTAGATCTGAACCTTTCAGGAAAATAACTGACATAGCCATAGAAATCATAAATTCAAGGTTTTAAATGCCAATTAGCATTTTGAGAAAAATTATACCTATATCATAAACTTAATAACTTCAACTCAAAAACTTCTTATGAAATTTGTGGTGGTCATAGCAAATGTGCTTTTGTAAAATCATCAAATGAATTGTGGTCCCATCATCAGATACACATTATTCGATGGGCCTGTATTTTCCAGTGACCAGGGCATAATGTTACAAAATCCATTCCTGCTACAAGAGCATGGGGAACTCACTGAGGTGGTTTCAGATTCCATGCAGAAACTAACTTTCAAACTCTTACTTGTCAAGGTCTAGTAGAGGATCAAATAAGAATATCTATAGCAATCAGAGTAGTTCCTTACACTGCTCTATTCCAACATCTCTTTGAAACAAGATCTTCTTCATAAACTTCCATCAAAGGAATATATTGCAACAGGTTGAACACATCCACTTAGACATGGCAGAATTATAAAAATGCAGTGTCGTACCTCATCACTAGTTTCCACTTTGGAAGTTATGATTATTTTTCATAAAACACATTAATTTGTGCAACATGTATTTGTTATTTTTCTCTTCACTGTTATTTAAAATGACTTAATATAGATTTTAAGGCCTTTTTTTCAGTTTTACTAGCATAGTAAATATCAGTAGGCATCTCAGTAAGAGCCCTTTTGCATTCCACCAATTTTTAAGAGTTTGAAGAAATCCTGAGATAAAAGAATCTGAGAGCCCTGGCCTTGAGAATGTGAGTTTTCAACGTCTTCTAAAATTGTTTTTATTCATCATTAGGTTGTCTTGTCTTTTGAACCAATTATGATATAGAGAATATTTACATAAAGGTTGTGACCCAGTATAACTCTAACTATTTGTATAATATTTGGAAATAACAGTTAAAAAAACAAGCATTGCCAAATGCAGTGTATTTTCCCCAGATCTTTCTCTGTAAGTCATTTCTATTAACTGTGCCTTGCTATAGATGTTTATAACAAAACGTTAAAGACTGGTAGAAAGGAGAAAACAAATTACTCTGCAGAGAACCCAGCAACTCTGCTAAAATACTGTCAGTTATTTATCTACTGTCAACAGAGGTTGCACACTATAATCCTTGACAAGCTCAGATTCAGAAAGACTGAAGAGAGAGGCAAACCTAGCATTTAAGGGTCTGTTCTCACACATAGACATTTTAACAGAGATTTAAAGCCAGAATGCATCTTCTAGAAAATGTCACTTTTGATTTTGATACATATCCCAGCGAAGAGGCTCTACATTTGGTTGACTTAGTACGAGACGTGTTAGAGGCTAACAATATATTTTAGACCATTCATGATCCCAGCATGGAATGAACACAATGAAGTCAGCGGCACTTCATTTTAGAGTTGGCCACCACAAATGCATGATTTCATGGGCATATTTTTTTATGGTAAGAAAAGGAGTCTACTTTTGTTAGGCAAGGTAACAGGTTCTCTCTAGGGTCTGTTTCTCCTTTACACATTCAGAGGCAGCAACCATTGAGGTACTCTCCTGTCCTAACCCACTTTCTCTCCAGAAAATGTGCATGGCCTCAGCAAAAATAAAATAATCCATGGAGCTTCCTGTGAGCCGCTCAACAGAAAAGCAGGCAAAGTAGCTCACAGTACCCACACAGACATGTTAGCATAAACACAGAGCAGGCTTAAATTAGGAGGGCTGTGCAGGTAGCTCAGACGTCCTGGTCCTTCTCAGTGAAACAAATCCTGGTTCCCTTTAGAACACAATGCATGTTGACTGGTCCATGATATAATCTCCTTGCCTGCAATGAGGTTCTAAATGAATGTGTGCTTGTAGCTGGGTATGAATGCTGAACCAGAATCTTAATTTTCTAATTCATATTCACCAATTAAAAATAAACTGGAATTTTATGAGCAAATTTACATAAATCAGATGATAAAGCATCTACTACTAAAGGGTAGGAGTTCAGCTCCCAACATTTGCATATATTCTCCTAAAGAAAATATAGGCGTTTAGCTTTTCATTGAAGAGTCTTGCTGCGCTGGAACTCTAATGGGCTTAGAACAGTAAATTCTGAAGAAACTGATTGCTACCCCTGTAGCTAGTAAATGTCTGCCTAGACCCAGTGGCATTTGAAAAAAGTGTTTTATCATAAAATTATCCCAGCAGAGTCCATTCTGCAAGATAACATCATCATCATCATCATCAGTACTCCATGCAGGACCCAACAGCTCTGGCACAATATTGCCAGTCATTTATCTGTTGTCAGCACAGGTTACACACTGTAATCCTTGACTGCCTCGGAATTAGAATGTCTTTGATGTCCCCACAAGAGTTTTTTGCCCGAAGGCTTTACCAATGCTCGGCGGCTCAGTGTTTATTCCTCGTAATCTTCCTCTCATCTCCAGGCTAGCAGTGACAGATGGTTATGGGCACACAATAGTATTAAGAGTTTGATATTTTTTTTATGCTGTGCTCTCTGTACAACAAATAGCTATCAGACGCGGGCCAGAGAGCTGACATGGCTCGCTTAGGTAATGGCAAACAAACAGCTCGGGTTGATGCTTTCTGTCATTTCCCCTCCTAACCCTGCTTGTTTTCATTGTATACTCTCAAAGGTAAACTATATTAACCTTATAGACTGTTATTAAAAAGATATATCTATATGAGCATAAAGTGCTTTTCTTTTCTCTTTTTCTTACTCTTTTGATTATGAAAGTAATACTGCTGACATATTGAACAAATATCGAATGTCAACATAAATTTTTAGTGTGTGATAATATCCCCTTCATATAGCTGTGTGTCAGGCGGGAACCGGCGGATGATGCATAGCAGTAAATAACCCAAACAAAATTAGTTCTCTTGTCAGCTTCTACCTTGTATGTCCCCAGGCATCAGTAAAATTGACTGCACGCTAGATTTTCAAAATTAGCCCTAATGTTAGCTATGTGTCTGGCAACCTCCAAGTTTCCAATGTTCTACTATATTACCCGTAAGGATGAATGTGTTACTTTTATATTTTGGCATTTACTCTTGCTGATGTGGCTTTTTTCCCTCTTCTCCAAATTAAAAATAATTTAGCTTCAACAATAAGAATGTGCACAAACATAATGCTGCATCTCTTTAAGCAACTAACTTTAGGCAATTAAATTAAATTAAAGCAAAAATATACAAAGGAAGAGAGGGAATTATTCAATTTAATATTGCTAATTTTATTAACATAGCTCTGTCTTATTTTGTGCAAAGTACTGAATACATGGTTCTCAGTCTTCCCTCTGTATTGCTGCTTTATAACCACAGTCCAAAAATTATTGAACATTTTTATGATAAACCAGAACCAAACTTTAGAACTGATTTTCTTGCAATAACGATTCAGTCAGAGAAGCAAAGGTTAATGGGACAAGAGAAGAGGTTTCAGAAGTCAGTAAATGAGGACGTGTATTTTACCTTCAAACAGGTTCACTTCATCCGGACCTACCGCATTAAAAAATAACATGAAAGAATTCTGAGCACTGTCAAATTTGAGGTAAAGTATAATGTACAAATAAGTGACATGACCTCAGAAAGGCTATGCTGTGAGTGTGACAATGAACACACAAACCAAAAACCACATTCCATACTTTTAGCCCTTCAATTTTAGGTTCCTGCATTTAGAATCAAAGACAAAATCTCTTTAGGTACCAGATGCTGCAGATCAACTGGGAGAGCTTGTGGACATTAATGTGCCGGGAGGCAAATCCTGGGCAAAGGAGCTTTGCCTGCCGGTGTGCTGTGCTTATTACTTCACCTGCAAACAGTTGCTCTCAGAAAATCAGACCTAATGATCAGCCCAGCATCACTACAATAAAGAGCCCATAATCTGTAGGGGAGGTAACTCTAATCAGGCCACATGCAGATTAAACTAACTGGGAGGAATAAAAACTAGATTAAAATGTCCATGCCTAATACCAGAAGATTATCAGGACATTTTACCTCCTTAAATCCTAATTTATAGGAGCCAGGGTTAAGTTTATGAGTTTATATTTGGTGGGATTATATGCTGCACTGATTTTCCTCTGCTGAGAAAAGAGCCAGCCAGACTGTATTTTGCTTAGCACAGGGCAGAAGCATTTGGGAGAAGGGAGACAGCTTCACAGGTACTGACATGTATGGGAGAAGCGAAATAAAGGCATCCAGTTAAAACTGGTCAAGGTAGTAAATAGTGGGAATTGCTTGCCTTTTAATGGTAGTACTTTTTATTGATATAGACATATTATGCAGTTTTGAGAAAGAATCTGTTATGTATATAATGGTATCCTAATTTTCCACCTTGAAGCTTCTTGAACATTTGATTTTCTACAAGTGTATGGCTATTATTAGTTGAACAAATAATTGGAAATGGTTACCTGTAATTCAAATATAATGTAAAAACACAACATACTGTATAGACTTTGAGGAGTGCCACCTTAGCCCTGTATGAGTAGTGCTACTATATTGAAATGTAAATGTAACATGTAAATGCAAATTAAAGTGCTCTTTTCTAAAGTTATAGAACAGCAAATTAAAGTCAATCATTGCAATATATTTTCTACCACCAGACCAGGTCTACAACTCTTACTACACTAGCATGCCTTGACTTACCACCTATGCGGCCAGACAATGTGCAAGGGTCTCTGCTGATCATCAACTCCACCCAAAAGCTTCAAGGGACTAAGAGTCAGATTGTCGGCATTTTCTCCTTGATGAGAGCTTGTACTATCTAAGTTGGATTTTTTCAGGTCTGATTTCTGCATTGATGAGTTGTCCAGGTTTTCTTGTGCAGTATCAACACCAGAAGGTATATCAGTCCCTGATTTCAAATTCTTCAATAAGTTCTCAGAAGCTTTCTGCTGTGGTTGGGAAGGAAGAGCCGTGGATAGAACTGTGTCGCCATTTCCATTAAGACTATGCATCTTCTTTAAATGGGCTATTTTGTGCACGGGCATGAATCTGTTACAGAAAGGGAATGCAATATGCTTTTGGTGAAAAAAGTATGCAAAATTTGTCCCTTACTATTCTATAAAGAAAAGTGACAACATATAACACTGAGAAAAAAACAGAGGTGTTATATTAAAATTTCTAGAAAAAGTACAACAAGTATTAGTCACCAAGAGAATGTTCAAAGGTTTAAAATCAGGCAAGACTGTCTGACTAGTTTCTATGGCTAAAAACCTGAGCTGCACATATGAGAAACCCTAAAACATGGAACTATAGATATTTTTCTTGTATTTCAGCCACTACACGGAATACAGAAGTCATGTGAGCAGAAACGACATGGGCCTTGTAGTGACTGAAATACAAGAAATGAAAATCTAGAAAAAAGAGGGAGGGAAGAGAGATAATAAACTTTATCTATAGTTCATGTCTTAGGGTTTTTCATATGTGTGGTACCTACACATACTTTTGATTAAACTGACCTTGCTATTGTTTCCTAAAGCATATTTAAAAAATCTCTTTCACTATAATTTCTCCAAAAATTTTCCCATGTTTTGTTATACAAAGTTCAATATGTTACTTAATTGCAAATAATTTAAATAAAATGAAACCCTTAATAATATAATAGAGTGCTAAAGAGATTGCTCAGTTTTGAAGGTACTTGCTTGTAAAGCCTAAGGACCCAGGCTCGATTCCCCAGCACTCATGTAAAAGCCAGATGCACAAAGTAGTGCATGTGTCTGGAGTTCCTTCAGTGGCTGAGGCCTTGACATGCCCATTCTCTGTCTCTCTACCTGCCTCTTTCTCTCTCAAATAAATTAATTTAAAAATTAATAAAGCCTAAAAGCAGTGAGTCATACATTCCAGTACAGGATCCATTCTCAAGGAGCTGTTAATCTCTGAGGAGCAAACTAACAGTGCTTAGAAGACAATGGGAGAGAGGTATGTGAACAGCCCACTAGACAGTGTGGGAACATACTTCATATGTAAGGTATTCCAAATTTTGAAACTGAGGGGAACAAGACAGTATTCATGACTTGCAGATCAGTTAAGTCTTAAATAGGGTTTTATTGAAGGGTTTTGCAAGGCAGGCAACTTCTGGATGGAGGGAACAGGAGGATCAAAGGAAAAGGGTGTGCATGAATATGGACTCATCTGGGAATAACAGGCCAGCTGAGAGTATAGATACAGGTTTCGGGGTGGCGGTGGCTGGGCTATATGACTTAGAACTCTCTCAAAGTCTCCAGGGCTCATCCAACACCTTTGCCTGCCCCTGAATTTCAGTCAGTAAAGAAAGAGAGAATACATGTACTTAGGGGAGAAAGAAAACTCCTGGAAGGAAGTAATATGGAACATTTGGAAGAGCAGAAATAGATTTTGAGAGCAGAACATCATACTAAAGGAATGAACCAAGAGTGTGTACAGGCTCTGTAAGAAGAAACATAAAATCTCACAGAGCGCTGCAGCAAACAGCAGTTCTGCAGTTCTGCCTGTCCCAGATCAAGTATGTCTCTATAGAGTGGCACCGACAGAAGTCTTACAGGAGGTTAGAGCTTATAAGTAAAATAGAGAAAAGCAGAGACAGGGTGAGAATAGCATGAAGATTCATTGACAGCCACTTGGGGACATTTGCTAAGGGAAGAAGCAGGATTCTAAAGAGACAAAAACATCTTGTAAGAGTTTACTCTCCTGTTGCTGTTTTCCACCTGTTGTGGCAGAAGTGATGTCTAGTCTCTGCTCATGACATTATAAAGTTTCCTCTTGAGAATGCTTTGCAAGCATCTTTAACTGCTGAGCCTTCTTCCCATCGTCATGAGCAGAAAGCCTCAAATAGCACAGTTGAGCTGTTCCAAGATGCAATAGCCTCGAGCTTTCCAAGAATCTCCAATGCAACAAACTCCACTAATTCACTCACAAGCCCCAATGTGCACATGTCCCTCTCACCATCATTTGCACATAGTGCCTCCAGGTCTCCAAATGACCCTAGATGCCCCCTTCTGCCCCAAGGCCACCAGGTCTCCCAATGCCCCCTGATACACCAAGATCACCGGTTTCCAAAGGTTCTCTAGACCTCCGGTGCCCTAGGTCTCCAAATGAACCCAGGCCCACTAAGGCTGTATGAGTTCAGACCCAAGACAGCAAGATCCCTCAAGGACACTGTGTCTCCAGGTTTGTGAATCCCCCCAGAGCCCAATGGCCTCTTAATGAACTGAGGTTTCTAAGTGGACTTGTACCCTTCATGTATCTTTGGTCCTGAGGATCCCCCATTCTAGCTAGAGTTTCCACATCTTCCAGTGATTCCCTGACTTCCCCGGGAGGCATCAGAGGGAGTGCAGTGTGTACAGTCAGGAGCAACAACAAGTGCTGGAAGCGACCTATCAGGAGAGTGTGGCTTTGGCAGAAAGGCTTCAGCTGACAGAGACCCCGATCCTGGTCTGGTTCAAGAACCACAGAGCTAAATTATCTAGGTTGCATTTTAAGAATCATCTAGAATGGCCACCCTGGTTGTGCATTTAGAGAGCCCACAATGAGCACCCATGCAGACACAAAGCTGGTGCTGAGCCCCCCAGCTCTGGGAAACACAACATTCTTCTGATATGGATGAGCTGTGCCTAGGGTCCTCTGGTGACATCCCTCAACAGAGCCCTTCAGATATCTGATGTAGCCATGAGCAGAGCTTCCTGGATGAGTATATTCCTGGTGTAGCAGAGGATGCCAAACTTCCAGCTGCAAGAGCCCTGACTTGTGCCCCAGAGGCAGACCCAGGCACAGGCGAAGCCCTGATGGAAGAGTTCCACCCCTGTCTCCTAGGCAACCACAAGTGCAGCAGCACATTACAGGTCCAGGCACAAGCTTGACACCAGCTTCCAACCCAACCCCACATGCAGCCCTAGACCTGATCCTGGATAGCCATCACCTTCAGCTTCCTTTTGGGGTTTGAGAAAAGTGCTTGCCCAGGCTAGCCTGGAATTCTGTGATCACTTGCCTGGTCAAGTGTTGAGATCACAGGTAGTGACTGGGGTAATCAGACACCCTCACATGGGCTATGAAATCACACTGAATGCATGTTCCTTAATTCATTTTATCTAAAATATGATATTTATGCCAAATTCTTTTGACATTAACATGTTGCCATGATCTATTTTGTGACCTTGCTAAATAATAAAGTATTTATTGAGTAAACAGAGGTCTTATAAGATGGAAGTGGAGAAAACATCCTATCTGTGATGAATGGAAAGAATTATGAGGTGGGTTCTTATAATAAGCATAATATGTAAAAAAAGTGATGACGAAAAAAAACCTTTAACTTCTTCCAAAAAGGACAGGTGATAAGAAAAGGAACTTCTATACTTAAGTAAAAAAAATAGTAATAAAACAAGTAACATCTTTGTCACATAAAGAATGTCAAACAAGCTTAAAGGATTTTATCAGAATTACAAACTTGATGCATAAAGGATTTACAATTAAAAAAGAAATCAACATCTAACCCTACCAACCGACCATAGGCCAATAGCTGAGATCCTGGCAAGAGAGGAGCCACCACAGTCATATCGTGGAAGATTCATATGGAACCCCACAGACAATGATGGGATGAACAAGGGACCCACAGGTACAGCCATTCAATCAACACAGGATACGCCAGTGAGACAGAAACCAACTATTTTTGACACAAAGACCTCTAAGTTCTCAACATTAAAGCAGCCTTAATACTCACCAACCATGACTCAGGGAACTGAGTGGAAGAGGGGGCAGAAAGATTGTGAGAGCCGTGGTGGGCGAGACTATCCAGAGGCATGGCACCCTTCAGTAACAACATACTAGGGCCAGGAGAACCTGGCTGACTACTAGGCTATACATGGTTCCTTGCCCCAAGGACTGATCCAGACAGCCCACAGAGGAGGATATCCAGCTGATTGGGGATGGGGAGGGAGGGCATTGGGGAAAACAACTCATTGTTTGCCCACTAAATAATGTAACTCATTATGGACAAAAAAAAAAAAAAAAAAAAAAAAAGAGAAATCAATGGGAACTGAAACAACATATCTTCATTTTAGAAATTAGTATCATGAACCATTTTACTCATAAAATCCATTTATATTGGCCGGCATGTGAGAAAATCTACAAATTTAAAGTGATGGGAAATTGGCTAAAGGGCTAAAAACAGTGGGAATTGGTAACTGACAAGGAATTTAGCTGTGGGCTTCTTATTCCACATGCTTTCTAAGTATTCTCAAGGATGACTTGATCCCCTGTTAACACAGGCTGCAGACGACTAACTTGATAGGTGGTAGTGAATAGGTACATGGGAAGAGCCAATATACAAACAGAAATAGGAACTCAGTTTATACATTCTGTAAAGCTGAAAAATCAGAGTCAACCTTAAGAGCAAGACAGAAACAGGGGAAACACTGCCAAGTTTGACAAGCTGAGCAAGTGTTGACTTGACCCAGTAAATGATGCCTCTTAGGTCTGGAGTCTGTGTGGAGGGAGGAAGAAGCAGAATTCGGCCAGTGCTTCTTTCACTGGGGCCTCTGAGAACTGTATATATTTGAAAATTAGAGAGTTCTTAGAAGAGCAATAATAATGATTAAGGCAATGGAAGAATTGATTTATGAGGACAGATTAAAGGAGCTAAACATGAATACCCTGGTGAAGTGACAACTAGAGGGTACATAATAGGGGTCTCTAAGGAAAAAGAATATTTATTCAGCATGGTATAAAAGGAGCTATACTGGGAATAATGAGATGAAATTAAGAATGGAAAAATTTAAGCTGAATTTCAAGAAAAACTCCCTGACGGTATAATTTATTAGCTCAAGGAGTCAATTCCCTATGGAAATGCTAGAGCTAAAGAAACTTTAATAATAGAGCTGGACAAAATACCAATAAATAATATAGATAACAATCCAATACTAGAGAGAAGATGGTTATAAGCCATGTGTTCCCATGTTTATAATATCTATTCATAGATTTAATAACCTATTTATTATAGTGATTGTCAAAGAAGTATTTAGGCAATTAGCTAGATTTAACAGAATACCTCTTTTAGTTAAGGGAAGTTAAAAACATTAGTTTCATATACTTTCAACAATAACGAAGTAGGTAATTTTTACTACTTTGTTTCAATAGACTAGATCTGAAGCAGGTTGGAACAATGTATTATTTCTATTCTAAATATCTGTGCCATGATATTCGTATATTCACAGATATTTTTAATATAAATAATTTATTGCCATAATGAAAAAAAACTTTAGTTTGGCTTTTCAGGCTATAGCTCTATGGTCAATTACTTCATATCGATACCAAGATCAAACATGCATAATACTAAAAAGCAGTTTGCTTAATAATAGTCACCACACTAATTAACCCACCGAGAACATCCTTAATCATACACTACTTGTAATGTACAGTTAAGAGAAGGCTGAAAATGGACTGTTGCATGCTCAAAATAAGATAATCCTTAGTGATGGGGTGAAAACTGGCTTTTCTTTGAAAATGGACATAATGTCTGTGATGCCAAGGCATTCACCCAGTGAGGTGATTGGTCAAACAGGTATACATCCGAGCACTTCTCCACCTCTGGTGGAGGTGCTAATGAGAAAAAAAAGTCCCTAAGTAAGGTGTGAAGGAGAAGAAAGAGAGACACAGAAGAAAAACAGCTAGCTGTCTTTTTGGGCTTGTCATGCACATGTACATGACATTTTTATGTCACTGGCCATCTTATTCGTAGAAAACTTCTCCCTGTTTCTGAATCTCTTTTGTTTCTGAAGCCCTATTAGAACCCATAGACTTTTGGCAATATTATGATTGTTATAGTTATTTCCAATCTGTTTTTAGCCAGAGGATTTCCTCTTCCTCCAACCTTCTTTTTAAAACAACCAACAGACAATATGTGAAACAGAAACAAGATCTATCCTGCTTCTCCTCTCAAATTCTCTTCTTTTCTACCTTTGTCCCCATTTCCATAGACACCACCACAAAACTGTAGCACCATGCTAAGCAATGGTTAAAGGCACAGTTTAGACAGGTGCTTTCTAGACATAAATTTAATTCACTCCCTTATCCTCTGCAAATCCACAGGTATAAACCTAGAGCTGGACCTATATACATAGCCAAATATCTTATGATGTCAACCAGGAAAAAAACAAAAAATTTGAAAGAAGTTTGAAATGATGGACATTAATTGCAGGGGAGTCCTACAGGCATCTTAGCTAATTTCTGCTAAAATTATAACCAGAGAGGTAATCAAGATGCAGGCACACTGGAGCAGGGAAAGTCGGTCAGACATGCACATCCATTCATGTGTGCTGAAGGAATGTCATAGAGGATTGTCACTGTATTCGCAGGAAGATATGTCTCACACTTGTCACGTGGAGAAATTTCAGTGAAAAGTATTCAATACAGCAAGATCAACAAACAGAGCTTTACAGATAAATGAGTTCATACATGTCCATGGTTGAAGGTCACAAGACAGATTATCAATAGTCTTGTTTCTCCAAACAGATTTGGAAGACAGCAGGTGAGTTTAAAATGCAAATCGATAGATGACTAAAGAGACAGTATAAGTAATTAACAGTTATTCCAACCTTGAGTGAGTGAAGAGCTAGGAGAGTGTTAATTGAAATAAGGAAAGTACTGAAACAGATAAAGATAGAGGGAGCTACAGGAGCTCAAGTCTAGGTACAACTCAGGTTTTGGGGAGGGTCAAATATAATGCTCACTGCTTTCTACCATTTAGGCTTGAATTTCACAAGATGTGTTCTGTACAACAACAGTTCTATGGGATACAAAAATATTTTGTAAGGAAACAGTTTAGGAAATGCTCACTTTAACAAATTAAACATCTCTTCATTATAGAGAGTTTAAAGATGCATGTTCTGTATGCTGCGAGTATGCACATTCATACACTCTAGAGTATGGTCAGTATTTATTGAGCACTTAGTGCATGATGGGATAAAATTATGTTTGCCAAAATTACCACTTGATAGGATCCGAAACCACCCCCAAAGAAGCACAATCAGGACTAATATTCAAAAAAGGACACTCTAGGAAACACTATCTGAGATCTGAGAAACGGTGGATAAACAGCTTGGAGCAAGTCAGATGTATAGAAGCATATCTTATGTAGAAGAGATGGCTAGAGGAATGGGAACATGCATTCACAGGAGCAAATAATGAAACGCAAACCAGAGGACATACACTCATAGGACATATTTGTAGAGAAAAGGAAGTCTAACAGGAACTAGGAGAACCTGTGAGAAAAGTAACAGAAGATATGGTTCAAGGCTAACACAGATGACAGCAAAAACAAACAAACAAACAAACAAAAAGAAAATAAATCATCTACTTTCACCACAGTGATTTCTGTGGATTCTTGGATGGAAACCAAATTGAAGAGAAAGGGAAGAGGAACATGAAATAAAAACCTCTAAATCAAACTGGAAAGACATTCAACAGTTCAATGATCTAAGGCCTTGGGTGAATAACAAAAATACTATTTATTGTTAGCAAACAATGTGTTAGAAATTAATTACAAAATTAACATTTTAAGAATTTAGTCACATATGCAAATAGCAAAGATAATTTAAAAATCATGTGAGCCCACATGTCTCTAATATATCAATTATATGGTGAACAGACATGTAAACCTACAAAGTATAAAATTAAAAATATTTTTTTAAATTAAAAATCTTGACATATAATTTGACTGTATCTCCTCATTACCTCCTGCCATAGTATCTTTACTAAATGCAAGAATCGCAAGCAGGGAAGCACATGAAAATTATGACTGTATCCTTGGTTGGTATATGCCTTCATGCTCTTCTTTACTGTCAATGACTAAGGGCCACAGCACATGTCTATGAATGCTCTTTCAATAAGAAACTCCAGCACAGTGCTATGTGAATGAACTCAAGTCACAGATGAGCCAGCATCATCCGTATGAACCAAGCATAAGTACTTTGGGGAAATGGACATCCATTATCACTGTGGCTGGTGAGGCTCTGGTCTTCCTTTTTTCATTGTTTAGTATGTGAAATAAAAGTTGTGTCCAATAGTACAAAACTGGCAGACTGACAGCAATCTCTGAGAATATGAGAAGTATGGACATCTTGCTTGGACAAGAAAGAGTTTTTGGACAAGATAGGATATGAGGATCCACAAAACTTAGCTGCAGGTAAAGTTAACAAGCAGGCATCCTCTGCCTACTTACTGGCCCAAGAAATGCATGCAGAAACTGAGAGTTTGTAGTTATCAGAATGGTACCTGAGATGAGACACTTAGTGAAGACAGAGTCCTCCAGTGACCACTGTCAAAGAAAAAAAACTTTAGGATCCTTTCCCCTGTTTGAAAGTTCCATCATTTCCTAATGTCTCTCATTTAAATAGCTGGGTAATAGGCTATCATTCCCAGAGGCTATTCCTTCTTTTTATTCATTTTACATCATGATTTCTAAGTTTTATTTCTAAAAAAAATCAAACACTTTCCAGATAACATCATTTATACCACCTCTCAGGCCACATAGTGTACATGATTAGTATTATATTTCTTAAGTAGTTATACCCTAATTCCCCGTTCCCTCTTAATTTCAAAATGCTTTAGATTATATACATTGCTAATTTAACTGTCTACTTATATGAGCAGTCCATCTTATTCAATTTTATAAAACCCTTTAGATATGCTCTTCCCATACAGAGAATCGAAAGTCTTCAGGAAGGTATGGAAATATGAGAAGCTACCTTGAATGTTGTCAGAGCAAACATGTATCAAATCCATTGTCATCCTTGCTAAGACTCACTTCTTATGATCCCCATTCCCCTGGCAAAGATGCTCTCCAAGGCAACAACTAAACTCTGGTTTACTTTAGTAATTCAACAGTGAGACAATTCCCTGGGCAAAACTGCAAGGAGGAAAGCTCAACTCTCCCCTTTCCCAGCTCCTCTTTTTAGCAATCTCTCCCCAGTAGCACTAAGTTTCCTAAGGTCTTTATACTACTTTCTGACTGTCCACTTTCTCTCTTCTCCATCTCTCATTGGCACTGTGCGTCTCTGCAGCCTTTCCATTCCTTTGCTCCTCCACATAATACCTAAATTTATGGGGTTATTCCAATGCCATCTTGGGTACCAATACATTCTACAGTCAGTGAATAAATCACCAGGGTGAATAGCTAAAATTATTCATTCAACAATTTTTAAGCTTCTATGTACAAATGTTTATATCTACATTTATGGAATTGAAGTATCTCTACACTGATATTTCATTTATACTTATTTTGGTCTCTTAGCAACTGAAGATGTGAATTACCCATATCATATTTGTTGGTGTTTTGTTTTCTTTTTTGGTTTTTCGAGGTAGGGTCTCGCTCTAGTCCAGGCTGACCTGGAATTCACTATGTAGTTTCAGGGTGGCCTTGAACTCACAGCAGTCCTCCTACCTCTGCTTCCCTGAGTGCTGGGATTAAGGGTGTGCGCCACCACGCCCGGCTTGGTGTTTTGTTTTCTTCCAGTGCTGGGGACGGAGCTCAGGGCTTTGAATGTGCTAGGAAAGCACTCTAACATCAAGTTATGTCCCCAGATAACCACATCTTTAAACTAAACCATATTGACTAACACCATCACTCAAGCCATCTCTTTTTTAAAAGTATCTTTATTTATTCATTTGTAAGCAGAGAGAGAGAGAGGATTGTAGACAGGCAGAGGAGAGGGGGAGGCAGAGGAGAGGGGGAGGCAGAGAGAGAGAAAGAAAGAGAGAAAGAGAGAGGAATGCAGAAAGGCAGAGAGAGGGGGAAGGGAGGCAGTGGGAGAAAGAAAGAGGAGAGAGAGAGAGAGAGAGTGAGAGACAGAGAAAGAATGAATGGGCACATCAGGGATTCTAGCCACTACAAACTCTGGACACATACACCACTTTGTGCATCTGGCTTTACATGAGTACTGGAGAATTAAACCTGGGTTGTTAGGCTTTGCAGGCAAATGCCTTAACCTCTGAGCCATCTCTCCAGTCCCCAAACTCTTTTTGGAATTCATAATGTGTTCGCCATTTCTTTGTGTAACTCAAAAGTGGACTTTCAGAAGCTTCTATCTATTCATATTTCTCAATGATGGTCAAGGCTATGGTTTAATATGACTGTTCCTGACAAGCTCACATTTAGAATACATGTGCTCTGGTGGTTGGCAGTATTTTAGGAGGCTGGAGAACTTTTAGCAGGTGGGATCTTATAGGGATACATCTTTGGAGGTCCTACCCTCCTTTCATTCCCATCTGTGCTCTCGGCTGTGGTCAGCATGATGTGAACAACCACTACCAGTGTTACCTTGACATCCGACAGAGTCACTCCTTACTCTTTGCTACTATGGACTGCACTCAGCCATGATGGACTGAAATCTCCATGAGACAGAAGAAATCTTTCCTCCTTAAGTTGTTTCTGTGAGACATTTGGTCACAGTTATGCAAAAGCAACTAACAGAGTATGTAGGCACAAAGAATTTTCCCTAATGTGGGTCAAAAGCAATAGCTTTCAAGGAAGAGGAAGGAGCTGCTGTGCACATACAAATGATTGACTTGAGTCAGGACTTCACTTTATAGCAAGTAAACATTCTCACTATTCTGAGAGTGCAATGATTCCTGTAGAATCAATGAAGCAGTGAGAGAGACTCTGAAAGTGATCCCTATCATGTGCTCCATTCCACCTCCCATCACCTCAGTTGAGGACATTATTTAGAGGTTCCAATTAGGATGGGGAAATGTACTGGTATTAAAGAAAGAATCTTTTTCTTCTTTAACAAGCAATTTTAAGACAGTGTTTCCAGTTGGACTACTTTGGTAGACCATGTCATGGTTTGTATGTGGTGTGTGTGTGTGTGTGTGTGTGTGTGTGTGTGTGTGTGTGTGTGTAGAACAGAGGACAACTTCAGGTGTGCTCCTCAGGTGCTTTCACCACTTTATTGAGACTCCTCAATTAGGCTAGACTGTGTGGCCAGCAAGCCCCAAGGATCCTCCTGTCTTCATCTCCCCAGTACTAGTACACGGGAGCTCTACCATGCCTAGCTTTTTCCATGGGTTCTGGAGACTGAACTAAGGTCCACATGCTCTTAAAGCAAGCACCATACCAACTGATCTATCTCGGCAGCACTAACACATGTTTTTAATTGGACAATGTGATGGAACAAAACAGTGTGTGTGTGGGGGGGGTAGAGACAACATCATGATGGGTGAAGTTTCCTTAAATAGATAAGGTAAAAACAATGGAACAGGAAATACTATTCCTAGTTTGATAGACAGCAGCAAAACAAGTCCTGCCAAACAAAAGAGAGTTGACTATCAAAACAGAGTATTTGGGGCATAAAGAGAGAATATTAGCTAGTATAATCAATGTTACTTTAAAATACTAATTGTGCATGGGTGTGCACCTGTGCCATGGACGTGTGGGGACAACCTTAGGGATTTGTACCCTCCTTTCGCCTTGCTTGAGACAGTGTCTCCTTTTTAAATTTATTTTCTTTCTGTTCTAGTGGTTGGCAATATTTTAGGAGGCTGGAGAATACCAGCCTAGTTGCCTCATAAGCTTCCGGATTCTACATGCTCCACCTCATATTGCTTTAGGCACAATGGGATCCTAGACACCTGTGCCACTTTGAGTTTGGATTATATGGGTACTGAGGAATTGAACTTGGGCTAGCAGACTTGTAAGCAAGTGACTTTAATCACTGAACTATCTAGCTGGTCTCCAATGGTACCTTTTATTTGAAAATAAAAACAAAGACCCAGAAATTGAATTTCAGTACAGAAATTCTTCTTAAGATCTGTTTGATTTTTAATTTCTCCAACCCAAAGTCTTCTCATCTGTCCCATGAGAATGAGGCGAGCCACAGACTTCTCAAAGACAGAAGGTTCAAACCTTTTATCAAGTCTCATGTTCAGCTTCTTGTTACTAAGCAAAATGATACAAACAGTAACACAGGGCTCTAGGTATGTTATCTGGTTTCCAAATCAGGGCTCTGCTACTTTCCAGCAGTCTTAGGAAGACTCTTTCTTTAAGAACCAGTTAAATCACTGGTAACATGGATGAAGTAATATGGCCTTGTAGAATTGTAAGTTCTTATTGGTCAGCCCATGGTGGTGCACACCTTTAATCCCAGCACTGGGGAGGCAGAAGTAGGAGGACTGCTGTGAGTCTGAGTCCAGCCTGGGACTACAAAGTGAGTTCCAGGTCAGCCTAGGCTAGAGTGAGATCCTACCTCCAAAAAACAACAAAAGAAAACAAAACAAACAAAAATCTTCAGTCAATTTGTACTACTATTTATATAATGGTAAATCTCAATACTATACGTCATTGCAACCAAGGAGACATAACATCCTAAAGATTCTAGTATAAGATTCTGCTGACCCTTTCCTAATGAAGCTCATCTCTTCTTTCAGATGTTTTTCACCTGTTTCCTCTTACAGGTTATACTTTAGCCATCCATTTAAGGCATGCACTTAAAATGTTATCTTCTTTTCATTTGTATACTAAACAAAGAGGTGTATTAATTGCAAGAAGGCCCAGTACAAATCAAACAAATATATTCTTTTATTATTATTTCTTCCATATAATTCTTTTCTGCATTTTGCTTTTTTCTTCATTTTTCTAAGAGATTCCATCTTTCCCCTTTTTAGAACTACATCAACAAGAGAATAAAACAAGGAAATTTCAATCAGTGATACTTGACCTCACACTTTTGAGAGAAATTATTAAGCTGAGTAGCATCCAACTGTGAGATAGTCTACCTTCATTTTCAGACATGAAGCTCCTGACATTTTTCATTTCTTCTGTTCCCTTCTCTGAGGAGACATGGGCAGATATGTACCACTAAGGAGAAAGTAAGTCCAGGAATAGAAATCTATGGCAGAAAGGATTTGAAACAAGGGTCCAGACAATCGACCAAAGAAAACAGAAACAGGAGAATAAAGGTACCTAGGTATGTGATGTCCAAAAAAGAAAAAAATATCCAGAAATGATGGATTTATTAATGTGGTCTGCCGTAGTAAGCAGATGAGCCAGTGACAATGACAGAGCTTGGGAATTGACAGCAGCACAGAAGGTAAACTAAGTCAAAGCAATAACTGGCTCAAGGAAAGGAGTTATCAGGAAAGGAAATCTCACTGAGGAACACAGGGGGCTCAGGGGAGTACCTTGACAGAGCAGTCATGCGGTAAACACTTTGTGTAGCCATAGTTGAGATGGAGTCATACTTAAAGGCTAGTGGGAGGGAAAGTAGTGCATATGCGTGTGCTCACATTACAAGACTGCGGATAGAGCTGGACAGGTGGCATACCTGTAATCCTAGCACATAACAGGATGAGCTGGAGGACAGTCATGGCTCAGTGAGATCCTGCCTCAGTGAACAAAACAAAACACCTTACTCCCCCACCCATGGGGGACAAAAAAACCCATTAAAATACCTAACTATATCACCTTTTCAAATGGTAGAAAGTCAATAGATAATATCATCTATTAAAAAAATCACAAAAAATGATAGAAAGTTTTGCCAGTGATAGCCCACATAAAGAGATTTTTGGGGCTCAGGACAAATGCTCTCACTAAAGAATCATATTCACTATTTCCATTAAATATTACTTCAGTCCTAGGCACAAAAATGTAATATCTCTTTAAATGTTAAATTGGATAAACATTGAAACTGTAGGTCTTTAGCATATAATAAGTGCAGCAGGAAAAGAAACTACTCAATTGAATATTGTAACTATTACATGAAATTCTTATACAATGTTTTAAAATTTCTTATAACTTAGCAAATAAATCATTTCATAATTTAGTTATATTTAAAATTTCATTTGACTGGCATGGGCTATTTCAAAATATTACATAAATTACTTGAACTGTCAACCCCACCCTCTCATTTGAATACATTTAATACTTCAATCATGTATTCTAGGGTATAACTGATTCCCATGGGCATCAACAGCCAGATTATTCTAGAACTGAAAGTTTTGTGGTTACAGACAGCAAGTGGCCAGATGACCCTGTAGTAAACTGTTGAAAGCCATTTAAAACCAATCCACGTGTATCCCAACAGATTCATAAGCAACAAACAAACAAGATACCCAAATACTTGTAGCAGTATCTTTGTTAGTCAGAAATAACATTTCAATTTTACAGAACTTGAGTTTAAATAAATCTTAGTATTTAATTCCCCATAGTAGACAAGTGAGCAAAAATCAAGTGTATTGCCTAGCAGCGTGATGACCCATAGTAGATGCTCAATATCAGCTGCTGAGGGAATGAGGAAAGGGTTACACACACACACACACACACACACACACACACACACACACACACCCCTAAACTTTCCTTTGTCTTTGATTATTTCTGTACATTTATGTGTGGTGTGGGTGTTTCAGTACGTTTTATTTGGGTGGTTTGCATATGTGAAGTGAAAAGAGGTAAGGTTGGCTGAAGGGTAATTATTTCTTGATGGAAGAATATAAAAAGTATAAACAGCACAGCTATTGCTTAGGTAAACTCAGCTCTGCATTCCTGATCTACAATGCAAATGCTACACAAAATAAGGCTTCATTAAAGAGTGACTGTCACATCAACAGGAAAGAGAATGAAGACCTGCTATGCAGTATTATTAGATATATTGAATTTGTTGTCACTAAGATCAACAAAATACCACTTCAAAGGACTACACACTGTGACATGGAAATAGCTTTGCAATATGGAAGAACACTCCTCTGATATATATTTTTTCATTGTACTGTAATGAGTTTATATTTCAAAAAAAATGAATATCCATTTATTGATGGCATGGGCCACTATTAAAAAGTTAATATGCTAATCAGGAAGCATGTGATAAATGATAATTCATTTTGAAAGAAAAAAAAACCTAGAAGTTTCTGGTGTCCATGTCATAGCATTTCCGCTGAGGCTCTAATGCCAGTGACTGTTCCTACAATGCTAAACAGAGGGGCCTGACACACTTCTCTGAGACTGCTAAAGGCAGAAATCCCAGTCTATCAGTATTTGAGCAGTCTGAAAAAGAAAAGGGTGGGAACTGGAGATGAGAAGTACTCACGGAAGGAGACCTACTCCACAAGGATGCTGGTAGGAGATGTCTGCCAGAGGGGCAGGCAGGCAGGATTTTCCCAAGCTGCATGACTGCCATGCTGCTAAAACTTACTAGTGTGCCTTCTTCTACAACTAGGGTTCTTGGAGAACCCCGTGCTTAGCATAGCAGCAGAGTTCAGAGTGGTTTTCTGAGTTCTATATTAGAAGGTCAGGGACTGATGGAAGTTAGGAGATGCAGAAAGAGCAGCTATAGAAGTACCTTCCACTAACACCATTTGAAGGAGGTAATGTCTGATATTCTTATGTGTGTTGCACACATTGAAAGGGCTGGGTTTAAAAACACTTCTTTTCATACAAGCAATATAGTCCTGAGGTAGGACCTGAGAGGGGTGTGATTAAAAGCCATCTTGATAGGGTTTCATCAGGAAAAAGATAACACCTGTGTGTGTGTGGGGGGGTGGTAAGGGGGAGTTATCTCTATAGCCCGGTCTCAAAGGAATTTACCACTGTGATTCACTAGAGTCACTTTTGGCCAACAGAAGTCATTAGACAACCAAGAGATCCTTAAAAAGCACCAGCTACAGAACAGTTCTACCACTTTCCTCTCAGTGTCTCCTGGTGCTGGGGTCAAAGCAGGGATATGAGGCATGATGGAAAGGGTGCAGCTGGCATACTGAATGAGTGACCATTATCATGACTTTCTACATGTGATTATTTTCTTCTAGTTATCACCATACCATCCTTCTATCCCACCCACATTATATTCTAGGAATAGGAAATACTTTTTCAAACATGATTCAAAAGGTAGAAATCATAAAACTAAGGAATGAACTCATCTGTATACATCAAAAGCTTCATAAAGACAACTGAAGTGCAACTTGCAAAAGTGTAAGGAACATCTGAAAGACACCACAGTGTTGTTAATCAGATAACTCTTAGAAATCAGTGGGGCTCACTGTCAGGTTTTGTTGGCTCTGTTACTATGTGACCTAGTAGCTATAGACTCAAAGCAATTCAATTAACATCTCTTGAGTTTAAGTTTCCTCAACTATGGAGGGGGATTAATACCAAGACCTATATCAGGGTTAGCTAAGCAAACTTACATAAAGCACTAGCCAAACATTTGCACTCAAGTCAATTTAACATTTTTATCTGCGTCACCATTATCAAATTTCCAAGTGGCAAGTGATGCATAGTAAAAAGGAACTCATAAGCATTTTTTAATGTTTTGTCTGTATTGTCAGTTCTCCACACAAGAATGTGTTACTTCTGCTAAGAAAACACACAAATGATTTCAATTAAAATATAAGAATAAAGGCATCTGTGCGGCTATGACAACGTCACTGAGTAGAAAACAGCACCTCATGCTTCTTATTTGGGTTAGAGGTATTATTCAGCTTAGCTTTTTGTATGTAATATCAGAGTCACTGGACATGTAAAATGTTCTCTTCCAATATAAGCAAGAGCCATCTGGTCATTCATCGATGGCAATAAATATGTGAGCATAAACTAAATTTTCACTGATCAGTATGTATACACACAAGACAAGCAACAGGCTTGTCTTAGCATTCAGGAGAACAGTCAAAGCTTAGTTCTGCTGCTTCACGCCACAGCGCCACATCAGGTATCAGCTGTGTATCACATCATCTCACTCACCCTAATGAAACACTACACTTAAGACTCAGTTTCCTTTACTGGCACCGCCATTCATTCTGGACACAATTTTATTTTAAAAAGGCAATGGAAAGATCCTGATGTCATTGTCAGATGAAGCAAAACCACATGAGAGGCTCTGGTTCTGGTGCTCATTTATTAGATGGAAGTAGAAGGAAGAGGTTCTGGGATGGATGTGTCACAGTATTTGAAATGGCTGCCCTCCACAAACAAGCCCAATTTACAAGGGAAGAACACATAAGGTAAAAGGGGGTTTGAATTTTTAAACTACATTACTAAGTACACATTTGCTTCTAAACTTTAAAGCAGTGCTGAATTGCATTTGGATAGAGTTATAGCATGGCTTTAAACACACACGCACACCCAGACGCACACCATGGAGGTAATCCAGTTACTCCTGCAGCGCAGATGTGCACAAGAATGCTCTAAGTGATTAAGATAGGGCTTTAAAGTTAGCTAATTAGAAACATCTCTCTTTCTATGATCAACATTGATACTGGCTCTGAGTTCTGATTGGTGGATATTTGCATTTGAATTTGGATGCAGACTTCAGATGTAAGGACAATGGTGTCACTTGCTCTTTGGCTGTGGAATATCTTCCTGTGAGGGCCTATGGGTTCTAACCCCCTTAAATCAAGTGTACTGGTCTCAAAAACAGAATTCTGCTCAGCTAGTAAAGGTTCATGTAAATGTGTTTATCTTCTTTGAAGGAGGGACAACAAAAGTCAGAAGTATAATACTTTGAAACTTATCTCCACAGGAAAAACAAATGCTGTCTTTTAATAGCAACCATACTACTGTGCTATGGTTAATGGCATAATACTTTTTAGGAGAGCCAGCCACAGGACTGTTGAGAGGGGAAAATAAAATAATATATAGAAATTTGTTCAGCATAGTGCTTGGCAAAAACAGCTTCAGTTTCGCAAAATGAATGTGACTATTAAACAAAGTAACCCTTATGAATTATAATAAATATAGTTATTTTAAAATTCACATTTTATATTCATAAGCCTTAAAGGTACCAAAATCTGAATCTGCATGTTTCCTGGAAAAACTTTTCTGCCAAAGGTCAGGTGAAGCTGCTTCCTACTGGAGTCACACCCTCTGACCCATGCCATATCCACAAAGAACACAGGTCACTCTTAGTCTCCTGAAAGCACATAGACAAGACCAAAAGCTGTCCCTTCCTAAATTTACAAAGAATAGATGAAACAGGTCATTTTCTAACAAATACATATTGCTTTGTACTGGAAAACAATACATACACACTCTTTGAAAGATATATATTCCATCATTTCTCCGCTAAGACTTAAAGAACCACCTGGTGTTAATGGCAAAGGAGCTTATATGCAAAACTGAGGACTTCCATCTTGTGTAATTTATATTTTGTTCACAACTACAGAGAGTTGATAACAATGCCAATTAAACTTTCCTCTCACTGAGGTGTCACATATGTCTAAGAAACAGGGTTGTGAGGAGAGGCGGGGTATCTAAGTGAAAACACTGCGGTAAAGGGAGATGGCAATAGGGTCCTTTAGAGTCTAAGTGTGCTCCCCTCAAATGTCAGGGACAACACGTAATGGCTAAGGAAGCCTGAGCCCACAAGATAACTTAGTCAAACCTAAGTTTGCTCACTTATTAAATGGGAATAGTCTCATAAGGTAGTTCAAACCTAAGTTTTCTCACTTATTAAATGGGAATAGTCTCATAAAGTAGTCTTAAGTATTGGTTGAAATGGTGTACATTAGAAGAAGATAGGACAGGCTACACATCTAAATATCAATTTTACATGGAGACCAACTTTTCTAGAAAGGAAACACAGCTTTGTGTGTTAGCTTAGGGTGGACAATGTAGTCATTGTTTTTAGGTGTCATAATAAGAAGCAAGACTCAGAAAACTCCCAATGGGTTGCTGGACTCAGGTATTTCCTTACACTTAACATTATGTATTCTGAAATTGGCCCCACTGGGTTTTCTACCGTGTGCTGGTGCAGTAAATGGCAGTAGACTAAAACCTTCCCAGATACAGGTGGTGAGGAGAGCAGACAAAGAAAATGACACTGTGTTTCCTGTTCTCTTTCCAATCACTTCACAAACACTCACAGAAAGCCATGGAAGAATATGAAAAACCCATTTGAAGACCATGACAAGTTGATTCTTAAGTGTAGATACTTAACAACTGACTATTGGAGAATGTGTGGTAGCAAAGCTTGGGAGGAGAGAATCTTCCAATCAGAAACCAAAACCGAAATTTCATTCTTAGGATACTTTCCCTCCTCATTTTTTCATATACCACAGTTTGTACATAAGTTCTGAATAGTTTTTCAACATGTAGGACCTATGCTCTTCCTGCTGTGAAACTGTACATGCTTGGACGATAAGACTATTGTTGCTAAATCTCACAGACAGCATAAGGAAATCTATCTTTTTACACAACTTTTGTTGACTCTTTTTAATTTTTTAAAATGCATCAGAATATACAGGCAAAGTACAAAAGCAACTTTATATTAGTATAAATATAGTGCTAGTGCTAAAATTTTATTGAATTACTATTATGTTAAAGTATTAATGCAATCATTGGGTTCTCAAAACTATGTGACTTTAGTTGTAGCTGAGGATTACATAAATTAATTTGGTGGAAAAAACATCCTAAACAGATTGCAGGCAAACTCAGAGACCCACCCAAGATTACTATGGATTATTACACAGGTCAAGTTGACAATAAACTTAACCATCACACCATTCATTAACCTAAAGGGCTTTAAGAAATCCTTGAATCCATGGCAAATATAATGACCATACTGTGTGCGTTCATACCTGAGCACACATATACTTATTGCCTTTTTTCTAGAAAAGTGCCCATGTATTTCACCTAACTTCATAAGGATGAGAAGAAAATTTTACATGGCTGCTTTCTGTTAAGCACCATGCTAAACATGGGGGAGGTGTACAAGGGATACACAGCATTTTACCTTTTCACTTTATTATAGAGTCTATCCAAAGATTTGAAGATTGGGGATAGGGTAGATAGAATTTTTAATCTCAACACCTCATAAATTATTCAGTCCTAATTAACCTCAGTTTGGTAATATCGTCCCTTGACCTCACAATCTCTTTGGGACAACTCCATTATGAGCACCATCTCTGATATGGCTCAGTCAACTGAGGTGGCCTCCCTGCTTTTTGCTAAAAAATTCACTTCAAGGCTTCCTTTTTCTAGATACCCTTTCCAAGACTCCCAAGTATTCCTGACTACATAGCACAGTGAATGACTGTTTCATGGACTATTGTTTTCTCAACTACAGAGTAACTCTAGAAAGCAAAGGTTATATCTTACACACAGCATTTTTGTTTGTTTCTGCTTAAATTGGGTCTACTCTAAATGATAATTTGTATCCTGCAAGCAAAGATGAATTGACTTAAGAAAGTCTCTTTGACCCAGATTCAAACAAAGGTAGAAGGAAGTCTTAAAAGAGGGAAAAAAACATTTTCTGTATAGAGAAAATAAATGATAAGAGTCAGCAAAAGAATATGTGCCAAGAGAGACAGGAAGAGAAGCGTTCAATTGGAAGAATATCAAAGGTGCTGGGCTCGCCAGAGAGGGGGATTCCAGAAACACCACAAAGCTCTGGGAGCATTGTCAGACCTCAGGAGGTAGGTACAGTGCTGTTACTAATTGCAGTCAAAGAGAGAATCCTCATGGAACTTGTTTATTTCTGTGAACAAAGCTGTAGCCAAGCTAAGTCAGAGACACGTTGTCTTTCTGCAGCATGAATCTTAGTGTGAGATGGAGTCTGCCAAGACTCATAAAATATACCCACTTCTGTTCCCTTGAGTGGGAATGAGTGTGCATGCCAGACAAAGCTCCTAACGCTGCTGGTCTCTGTAGTTGCACATCAGAAGTTTTGAAGTACTGGGGACTTTGAAATTCTATCAGAGAGCCTAACTTAGTTGATCTAGGAGGGAGAGTAAGGACTGTTACTTTTGCATAACCCCAATTTGTCAACATCATCAAGAAACTTTAAAACTGAATTTTGGAAGGGAGAAAAAACAAAACACTAGATATATCATAAAGCCAGAAATGATAGAGATGATGGAAGACAAAATGAAGCAGCAAGTGGTCAAAACGACCAAAGTTTCAAGGAAAAAAATAAAAGGTAAGACAACAGGAATAAAAGCCTCTAACCAAAAGTTCTGTACATCATGATATACAAAACGAGTAAATGAGTCTGAGTTAACTTGGAATTTATTTACAAGACATTATTCCCTGCAGTGCTTCACTTCTCAAATGGAAGAAGAGGTCTAATCACCTGGAGTGCAAGCTTTGGAGTGTGCGCATTCTGCGTGCTAACCCTGGCCTGATCATTAAGAGTTATATAGCCTTAAGTAAGTTACTTAGCTTAGCCAAGCCTCTGATTCCTCATAAGCAACATGGACAGAATTCCTATTAACATTCATGTGGTCTGTATCAAATGAACTTGAAGATATTAGTTAACCAACATAAAATATAACACATACCAATTAGTTAAATGATAGATTTGTAATAGCAGTGCTATCATTAAAAATAAAGTCTGGTCAAAAGGAAAACTTTGTTTTAAGGAAAAAAAAAAAAAAGATTTGCTCAAGTGTGAGAGCCATGCACAGCACAAAGACTGATATCTGCTTGTAGGTTACAAACCCCAGGGTGGGAGGTCCTCCAGGTAGAGGACATGGTTTCAGGAACAGAACTTGTAATACTGGAACAGCATTAAATGAACTGCAGGACTTTAAGCATGAGGACACCATCTGGAAAAGTTGCTTGGCAGAAGCACAACCCTGGATACAATCTTGACTCACTTTGCTAAGAGTTTAAGCTCAAAGAAGGCAGATGATGCAAGTACAGAAACTACTTTTCTCGACTTAAATCATCTCTTAAAACAGAGATGGAGGATACATGGGGGATGTGGAAATGATCAGGAACTTGAAGCAAGAGTGGCCACTGAACATCATGCAACTCTTGAAACAAGGTGGGAAAGGAGACAAAATGGCATTTGGTATATGCATAGGTTAAAGAAACATTTCAGAAACTCAAGAGAGAAACTAATGTTATCAAAAGACAGCGCAGGAAGTACAAAAATGATTGTGGCTTATCGAGCAGCGGCTACTCTCAGGGAAATTCTAAAACCAATTTTATTTATCTATGTATTTTTAATACTACTGACACAGAATTTGTGAACAATCCTCTACCAACTGGGCATCCTACAGTGTGATCTGATTCTTCAGCTATTTATGTGGAGATTGATTTAGATCTGGTCAAGGGTTCAGTCCTAGAAGAGGACCTAAGTTCAGATGTCAAGTCTGGGTTTAGGTATTTCTGACCAACTGGCTATAAACTGGAGCTTTCCACATTCATTCTCTGGGTTTGGTGATGGGTAGAAGGTTCTACAGAGCACAGTATCAGCCAGTAACACTTCTAATGCTGGCTTACTGTAAAAGGACAGAACTCAGAACAGCCAAATGGAAGACATGACAAAGCGTGCTCTTGAGAGGGGTATGAAGCTTCCAGGTGAGACACCCCTCAGTGCCTCTGTGTGTTTACAGTGAAGCTCTCTGGGCTCATTCTTGTAAGTTTTTATGAAAGGGTCATTATGAAGGCATACTCATCAAATCCTTTTTCATTCATGCTTAAACTCAGTCTCTGTCCCATCTTCATTTCTGGAAGGTTAGAGTCTAGACTGGTTGTGAAAGGGCAATCTTGATATCATATGGCTAGCTGCTCTGGTAACCAGAGCTTCATCCCAACCTTTAGTGGCATTCCTAAAGTTACACTGACTTAAATTCAGGTGTATTTCAGAGAGACTTCCCCCAAACAATAAGACACTCCTTTATTCTAAACATCTTAGAAGCCCAGTACCAGAAACTTTACTCAACACTAAATATATACTTCTTATTACACCACAAAGTGACAGATTTAAGAAAGTAGTAGGGCTGAATGGATGAGTGGGTACAACCATCTGAAAGACAAAGCTGAGAAGGGTCAGTCTCCAAATCATCAGGGACCCATAGTGCCTGCAGCTTGCTTTCTGCTCAAGAGGACAGACTTGAAGCTAACTGGCCAAAGTGAGGGCATTCAAGTCCAGAGAGAACATGCACAAAAGCTTGCGGACAGAAATCCTGTCAGTGACCAATAAAATACATAAGAAGAGACTTAACCAACCTTCCTTCCTTTCCTCCCTCCTTCCTTCTTTTCTTCACTCTCATTAGCTTAGAGCAAGACTCTGGAGATAGCACTACTAATCTTCCAGGCTGCAACTAAACAACATTCCAGCTCCATGGAATAGGTTTATATGTGTGTACACAGCACTATACCCTTCTCCAGCACATCGTGACTAAGTCAACCCATGAACTGAAGGACAGCTCCATCCTGCTTGCTTTTGAACTGTAGTACTATAGTGGTGAGGTTTTGTTGTCAACTTGATCTTTTTAATTATCTTGGGTGGGTCTCTGAGGATGTTTACAGGAAGGCAGCCTCTCAGCAAGGGACAGGATATAAAGAAGCACAAAGAAGCTGGAAGTAAACATCCTTTCCTGTATGGGCCATGCAGGAAGGAGATTCCAGAGACTCAGGAAGCCATTAAGTCTGGGGAAGGGTTGTAAGACCCCACCCTAAACCTATATAAAGGGGAAGAAATTCTCTCCTTGTGTGTGCTTCCTCCCTGCCAGTTCCCTGTTGTGTGTGTATGGTGTCAGTGATGGGTTTTTCTCTCAGCTTGGACCTGTGAAAGAGGGCCAGCCTCTTTCGCTGTTACGGAACTTCCCCTCAATCTGTAGTTTCAATAAATACTTTCCTCCCCAAAACTGTGCCTGGTTTGAAGATTCATCCCAGTGGCATGTGGCTGACTACAAGCACCCAATTCAGCCTGGTAATAAAATCATGATCCATCCACTTTAGATTGGAATTTAGCACACTTCAGTGGCCTGAAGGTCTCCCTTTTTGATGGAGCTTGCAAGAGAATGAGAGGTGGGGATTGCTGGGAACACATTAGACTCTCTACTCTATGTCCAGTTGACTTTCTTGGGATATTCTATTTGAAATAGAAAAAAAAAACAGCTTTAAAAACTGCAGTTGTTGAAGATGTTGATTCCTCCTAAAATCTCTCAAGTGTGTTCTAAGTTTCAGTGCACTTGAACTGCACTAAACTGAAGTCAATACCCTGATAATAGTTTCATGTCTTTCAAATTATCTGGTACCTGAGTTATAATTTTTTTCTATGTTTGATTTTGTTTTAGAGGGTGAGAAATTGGGGATGACCACTTCAGTGAAAGCCTAAAATAAATATACATTTCTGAGGTTTAGTCTTTCAAGTGCATTCCTAGCATTCACTGAAAAGGACATGTATCCATTAGGATGGACAGGTTAGCCATATCCTCCAATCATCTGCAACAAAAGCATGGCCATCTTCAACAGAAACGAGTTTTAAACTGAAGCATAACAAAAATAATCTATACTGCTTAAGTGCAAACCTGAGATACTTTCCATTTCCCTATTCTACAGGTAATGTATATTACAAATCATTACATTTTAATCAATGTAACAATTTAATTTTTTTCACAATGAGCATTTTATAAAAAGAAAAGAGCACTGAACATCTATATGTCAAATGTGAAGACCAGGATCAAGTCACAGTGAGTTAGCATTCACAGTTGTATGAAAGCTGTGAGGCACATAACAGTCAGGTTTCAGAGAGGCTAATAATAATGGTGTGATGAAAAGAAAGAGCTCAAGAATTCTTCACACTAGCAGCGTTGAGAAGAATTTACTTAGAAATATACCTCAGAATTCAACGCCTATCATTTTTTAAAAATTTCTTTTTAAAATTAATATCTTATTTATGAATAAGTAGATATGCTTTATGAGCAAATCTTGTGAAGGTGTCCTTCCTCTCTGTCCCCTATCATTTAATTAGATATTTACTCTGAAAATTCATGTACCTTCCCATCCATTCAAGCCTTTTTCAATGAAGTTTTACTAAATAGAGTTACAAAGAAATGAACATTTGAGAGTATATGGAATCCTCTAAAACACCTAGTCCTTCCTTATTTCACTATTTTAATTGCTACTGAGCTAATCTCAGGATACTAGAGCACGTAATTTTTCCTTGGTGGCAATCCTGCTATTCATAGTTTTTAGAATTGATGTCTCCGTAAAACTAGATTCCTTTTGTACTGTTTACAACACTGAGGGAAATGCTATCATAACACTTCAATAGTTAAGTGACTTTATGAGAAAAATAGTTCCAAATGTTCCTTAAAGCCTCCCAGACTGCACCAAAGAACCTGATTGTAATATTATATTCCCCCATTGCCATTATTTAAATGTGCCTCTCTTATAATAGTACATGGATGAGAAGCTTAGGTTTATGTACTATATAAACTGTTTCAAAGGGGAAAGCCTTGGCTGCATAATTATTATACACTCAAAGATTCCAGATAATTTATTTTCAATAATTCTTCATTAACTGCCAAAAGAACATACTTACAACTTTGGGAAGAATGTATTTTTTTCTCATCAACTTAAGTTACCCGAATAGTCAATGTATAATTATATTAAATTTAATGGAGGACACAATATGCTTGCCTATCATTTTATATGCACACCACAATATATCATGTTGTAAAACTTAAGCATATGGAACAAAACTTATTTTAAAGTAATAAATATAAAATATAACTGTATTTTTGGTGTAGTATTATCAACATATACTATGCACTACTTATTCAAGAAACATAGGGATACATTTCAGGGAGTCCAAAATAATAATGAACCTTCATGTCAGGTTAACATCACACTCAGCCCTATGCTGTGTCTGCTATAGCTATGGACTACCCCACTTCAAGTGATTTTGAAACTGCCAGTGAATACACAAACTAGAGAACACATATATGATGGGAAAATATCCTGCTATAAAAAGGAAAGAACAATTCAAACAGGCTAAAAGATGGAAGAACTTAAAAAACCTAAAGAAAAAAATCAGAATAGATCACCTAATATAATTGCATGTAAATGAATAGCTAAATTCAGAGAGCTAGAACAAATTGGAGGTTGCCAATGGTTTGAGAGAAGAAGGAATTAGGAAACTACCATGGGCAAGGTGCTTTACTTTGGAGTGATGGAAATGTTTTAGAACTATGAAAATGTGGAGAATCAACAATTTGTGAGTAGACTGCACTACTTACTTCAAATGGTTACTTTTATGTGAAGTGAATTTTACTTCCAACCATTTATATTAACAATCAAATGGAATATTTTTGTCTCATAATGAGTTGTAACACTACTGACAAGAACACAATGCATGCCCACGTGCTGGTGCCTCATTCAGCTCCCACTCAGGGTGCCTTGTGTCTTGGACAGGATGGGGACTATGCGCCCTAAAGAGAAGGTCTTAGGGGTGGTGGCACAGGAGCATATGTATCACACAACCAAAAGGGGCTCATAAAGGCCGTGTGGGAAAAGCTAAGAACAAACTAGGACCACTCTGGTCAAGTTTGAAAATTCAAGAACAATCTTTGTTTTTAATTTGATGTACAATATTCCATAGACATATTTCAAATAACCATTTTAAAATATACTCTATCTCCTGAATACCAAAGAGAAATAGTGTTTATTAACATGTAATGCATACAAGCATTCAAGCAGATAGCACCTAAGAAGGAATTCTATTTCTCTCCATCCACCACAGTCATGGTGTATGACTGTAGAACAATGAAGGTTTTAAAAAATATGTTTTATTGACAAGTTCCATAAATAGAAACAACATACAGTAATCATAATCTCCTCCAACTATCCTCCCTTTTTCCTCTCCCAAATACTCCTCCATCAAATCCCCTCTTCTTTCCAAGTAGTCTCTCTTCTATTTTGATGTCATCATTTTTTCTCTTATTATGCAGGTCAGTCTCCCTAAGGTCATGAATATCAAGGCCACCTTGTTTCCAGAAGACAGTATTGTAAGCTTATGTTAATTGAAGAGCCTTTGTCTATCTCTTAACCTACTTTCTATAAAAAATCATTTGTTCAATTGTTGACTAATCTCATTAGTTTAATTTCACTGATACTGCTACTATTTGGATCTTTCTCAAAACTCATGTGTTGAGGGCTTGGTCACCAACCTGTGGCACTAAGAGGATATGATAGAGCCCAGTGGAAGAAAGTTAGTCACTAGTGGTCTCAAAGTAGGCATTAGTATCCCCAGGTCCTAAAGAAAAGCTGGAATCTGCGTCAGGCTTCTGTAATTCCAGTCTACCCAAGTATGGCAAGATGTCAGGCAGAGACAAGAAAATTTTAAGGAACAATGAGACCATGACTCAAATGAGGTGGAAGGTGAGGATCAACTTGAAAGTTGTCCTCTGAATTTTATAGGTGTGTGTGCATATGCACACACATCAAATAAATGAAAAATGAAAACTTTCTAAACAGAGGTATGTCTACTTTAAGAAACACGCAGTACTTGGTAAGAATAATAAAAATAGAAGATAGGTATTCTCAAATTCTGATAACAAAAGGCTAAATCAATAATATGTTCTCTTGCTTCCATGGGCATTGGCTTTTCTTTACTCCCAAAGCAGACAACCAAATTGATTTCTTGAATACTATAAAATTATTTGTAATGTCCAATGTAGAAGTGCACAGACTTCAGTGTGACTGTTATTTGCTTGCTTGTGCAAGCATGCACACACTAACATAAGAACAATGAGATCTGCACTACTTTAAATAAAAGCAAACCTTATGGCTGTTGTTTTAAAGGAGTTACACCCTTAAGACTGACTTCATTATTATTTTCTTATACTTGAGGTAACTTGTGCTTGATACTGCTAATTTATTTAACCAGAATTATGCCATCTTCTAAAAGAGAAAAAAAATGTTTTTGTGCTTTCCCAATTTGGAGGTGTAGGACATAAAGTTTGTTTTAAAAGAACAGTCTTCTCTTTTTTAATGCATACCGAAAGGATCTATGCTAGTGGGTTCTATGTCACTAAGACCCTAAAAGTTCACGGTCATGAACATAAGAAGATCTTTCAATAAGATTTCAGAAAATCCAATAACTGGAATGAAAGAAAAGAAACAGAAAGACGGATGGGATGAAGCAAAATATGAGTTTAGGAGGAAAGAAGCTTAAATAGGTGCAAGTCTGGAAGTCCCAGGGTAGAGGGGACTGGAAAGGGAGATTTCAAAGAAACAAGTCAGTTATCAGACGATGGGAACTCCACACCAAACACTGACACACACCTGCCCATGACTCAAAGCTCCCCATCCAACACACAAATTGAAGACCCTGATTCTCAGCCAGTGAGGGGGATTTAACATTATCATTTTTTATTTTGCATCCAGAAATACCCTTAAATAATTTCTCTTTCCCTCAGTGTATTCCATTTATATAGATATCACTGAAAATATTCCCATATCTTTTTGGATTCATCTAACAAGCATGTAAAACATTTCCTTCATTTATGTATTTGTTCAATTATTCCTATTTGTCTTTAAGAAAGATCTACTGTGTCAGATGCGGTATAAGTCACACATTGTCCTTGAGAATTTCAAGATCTTCTCTACTAAATATACTCACATTCTTAGATTTGGAGAATGAGATATTTTAACACATGAAAGAAGTAAACTATGATGACTGAGCTGAATAATCATAAACTATACAGAAAGATTATGTTTCAAAACATTTTAAGAAACACATCTTCACAGAAATCAGCATAGTTTTTTTTGAGAAAACACTTTGAAAGGCAGCACACATATATAAGAATGACTCAAAAGAAAAATATTCACAGCATAACAGCATAAAACACAATACAAAATTCTCAGGATTACACTGTAGAAAACATAGCTTATCATTACTAGGAAAGTTATGTCCTAAGAGGAAATTATTATAATAAATCATCATAGAAGGTGAACGCAGGCCCCACACCTGTTCACGGTATTAGTAAATTTGTTAAAGTATAGTTTTATTGAGCTATGTTCCATGGATGTACTAATAAAAACTATAGCCCTTGACCTCAAGTAGTTCACTGTCCACTGTGTGATAAGTCCCAGGAGTGGAGGTAGACAGGTGCACAGTGGTAGCACACAGAAGATGGACTGGCTCCAGGTTTACCTGAGGTCACCTGGAGCAACTTGAGAGAAACATGACCACAGCCCTGGGGGAGGACATGCTTAAGGTAGATCAGAGAAAAAGAGAAAGCCCTGTTTTCCTCTTGTGTGTGGGGGAAGGGGGAGGAGGGCAAGGCAGGAGACATAGGTACTGGGAGAGAAGAGAAGATACAACCAAGTTCTAGATCATGAGGACCCCCTGCCAAATATTACAGAGCTTGGTTTCTGTTAGGATGGCAAGACTACAGCAGAGAGCTTTCTATGGGTGTTAAAAAGGAGAAAGCATTCAATTGGTATGTGATATATATATATATATATATATATATATATATATATATATATAATTTTTTCAGTATTCAGGAATGACCTAGGACCTTCTCGATATCCCTAGTACTCTTTTCACTTTTATTTTATTGGGAATTAGGTCTTGCTAAATTGACCTTGAACTCACTATGTATTCTAAGCAGGTATTGAACTTGTGATCCTCCTGTCTCAGCCTCTTGGGATTACAGGCCTGCACCACTGGGCCCAACTTAGGGTAACTTTCAACAGTATGATTGACACATCACTTCAGGATATGCAAGACTCTTGGAAGAGACTGAAAAAGAAATGAGGACAGGCTGCATTCAGCCCCTGTGACTGAAGGGAATAACTGGTAAGAAAGAAGTGAGATAAAACAAGAGGATGAGGCAGGCTTGAGGGCAGGTGGGCCGAGCAGCTTAAATGTTATTCCACTGCTAATTAAGAGGCTTACACTTGATGGACACAAAAACAGCAGCATCACGGACAAGCAAATATGACAAAAGCTGAGGCAGAAGGAAAAGGGGATGAAAGCTTCATCTCAAAAGACTAGGAGGAGTGCAGTATGGGTTTTGTCTTACAGAGTCATGACACCCTAAGACAAATACTACTAAGGTCATTTTAGCCTATCATATCCTTGTGGTGAGTTCTGCACAACCTTTAAGTTTGTAGGGAAAGTCGTTTTTCTTTCCATTAGGAGGCATGTTCATGGCTCCAAGGGTCCTCATAAACTCTTATAATGGCTATTTTGGCTTCTTGCTTCTGGCAGAGTGAACCCTAGCCAAGCATTTCATGACACATAAGGAGAACACTATCAAGTTCATTACCAAACACCAAAACAAACAAAGAAAACAAAACGCAAAACAAACAACAATAAAATCACCCAACCAAGAACAAAGGAAGTTTCTGCGTGGTATAGTCATTCATTTTGTAAATGACCAGTTTGGATGGTTTATATATTGATTAGACTCTGTAAAGATATGTGTGTGTATGAATACACATATATATGTATATATGCCCAACCAATCAGGAAATGGGAAAGTTTTCTGTAAAAAATACACAATAAACAAATATTTTAAAAAAAGAAGTAGCTTATCCATGACTAGAAGATAAAACTACCTTGCTAGTGCATTTTTTTTTCTTGATCACGTTTAGCTAACTGACCAACATTCTTGAATCATCATCTTGCTTTCAGCTAACAGAGAGTTGCTTACAATTAATTGAGCCTGCCTTGATTACCATAAAGTGAAAAATGTGTTAATCTTATAATATCTGAAATTATTTTACTCCAGAAAAAAAGGGGGGGGCACTGGTAGCCATGAAACCTTTTAATGTCCCCTACCTGCTAATTCTTTGAACCAAGCCAAGGTATTCTGTCAGTCTTATAAAAGCAGGAGTATCTGCTACATTGTCGAAAGAGGCAGGTTTTCATTTGCTGCTTTTTGGATACTTAGATCAAAAGAAAGGTGCACACTTTATTTTTAATCCCATTACTTCACATGAGCTGAGAAAAACATCAAAGACAAGGTAAGCAGGTTTAACCATTAGTACCAACATATTCCAAAGTTGAAAATCTTTTCCAGATAGCTACTTTGCTTTGAAACAGACCACATTTGTGTTGTTCAGGGACAATATTGCTCTCTACTAAATTTTAATTTTCACTACACTAAAAAAGAAAAAAAAGCAATTTTGCCCTACAGCATGTAAGCATACATTTGTTGGATAATCTAATATTATTAGAATAAAATGCAATTCATATATGTCCATCTCAATCTCATGAAAGGGAGAAAAGTGGATCAAATACAGAGCAAATTGTATTTGAGGAAGGCAATATTTCTCCACATCTGAAAGAATACAGAAACTAAGGGCTTAGTAGAAGGGGACTATGGGAAGGACTAGTGAGGGTAGAATGGTTTAAGAAGGCATAACTGAGGAAGGTAAGATATACTACTTCTCACTAAGCATGTGTGAAAAACCACATGGTAATCTGCTACTTGATAAGCTAATTAAAACTATGATTTAAAAGTTTATAGTGGAGGTCCCATAAAGGAGGGTTGGGTAATGCTGCTACTGGGAGCCATAAGTTATTAAACAAAAACCCCAGTGCCAGGTATGGGATACTTCCTAACAAGGGTCAGGGAAAAACCTGAGGCCCCAAAACAAAACAAGCGATTGCCACTGGTCTCGGTTGTCTATCATAACTAGATGATAAGACTTTGTTGCTGAAGATACCACATGATTTGGCCGTAGGACATAGAGATGTCAAGTTGGAACTGTGCTGGAAAGCACCTCCTGCTAGCTAGCTGTCATAGTGCTGGAAGGCAGGATGCAGGCTGCTGAGGGAGACAAGTCAACAGTCTTACCCATAGTGTGGTGGAACAATAACACTAGAACATTAGTGAAAGGGAGCCATGCTAGTACTGTAAATCTGGTCAAAGACCATGGCTAGGGATATCTGAGGCCTGGGGTAGGGGCACAGAATCTAATAATACTGTTTTTGCTAAAGGAACATGTCAAACTTTCTAAATATTCATGCTTTTACCTATACACTCATGCTTCTCTCAGCCTTTGTTAGAGAAGCTTCTTTTTGCAGTGGGACTCATAACTGGTCAGAGTGCTGAGAAAAAGTTACTATTGAATGCTTAGCCCTAAGGAACATCTACAAGGCTCAGTGAGCATCACCAAAGAGGGCAGAAAGAATGTAAGAGTTGGAGAATGGGGAGGAGCTTTGTAGAAGGTGGCCTTCTTGATATAACATGGCCAGTATAATCAAGAACATTCAACAACTATGGTTTCCTGCCCACCTACATTCCATCAGGGATGAGGGAAAGTATTCAGAGGCCACACCCTTCCTGAGGAGTTGCTGGAAATAAAGGCCGCAGGGAGGAGTTATTTTCCCATTTTAGTTAAGCACTGGTAAGTTACCCACGCTCCATTAGATAACACCTCTCCCCATTCTCATATAAGTAACTCTAATTGACCCTAGTCTGCCACAAAAAGGGACATGAATGTAGGAGGGGTCTAGTTGAAAAGAACAAGAAGGGGGCATGAGCTGGAGGTGAAGAGATGGGACGGGTGAGATGAATGATTGAAATACACCTTTTCCTTATAAATTTACTATAAAATCAGTACTGCGAAGAGTGACTTGAGACAACAGATGCATTCTGAAAGTTCTCCCTGGAGTCATTCAAGTTAACTGTGTACCAGATAGAATGGAGACCAAGATAAGGCTCATGCCAATCTTACAAAGTATTTTTATGCCACCTATATATTGATTTCAATGCTGATTTCACATTTTAGCACTTTGGCCAATGTGCATAGTTAGTAATTGTGAAAATTTCCATAACGTGGAATAGCATTTGTATGAAGATTTTAAAGTGCCAGTTGGGTTCTATTGTATAATCATTGAGTGACTTGATGAAAACCAGTATAAGTGTTACAACATACCTTTGACAGCAATTTATGACCTCATGTAAATTTCGAGTTTGATTAATTTTCACCATGTATTTGATATCTATGCCACTATGAACACTAAAGATAATTTTGAAGAAAGGTTAATTAATTCATAAAATTCTTTGGGAACAGGATTCTCTGGAATCATCGTGCTGATATATTACCTTACTGAATACTGAAGTGACTTTCTGTCACCATACATAGTAATATCAAGAACTTTCTTCTCCATGTGTGAAGTTGTCTATCTACTAAAACTATCAAGACAGAACAACAGTGATGTGTTTAATCCTACTGAAAGTGCACTATGACAGTGATAAGACAAGTGTAGTGATTTGAATGAGATGTCCCTCAACAACGCATGTGCTTCAATGTTCTGTCACGATCTGGTGGCAATTTGGGAGAGGAAATCTTGTTGTTGGGGGAGGGCTTAGCCAGCTTCCTCTTGCAGAGCGAGGTTCACTTGCTGACTGCTACTTTCCACCTGCTGTGGTGGAGCCAGCCTTTGCTATGTCATGCTTTCACCTGCGACCATGAACCCTCCACTGAGACTGTAGGCTGAAACAAAGCATTTCCTCCCATGAGCTGCTTTTGGTCAGGTATATGGTCCCAGAAATGAGACCATAACTACAACAACAAAATATTGCTTAACTGAAATTGCAGTACTTGAGTAATTCAGAGGATTTTAGTGACAAGGTCTTTCACTGTTACATATACATGTACCTCTTACTCCATGATTATGTCTAAATAAGAATGTCTTATCTGTTCATCTGTCTACCAACCTACTTACTTACCTAGGAAAAATGCTTCTGTTAATAATGACAACTTGACTAGTTGGTTTTGCTATAGTACTTTATGGTCACAACTTTGCAGTTTAATATTTTTTATCATTATGTCATGATTATTGTGATATATGAATTATAAAGAAATTGACATGTGCTTTTCATTTTGAAAAGGTATTTCTCATTGTTGTCATGTCAATAAGTGATGTATATGTAAACTATTATCAATATTGCAAAGCAATTGTAACTTAAAAAATATTATATAATAAATAATTAAGGAAACTGCCAAATCCTTCTTGGCCATCTGATTAAATAACAGAATATTCACTGTGATTTTGAAGAGTGACACAGGCCAGCATTTCAGATCAGATGCTGTTTCTCACATGGGTTTGGAATCTACTTTAACATGGTGAAGACACAAAATATGTACTAAGTGCCCAGTGGATTCCTCCCAAGAGTAGGTGCTGAAAATAACACTGAGGCCCTAGCAAGCCAGTAATCTCATGTGGATTTACATGTAAATCTCAAGCAACTGGGGAGAAACATAATATATCATCTAGCCAAGCAATGAACTCAGTGACTAATAACACAAGGACAACAGGAACTCAGAGAAAGAAAAGAATAACACAGGCTAGAGTTGCACATGATTGTGTTCTAATGTAGGAAATAAAAAAGTAGGGTGTCTGTGCTTCCTTCTTTCCTCCTTCCTACCCTCCCGTCCTTTCTTCCTTCTTTCCTTTTTTGGCATGTGCATGTGGTCATATGCCTGTTATGGGTGCATGAGTGTGTTCATACATGTGGAAGCCAGAGGTAGACATCATATGTGTTCCTTAGGTGCTCTCCACCTTATTCTTTGAGGCAGAGTCTCTTGATAAACCTAGAACTCACTGATTCAGCTAGACTAGGTAGCCAGTAAGTCCTTAGGAATCCCTGTCTCTACCTTCCTCATGCTAGGAATACAGGCACACATGCCCAGCATTTTTGTGGTTAACTGGGATCTAAGCTCAGGTCCTCATGCTTGTGAAGCAAGCCTTTTACCCACCAAGCTCTGTCCTCAGCTCTGTTATTTCTCTTCTTTCAAACATTCACAACAAATACTTGCTCTTACTACATGTTAGATGCAATGGCAAACAAAGTAGAAATGTCCTCATACTGTCTAGAAGGGATCTGAAGGTGGTGGGACTGTGTGGAAGGTCAATAAACCAATAATTACATGAAGAACATACTATAAGTGCTATGATACAAAAGCATTATATTTCCAATGGAAAAACTTGGCTTTAAATGATATATAATGTATAATATCATGTTCCTATAAACTAAATGGTCAAAAGTCACTGTGATTTAACCTATTTCATTAGGTATTGGCCTGAGATCTCAGATACTGGCTAAAAAGGAGTGCCATGATCTGAGTTTTTATCTCTTACGCCCCTGTATCTCCTACCAAGGTCATTATTATGTTACATATTTTCACAGAGAAATATCTACCTTATAATTCATACAATGATGGGTGTTGTGATAAGCTTCTCATTGCTGCAGAAAGAACCCAACCAAAAGCAGCATATGGGGGAAAGGGTTTACTTCAGCTTATAGACTCAAAAGGAAGTTCCAAGATGGCAGAGAAAATGATGGCATGAGCAGAGGATGGACATCACCTTCTGGCCAACATCAGATGGACAACAGCAACAGGAGAGTGTGCCAAAAACTGGCAAGGGGAAGCTGGGTATGATACCCATAAGTCCGCCCCCAACAACACACCTCCAACAAGGTTATAATAAAAAATTGCCATCATCTGGGGATCAATCATTCAGAACACAAGCTTATGGAGGACACATGAATTAAACCACCACAATGGGGTAGCAAAATCTTCAGAGGAAAGTGTAGAGACAGTTTGCCTCTGATGTTAGCATTTGCTGTAGCTATTCTTGGCACTGGGCAACACATGTTTTTAATAAACTTGCAAAAACAATGTAGAACTAGCTGTAAATATGTTTTGCTTGGTAATGTAGGCTGAATATAATAACCAGATCAACAGTAGTTGGGTATTTCTCCCCTAAAAAACACCATACAATATAAAAAAATTAGTTTGAATGAGGAGGTCCTAGATCAGCTCGTGATACCAATACATGATACCAAGAGTCACCGTTTACAATAGTCAATTCACAGTAAAAACATGCTGTTGCCTTCCTTGTTAACAGCATTATGTTTTGTTTAGTCTCTTAGAAATATCCAGCTCTGTGCAAAGTAGCCTGTATCTATAATTAGAACTGAGCTGCACAATCAGATGTCTGTCAATATTGTAGCAATCAGCTTAAAAATAGAATAAACATTGAAGTTACTGGTACAAAACATGGAAGAATTACTATTTAAGCCAATGTACTTGATTTTCATTATTATCAGTAAGATCAGTGGTCACAGAAGTATGTCTACATAATTGGTAATATATGTAGGTTAAAAAAATGAGTACTCTCTACTAACTAAACACTCTGTTCTATAGGATAAATCCAAAGTTGCCATAATGTTATTAAAAACTGTGCATACATATTCAACAGAAACTTCCTGAGATTTTCAACTTTGCTTTCTTTTACTGACAGGGATTGTGTACATACACCCATATAAAAGTATTTTTTTTTGTCAAAACTACTCTTGTCTGTTAGGCTCAACCTACTGTAGAATTCACGTTCAAGAGAATCACATAATGTCAGCAGCCAAATACTGTTTCATGATAAGTATCAGAGATGAATATTAGATTTGGCATGTCAAATACTGTAGTAAGCACATCAAGTGAGGTTTCCTTGTGTGTGATGTGCATACAAGTATGTGCATTCATGTGTTTATGCATGTAAGCCAGAGAGTGAAATTGGGTATTGGGTATCTTATTCAATAACATTTCACCTTGTGTATTGAGCCAGGGTCTCTTACTTGAAACTCAGAGCTTTCTGAGTGGGTAAGTCTGGCGACCAAGTCTCTTCTTCCCAAGTACTGGCATTTGAGGTAGGTTCCCACATCTGCCTGGTATTTACATGGGTGTTCAGGACCTGAACTCAGGTCTTCAACCTTGCATGGCAAGTGCTCTACCCACAGTGCCATCTCCCCAGCCACAGAAGTTTCTTAAATACACAGGAGGATATAATTAATTAAGCCACCTATTTAATAAAGCAAATGACAGGGAACTAGTAAGCTTATCATTGGTAATATGGGTATCAGAAAAGGAAGAAATATAGATTTACAAACAAAATTCTTTAAAAGCTCATTCTCTAGAATATATAGAGGGATCCACAGACCTATGTATGCATCATGCTACAAAATAATAATGTAGAATTGAAATGTTATCAAGATGATTATAGATTAATTCTAAAGGCTTGCTATTTCCTTCATGGACATGTTTTTATTTCTCTCCTTCCTAAACATAAGTGAGCTCTTAGTAGCTATATGTGGACAAAATAAGGCAAATGGCTTGAGCAAGACTATCACATTGGGAAAATGTATCCTATGTCCCTAAAAGGCAGTGGCAGGAAGTGAAAAGACTAGAAGGAGAGAGATTTAAACAACAAAACACGTGCACTTTCACATTTATATTATTCAACAACTTTTCCTTGGTTGCCATAACAGGCAGGTAACATGGAAAGCTTTCTTACAAGGTGCTGCTTCTGACTGTGGTGACTGAGAATTCTACCCACTTACCTCTCATGCTCCATCCTCACACTGAGAAGGTAGAAAAACCATGGCAGAACCAGGACTTGAGCCAGTGTGTCTGCCTCCAACCCAGCCTTTGCCCCCAGCACCTCACATCCGATCCCCTAGGAGGACTCCATTCAGACACGGCCAGGCTGAGGTCGAGAAGCATTTTGCCCTCTCTTGTGTGCAGCAGCAGTGTGGACACCCCTTGTATTTCAGATCAAGCTGTATTCCAGCTGCTCCAAAAAGCAAACGTTAACATTTCCCAAGCCAGCCTCAGCCTGAGGCCCATAATCACAGCCAGCACAGTGAAGGTTCTTTGCTCACTCCAATACACTTTCTTGAGAAAAGAAAAACCATAAAGGGAATTGTAGTTTCCCACTGATTCCTTCAGCTTCCCAGAATGTGAGACCTGCCAGGTGCCTTAGGGATCATTTAGTTCAGTCTCAAGTTTACAAAAGAGGTAGCAGAAGCCCAGAGAGGTTAAGTGGGTAAGTCAAAAGTCACACAGCTAATGAGTTAGTTGCAGGTCCCTGAAGGACGAAATCTCACAAACATGCATGTTCAGAGACAAATCACAGCTTATTCAAGAAATGTTAAAGTGTTGTGGATTTATGGTTGAAAAAAAAAAAAAGTTGGCTATGAGTGTTTTGCTGAAGGTTGGTGGACTTGGGAGATCTGACCTGGCCCGGGCGGTAGCTGTCTCTCAGAGCCTGTGAACTTCAATAGCCTTGACTCTAGCCAGAAGGAATTGATCTGAGCCTAACAGGGATTAGGGATGCAGATCTTTTAAGATTCACACATACACCTCTCTAATACTGGATGCCACCTTTTCCCTGTCCTTGTTTACCTTACTTTCATTATCTTCAAATGTGGACAAATGCGGTATTCACTGACCAGACAGGTTGAAGGAATACTCCTTTTTAAGATACTGTTTTATAATGTACATCTGTTTCTGCAGGGCTGTTATTATATTATTAAGAATATATTTTAAAATCGGAAATTGGCCTCCAGAAGCTTCAATTATATTTAACATATTTGAGAATTTGTAACTAAGAAACAACTTTTGAAAAGAAAACAATAAAAAGAATGAATTTGTTCTGGCACAGTGGAGTTTCTAATCAGCCCACAAGTGGCATGAAGGATGACTCCTGAACTTCTAATGTTTATTGTTGCTAAGTTTCACCACTGTTTATATATAGGTTGTGTGTCCTTTTGAAGTCAAATATGAACATTTACCTGCCTGAGAGAACATGCACATTCTCTCATTCTCTTTCTCTCTCTCACTCTGAGACAGCTCTCACATTCTTCTCACAATTTTATTTTCTAAAGCCAATAATTCACATGGATTTTTAAAAAAAAGAAATTAAAAGACGAAGAAGGAAAAATTGGTAGCTTTCATGTTCCATCCATTCCATGTTGGGGAGACTCTGAAAAGAGGTCAAGGAACTCATGCCCAGCATGAGAATAGTGAGGCAGGGCTGAGGCATCTTCCAGAAGTGTTCAAAAGGTCAGGGCTGGAACTAGAGAAATGGACTCAGATATAGGGCAGGGCTCTGGGTATTGGCAACCTCCTCATTACACTGAGTCTTATAGAGCAGGTCCCATCAAAAGGATCCCATGCCAGTCCAGACTTACTCTATAACCAGATGCAAGTGTGCTAGTCTACCTGCTGACCACTAAAGTAAATCAAGATTTTGGTGAAGGGAGACCAGTAGGCCTTTTGATTTGTGAAAAAACAAAACAACAAATACCAAGAAATGTGCAAGAGGTAGCTGAGAAAAATGAGAATTTCCCCAAATACTTAAAACTATCAAATACTTAAAACTAATAAAATGTTTTGCAATGGTAAAATAACAAATTGACAAAGTGAATCTCTGCATGTAAGATGGTGCAACTTCCACCTGGAAATCTAATCAAAATTGCACTTTGTGTAATCACAGTCACACAATCATAGTCAATTTCTAATAATGTCCCTACTGGGATTAAAGGCATGCACCATGATGCCTGGCTACTTACCTCTTAATCAAATCATGCTTTTGTCCTATTTAACTTCCGAAGTCTCTCCAGTAAAGTTTGAATCCAGGATCAACACCATAACAAGGACATGCTCAATTCAACAGCCTATCTATCCCCTTCTTACCTGGGCTTATTCTGAAAAATGTTGTTCCCACTGATGCCTGCTTCTTATTCCCATTTGGGAGTCCAGCAAAACAGCATCTCCTCAGAGACACCTTCCCAGATCATAAAATCAACCTGGACACATCAACGACTTCTACCCATCATCATTCCCACCTTCCGGTTTCATTCACAGTTCTTCACTGCATGATATCATTTAACTCATTTTCAGTTTTTATCAACAGAATATAAATTTTATTCATTATTCTATGCAAACCTCTTTTAAAATTTTTACATTTTCTTATCAGTTCCCGGAAAGTACTATAATAATCCCACCAATTTACTGATCCACAGGTTACTTATTTAAAAAGTCTGAGTCTAATGAATCTCTCTCTCCACATACATACATACATACATACATACATACATACATACATACATACATATACCCTTAAAAAAAGGAATAAAAATAATATTAGATCCAAATAGTCTCAAAACTATGATTTTCCTACAACCAAAATTTGTAATCTTCTCTTGTAGGCAGGAGCTATTTTGCTAACATATAATTTTTACATCATTCTGAAACAAATATCACTGCATGAAGAAATTGTATGACTTGTCTTTAAAAAAAAATTATTGAAAATTAAGCTTTCAAAAATAGTGTGGGCTTGACTCCAAAATAACTGTTAATGTCCAAGCATGTAAACAGAACCAAATTAACAATCACCATTTCACAGCCTTCACAAGGTTTATAAACATAAAGCTTCTTTCTGAAAATATGAGTACTACAACTTTCAATTTTAATAATGGTTTGAGAACCCTTAGGTAAGTTATTACTGAAAAGTAGTTTTACAACATAACACCATTTTAAAGCAATAGTATTTTAGGGCCATCTTATTCTTACAGTCTTTTGAAGTCACAATGTTTCAGATAGTGTCTCCATTAACTATGAACAATTGCGATTTAAATATTTGTGCAATGTAGAAAAGCAAGCCAAAAGTAATTTCAAATCATATAATTTTGGGCTGGAGAGATGGCTCAGCGGTTAAGGCACTTGCCTCCAGTGCCTAAGGCCCCCGGTTCAATTCCCCAGGTCCCACATAAGCCACAAGGTGGTGGCCCTGGTGCGTTCTCTCTCTCTCTCTCTCTCTCTCTCTCTGCTTGAAAAATGAATAAATAAAATATTTAAAAAATCATATAATTTCATTTTTAAAACTAAGAAGATTAAGAAAACAAAATATTCATTTTGGTTGGGGACTCTAATCGTCTTTAAAATTCATATTTTACAGTTGGTCTGATTTTTGTCAGACCAACTGCAAAATACGGTACTTGAATGAGTAACATTTACTATGATTCTGTTCTGGTAAAAGCGACTTTAGAACTATGTTCCTTCTATTTTTGCTTTTGAATTATTTCATTAATTATTTGGTTTGAAATATAAATGAAATCTCCAATTTTTAAAACCTGAATATAAATGCCTATTTAATCACTTGGTTAACTTTATTAGCAGGTAATGATGGATAATGGTGGAAAAGATAAAAAATAAAAACTGCATTTGCTGGGTTTAGAGACACACTCTTATAATCCCAGATTGAGGTAGATGTTTGTCAAGAGCTTGAGGCCAGCCTGGGTTACAGAGTGAGTTCCAGGTCAGCTTGAGCTCTTTCAAATCAACAAGAACAACCAAGCAGACAACTTTCTGAGTGTGTACGCTGGTGTGTTTTACCTTACTGTAAAGTGAACTGTATGAAGTGTGGTCTTTCAAGACTGTCATCAGGCAGATGAGGAAAATGAGATATAAAGAGGTTTGACCTTAGTCTTAGGAAGATAGATCCTTGCTTAAAAATACCACACAGAGAATGAGTTAATACACAAAAAGATTTTAAAACAGACCACTCTGGTATGTGAGTACTTATTATATTATTTCTAAGCTAAATTATCCTTTTACGTAAAAAATATCTTACTGACCATATCCTTCCTATTTGTATATATATAGGAGAAAACTTTTACTGAGGGCTCTCTAATTTATCTCTAAGAATTATAACCTAAAATTACTACATTTCAATATAACAATTGGGGAACTTATCTCTCTTATTCTCTCTCAATTTTGAGATAGGTAGAGGTGATTTCTATTGCCAATGTCCACAACAGCAGAACTGAATTCAGAGGGAAGCTGTGTGACTCTTGCCATGGTTTTGTTTAGTTATGAAGAATTCCCCTCAGGTAATTCAGGAAAGGCTACTCCTTGACAGAGTCTGTTCCCTCACTTTCCCCTTCACAATGTGCAAGAAAGGTTTAGAAAGGCCATGCAAGTCCAAACAAGTATACAGATTGCTCCAGACTGGAATATCAAGTTCAAGGATATTGTTTTAGCCAATTTGGGGGCATTTAGAGATATTTCTGCAAGGCGGGGTAAAGAGTACATATCTTTTTTCCTCTTAGATACTTTTTAAGATGAAAGTGACAGGGTGTTATTCATCTTGTTGAAAATGGCATTCTGAGGGAGATAGAGAAAGAGTTCAGCAGACACAGCTTACATCCTCCTAAATCCAGCCGGGCATGACCTATGAGCTAACCTAGATAATGTAGACATCTAACCTCATAAAATGACAGCCTCATCTTTTCAAAACGTTGATTAGACAAATTGAAATTGGGCTTTTATCACCTGTACTTACATCAAACATCTTAGCATTTTTTTATGGAACTGTGTTTGTATTCATTGATTGGTAGATGGACAGATGGTTAGACTGTGGTGCTGGGGATTAATCCAATAGCCTTGGTCATGCTACACCTGAGCTACACTCCCAGTCTTGTAACTGAGTTTTAAAATATCATATACCAAGCCGGGCGTGGTGGTGCACGCCTTTAATCCCAGCACTTGGGAGGCAGAGGTAGGAGGATCGGCGTGAGTTCAAGGCCACCCTGAGACTACATAGTGAATTCCAGGTCAACCTGGACTAGAGCGAGACCCTACCTCAAAAAAACCAAAAAATATATATATCATATACCAAATACCTCAATTAATAAAAAATAATTTATTGAGATAAAACAGATTGATAAAGTCTTTAGAATTTTATCAGTGTTGCCTGAGTTGATTAAGGATATAATTGATATTACCTTTAAATTTTGTTTTTGAATATTAGTAATGCATCAGTGTAGCTCATTTTTGCCTTAATGTTGTCTTAAAATCTAACGAACATTTATTAGTAACTACTGCTTGAATGACTAAGCACAAAATAAAACATAAAGAAAAATAATAGATAGGGTTTGAAGAGTTGAAACTATTTTCATATTCTTCAAAAAATTCTACTGTAGAATTGAGCATTTCTCAACAAGAAAACTTATTCAGCAAAGAGAATCAGTGTGCCCTAGTAATCGGTATAAAACATTTAAGTGCCATGAAAATTAACATCTAAGCCCTGAATTCGGGGTGTGCCTAATGAAAATCAGGCAGAGAAGCTAATGGGAAATTTAACACAGGTCAAATGCCATTATTATCGTAAGAAATATACTATAATTAAAACGTTTCTGAGTCTTGGCCAATGACCTACAGTAATAATGCTTTGTTGACCTTATTATAAAAATAATTTTTCATTACTAATTCAGTAAGAGTCCCTTTTCCAGTCTTCAAGCACAAATAATGAAAAATTGGCACCTGATTCTTCATGGAAGCATAAGAAGTAATGAAAGAATATTTACTACTTAAAGAGGAAACCTAACCCCAAAGCCACACTGTATAATGAAAGGGAGAAAATAAAAGACGCATTCCAAAGGCAAAGGAACAAAAGTAATAGACACAGCTCACTCTGGGAAAAGATAAAGGAGATGAGGCAAAAGCACTGGATGCCATTCAATAGTCCTCATGCCCTAAAATGCACAAGACTTCATTCAGTGCTACTCACGCTCAAACACACAGCAGAACTCCTTTGATAATGTTCCCACTCTAAAACTCACTGGGCTTTATTCAATAGTATGTACACGCTGAAGCACACCAGACCTCATTCAGTTGTGGGCTTCAGTCGTGTGTACTTCAGATAGTACAGACGCTCTAACTCACACTACTTCATTCACCAGTACTCTGGCTCTAAGACACACAGGACCGCACTGACAGTAGTCACATTCTAAAATGCACTGGACTTCATTCCACACTGCTCCCATTCTAAATCATGCTGACTTCTTCTGACAGTACTCTCGCTCTAAATCGCAGTGGCCTTCATTTGACAGTGCTACATTCTAAATCTCACAGGTCTTCATTTGAATGCACTCACATTTTAAAACGCACTGGGCTTTGCTTGACAGTACTCACGCTCTGAAGAGCTGGGGCCTGGCCCAGGGAGGCACATTGATTAGAAAGAACATTTCTTTCAAATTACTACGATGTCTTAAGTTACCTCCTTAAAGGCCATTTGAGTGCTATAAGATAGCATATAGCCTCCATGGAAATCCAATGGGATTTCACCTGTGAACTTGGCCTGCCAGTTTTTTCTCCTCTGCCTAGCTATCTACAGGAACCAATATTTGAGGGCAACCTAGAAATACAAACACATTCTCTTTACTTAGCAGTATAGAAGGAGGGATGGTTAAACAGAAATTAGGACGGGCTTTGTATGTAGAACATCATGTATATATGCATTTTGAGAGACAAAAACAAATTCTTATTATTTATAATTAGGAAAGGAGGATGGTGGTAAAATCTTCATAACATTTCTTTAAAAAATCAAATATATCACCAAAGGATAAAATACATTATGCCATCACTAGTAATTTTCACCATAGCATAGACTTGTAACCTTATCTGGGGGGGAAGTGGGGATCCTATGAAAACATCCGAGAATAAATTTTGAAGAGCAACAACCCAAAGGCCCTTAATTTCTGGAATATATGTGTGCCAACCTAATAGAAGACATAGCAGGAAGGGCTTGAATGAGGCCAAAGGCCAGCAAAAAAAAAAAAAAAAAAAAAAAAATCCACCCTGAGGGATTCACATTTAAAAAATAATTTTAAAAAATCATTTAGAGACAGGGTTTACATGTAGCCCAGGCTGGCCACAAACTCACTGCCTAGGTCAGGCTGACTTTAAACTTGTAACTACTGCCTTGGCCTCCCAAGTGCTGGGATCACTGACAGATGTCACCACACCCAACTAACTAAGTTTTGACAAAGGAAAACCACTTGGCTAAGCAACTATGACTGCTACAGTGGCCCAGCTTTTTTGACTACTGCTGAGGTGAATACTGAAGAACTGCTTCCCTGTGCGCATGCGCGCCCTGTACATGCACATTTGGAGGCTAGAGACCATCGAGTGTTCACTCCTTGCGAAAGTCTTCCACTGAAGCTGGAGCTCAGTGATCCTTCTTTCTCCATCTCCCTCTGTGCTGTGGTTGCAGGCATGTAGAATCACTGAAGATGGAACTAAAGTCCTTACGTGTGAAGAGCAAAAACTTCCCTCATGAAACATTTCCCCAGGCCCTGTAAAATGCCTTTTCTGTATATATCTAAAATGTATCTCATCACTTCTCAGCCTTTGGGCTAAGATCAAGTGTAGTTATCTGTTCTTATCAGTTTCAAATTTTTCTCAATCTCAATATGTCTGAATCAAAGTTTTTATTGTTTTCACTCAGTGCTAAGGATCAAACTCAGGACATCTTGCATGCTAGGCATGGGCCGAGCAAGCAACCAGCAAACTGTGCTCTCAATTTCTGACATGACTTTTCCTCTTCTTCAAGATGCTCATCAAAAACCTTGATGTCATCTTTAGCAACTTTTTCCCCCCCACAACTAATTCATCAATAAATTTGGTCTGTTCTATTTTCAAATGATATCCTGAATTTGGCCATTTTTCACTGCTACTACTGTGGCTTGGTGGTTTTATACTTATCATTTTATTTAAACCTTATAATACCATTTGTCTACATTTACCAGTAGGAAAAACTGAGGTTTCAGAGAAATGAAAATGACTCAGTAGCTTTTGCCTAGGGACCCAGCTAGCTGAGGGCAGGGACCAGCTTGCTGAGGAAAGGGAGGTTTCTACTCAGGGACCCAGCTTGCTGAGGGCAGGGAGGATACAGGTCAGGGACCCAGCCTGCTGAGGGCAGGGAACCCTGCACCAGGAAGCCAGCTCTCTTAGAAAGTCTTTGGCCATGAGACCCAGCTAGCTAAGGGCCTGGAGACTTCCACCTGGGCAACCAGCTTGTTGAGGGCAGGAAATCTTGTGCCAGGAAGCCAGCTCACTGAAGGTAGGGAGGCTCCAGTAGCTCTAGGAATTGGCAGGGAAGAGCTACACACCCAGCTGCCTGAGCCAGGACAACAAACAACTGAGAGGGGAGTTGCCACTCACACCAGCTTCACAAAGTCAAAAATCGACCCCCGACTAGGGAGCCGAAGTTCTCTGGCAGGCACCTGCCAGGAGGGTATCAGGGTGGCATCTATAATCCACCCAGGTGGGATACCATGGGGGAAGAGGAGCAAGCAGTACTGCTTTGGAAACCCCTGAGCCCCAGTGACAAGACACAGTGGTGACTAGAGACAGAGAAGATCTCTGACCTCCAAAGCATCTTACATACCAGCCACCAGTCCAGAACTGCGGGCACACCCATACCTCTGCAACTGTGGTTACCTACCATGCTATCCCAAACTGAACCAGATATGATGGCTGCCACCAAGCCAGGAGATTAACCACTCCTAACTCATCATTTAGGACCCAAATGAAATCTCTGAGGAAGTGGTGAGATGAACAAGAGAACTCCCTCCACAGCAAGTCAGATCACCTATGAAAGGGTAATGGAGACAGACACAGAGAATACCCAACATAGTCCAAAGCAGAAATCCAGAGACTTAAGATCTCAACAGTAAAGCAGATTTAAAACTTAACCACCATGACTCAGGGAACTTTGGGGAAGAGGGGACGGAAAGACTGGAAGACCCATGATGTGGGAGAATATCCAGAAGCATTGCCTCTCCCCTGCCCCAACACCACACACACAAAATAGATGAACAAAAACCTGGCTACTGCTTGTAAAATTTATAAACCCTTATCCCATGGAATGTTCCAGGAATCCCACTGAGGAGGGACCCCAGCAGGTTGGGGACAGGGAGGAGGGAAATGGGGGGGTACCATCACAAGACTTGCTCATACAATGTATCTAATTATTAACAATAAGTTTTTTTAAAAGAAACTTATGAGGGTAACTGAGTGAAGAGTCCCAGTTTCATGCCCTACATAGCACAGACCCCCGTTATGAGCCCCCACATATTGCCTGCCTTTGTGGTTTACTCCCAGTGAAATTTCCCATTTTTTTTTTTGTTTGTTTGTTTGTTTTTTGACTGTGGTCTTTAGAGACCATTTTGGCTATCAGAATGACCCTACCTTTGGACCTGAAAAAGGAGTGTATGACAGCAGTGAACCTTGCAAGCCTTATGAATGGCCAAATGTGCTAACTGGTGCAATAGCTGCACTTCTGTTATGGGGGAAACCAACCACTGTAATTAGACTGGAGGCCAGCTCCATGGAAGGGAGTACATGGCTGGTCCTGAAGACCTAGTCAAAAGCCTATGTCAGGGGAAGATGTGAGCCCCAGATGAGTAATGCTGGCTGCTGTTTGGCTAAATACATACATTATGCCCACCAAACTGCTTTATAAACACTTTTTAAAAGTGAGTATACCCATATCTTAGAAATTCTCTTTTCAGATAGCGGTGACCACTGGGATAACTCAGAAGACACCATAGGGCTGAGAAGAAGTGACAGTGGAGTGTTCAGCACTGGGACATCTCTATCACACCTTCCAAGGCTCAATGTTCATTGTGGAAGAGGTGGTGGAAAGACTATAAGAGTCAAAGGCAGGGTAGGACTGCTTACGATGCAATCTTCCAGACACAATATGGCCTTGATAATCATGACTCTAAAGTTCCTTGACACTACCCACACAAGACCTTTATAATAGGAGGAAAAGATGATGATATTGAAACAAAATAGAGATTAATTGAGAGGAAGAGTGGATATGATGGAAGGTGGATTTGAGCAGGGGAAGTAGGAATAGGGAAGTAATTATCATGGTTTATTGTCTATAATTATGGAAGCTATCAATAAAATGTTAAGAATATATAAAAATTACTTTCAAAAAAGACTAAAATGGTATTCTTAAGGAAAAAAAATATCTGAAATTGGACTGGAAAATTCTAGCTTTTGGTCTTCTAATATCACAGGATAAAAATCAAAGACTATAAAAATAGAATGATTAATATGCAATGATTTGTTTCTACCAAATTATCCCCTTCCCTTTGATTTAGGAAAGTCAAACAGGTTTACCAGGCTTATTTTTCATAAACTTTTTACAAGCAGGTGCATGTGTACACACATATCAAATTCAGAAAGGAAAACAAAAAAAAATTGATGATTAAGTCACTCATGGCAAACTTAGCCATGTCATAGCTTTTAAAAAGGAATCCAATTAAGAGTTGTTTGGAGGTGACTTTAGGGAAAGGATTATTTATCCCATTCCATTCTGAATAGCCAGGAGCCAGGCAGGGAATAGAAGCAGCTGGGTGCAGAGAAGCATCAGGGAGCTGAATCTAGGGTACCACCAGGGAGGAAGGTGGCAGCTGGGAGTACGCAGGGTTCAGCATCCAACATTTAAAATGATCCAAACAGGAAAATGCCAGCTGGAAGAATGGGGTGCTAGGCATCCAGTAACCTTCTGGTAAAACCAATTTTCTGTCTGGTATTACAGAAAGCACATGCCACATGCTAAGTATCCCAGGATTGGAAGGGAAAACAGTGCATTTCCCAACAATTATCTTGCTCATGCTCTGAGGGTCACTCCCAAAGAGAAGGCACAGGGATGCTGACCTGTTATTAAGACAGCACACTTTGGCCTTTGTCAACACAAAGGTGGTTCTTCTGGGTACTAAAAAACAATATGTGAAAGAGACCTTTAAACATTTTGAATGCTCCTAATTTAAACTGTGAATGTCCCTTAAGGTGATTCTGTTTTAAAAGGGTCCATCATTAAAAGGGCTATATGTGTTGATTCTACTAATACAGAGAGAGAAAGAGAGAGAGAGAGAGAGAGAGAGAGAGAGAATAAGATGTATACTTCCAGCATGTATGGCATTTAAAGATTGTGGGTTTAAACCCTCAGTTTATCATCTCTAGAGGCCTAATTTTGCAGTCAGCTAAATCTACACTACATTTTCATCAAGTGCTGCAAATCAGCAAAATATTAAATGAATCTTGAAAAAAATGATTATGAATCCACAGTTCTGTTTGACTGTATAATTCTATTTAAGATTAAAATTACTATCATAAAAAGGCCACTTTCTGAATGTAATTCCACAAAAACATCATCACAAAAGCTTTTACTGCTATTTATGTCAGAATGTATTTTAAACAGTTCTAATCATTTACCTTTGTGGACACTTAATTAAAATTACAAAACCAATTTTAATCTGTAGTCCAATTAATATGCAAATATATGCAAATGTGGTAAATCAAGGTGGTGATTAAGTTAAGGACACTCTATTTCATGTCTGCTTTAAGTGTGAAAACAAACAATCTTTTTTGTAATTGTACTGATGGATTGTGATGTTTATAGGGTTAGTATGGGGTACAAATGTTTATGCATCAACATTATGCCAAAACAAAGATTTTATACTCTGGAGTGATTTAGCATCCAGCATACATTCAGATGCAACAAAGTCATTTTGCAGTCATCTTGTGAATTAGAATAAGGTCAAAGCAAAGTTAAATTTCTATGTCATCCATTTGTATGGCTATTTAAAATTCAACAATCACTTTCTGATGTGTTAGGTAAGAGCCAAGAAGTCTCAAGAATGGCATATTATCACCCTTTATCATTCAGTGCTTCTAATACACTGCTTTATCTTTGATACTATTACAGCAATCGTTCTCTCATTAAGGTCCAAAGACATGCAGCCTTTTTAACCCCTCTTCTTCACAAGTTGTAAATATAGAAAATACAGCTAAAATCCAAGTGACCATCATGGTTTGCAGAAATGCACAACACATTCTTGACATCAATTCAACTTGCTCTTCTGTAATTTATAGATAGTATTGATTATATCTTTTCTGAGACTCTGGCTTCTGGGGCACGGTTTAAAACAGGGCACATACTTTACTCTGCTTAGTTTCTTACATGAATGGCTAATTTTATGGGACTTTTTTAAGATTAAAAAATATCCTAAAAGTTCCTTCTAAACAATGTTTTCTCCATTCTCAAATAATCTCTATTCTTGAAATGTCCATCTTACAAAGATGAAGACAACATCCTCTTGGAAAAAGTGATAGCATATTCTTGGGCTTGGAAGTATAGCTTCTAAGGAAAGGTAGAGAGTATGTTTAGCATGTGTGATGTCCTGAGTTAAATGGAAGGAAGGGAAGGAAGGAGAGAGGGAAGAAGGAGGTTTATACTTGCTATATTTATTGGCATTTAACCATTATGTAACACATCTATGCCAGGTAAACATTTTTAATAAGAAATTGATATTGTGTTAGGCAAATGAGATTTTCTATTATTAAAGAATCACAACTGCTCATATAAATTTTAAAGTTATTATAAAATCATACTTGGGTAGTTTAACATTTTGTTCCAAATATCTCATGCTTTTAAATATTATTTTCCACATTAAACATTTAGATATTAGCAAATAAGAATTTCAGAAAGGCAACATGAATCTTCAGCATTCTGTACACATTTCTCACCTGATATAATTTTTTTGCAACTGCATTAGTCAAAATAATCTTTTTGTATTCTTAATTGAAGATGTAGTCATGTATAGTCCCCCATTTCATTCAGAAAAATGAGAAAAGCATATAAAATTACAGACATCCCATCATTTTTAACATTCTATATACATTTAAAAATATTGTTGCTCTGTGAAAGTAGATAGATAATTTAATAAAAAGCAATACACTTTAGAGTTATGCTTACTAAAGTAGGTAATGTATCCTTAACGTGTTCACATTCTAATCTAATTTTACCATTCCTGTTTTGAAATCCTCAAAAATATCTTTCTGCGAACAAAGATACTGATAAATGCTGAATGTAATTGCTGCATATATTTTCTCTTTAACTGTTCCACTGCTACTGTCATTACTTTGCATTGTACGTATTCTTACAAATAAGTCATTCTTCTAAAACATTTTTAAATGAAACTATATTCAACAAACCATTAAGTTCATCTCTCTCTATGAGTAGGTGTTTAGGGACTGTAATTTTCTAAATGTATCCAGTACCAACATATTCAATTATGAAACAGTCTTCATGTGATGATGCACCTAAGACAGCAGTTCATGTTTATATTAACAAACTCCATCTTCATTACAGTATCAGGACAAAGCAGGATTCCCTCCCTCAATTTAGATCCAACAGTGAACTACATAACACAATACAGCCTAAAAGAAAATAAAAGGAACACCAGCATATACTGCATTAAATATTGGGATTAAAAAAAAAAAGCGTGAACCAGCAAGCACAGAACTGCAGAACCAGCAGCAGGGTGAGCTGTGTAAGGACAATTAGAACATCTCAGTAAGAACAAATGGAGCAAGAATGACTCTGAAGTTAGACAATCAATGTATTAAAGTCAAACTTTTTCTATGAAATATTTTACATGACCTTTTGTAAGATTATCTTACCTTCTAAAATTAAAGATTTTCTAGTGGTATAAAATCCCTGTCACAAGGACTGATCCAGACGACCCATGGAGGTTATCCAGCGGATTGGGGAGGGGAGGGCAGCAGGGAATTGGGGATAATAGCTCATTGTTTGCCCACTAAATATTGTAACTCATTATGGACAATAAAAAAAAATTTCATCTACATTCTTATTTGGAAATTATGATAACTAGTATATGATATATAGCTAATATAGTGGAAACTTGGGCTAAATAGAAACTTCCCTGGCCCAGTTCTCTTAGGAATATATCTCAAAATTATATTAATGGATAAACAGTACCCTGACATGACACTGGAAAGCAAAGCATTAATGAATAGGAAAGCAGATCAAAGTATCATCTAATTAAAAATTACTCATGGGGCTGGAGAGATGGCTTGGCAGTTAAGGTGTTTGCCAGCAAAGCTTAAAGACAAGAGTTCACTTCTCTTAGTACCCATGTAAAGCCAGATGCACAAAGTGGTGCATGGATCTGGAGTTCATTTACAGTGGCTGGAGGCCCTGATGTGCCCATTCTCTCTCTCTCTTTCACCTCTGCTTGCAAATAAAATAAATAAATTACTCATGATGGGATGTCCTGCTGGCTTTAAGAGAAAGGGCTGTTGTTTACAGGGTGCTAAGAAAGTCCTTAGTGTGAAGTCATAGCTTGATTGAATAGAGGTATGGGAAAGGAGGTTAAAAAGTCTACAATAAAATAAACACAAATAGAACAATAAAATGCACTGCATTCATAAAGGCTTATTAAAATAAATATACCAGCATTATATATTTTTTCTCCTTTGGAATTAAAGAAAATCTGGGAACATTTTGTCCCTTGAATGAGTCTAAACCATGAGAACAAAGCAGTATCAAATTTTTGGATGATTGTCATAATAAAATGCTAATTTCTTAAAAGAGAAACAACTTGTATATAAGGTATCATCAATACTAATTCCAATTATGATAAAATCATGGGCTTTATGTTTTCCAAAATCCACCCCTTTTAAGGTTGGACATCTAGTTTCAGAAAAGGGTAATGTTTACAGAAATGGATTCTTGCTTTCCTTTTCATGTAGTTTACTGACAATCCTGCCTAAATAAACTGATTTGACCTTGAGAATGTCTCACATTCCAAGAAGCAGCTCTTTTGAATAATCTCCAAAACCTATACATCTGAGATGATTTTGGATCTCCTCCCAGGAAAGTCTTCATCCTAATGGCCACCTAGGGGGGATGAAAGGCCCCACATTTTCTCTGAATTCCTGGGAGGCTGAGTGATGTCTGAGCCAGAACTTATCCTCTGTCCTTGTGCTTTGGATGGTGAGAAGTTACAAATTATACATGATAATATAGCATTATCCTCTTGGCATAGCTTCTTTTAATCAGACAAAATTTTTTCAGATTTCTTAAATCACTGAAGTTATTAAAAAGGCACAGAGGGGCTGGAGAGATGGCTCAGCGGTTAAGGCACTTGCCTCCAGTGCCTAAGGCCCTGGGTTCAATTCCCCAGGACCCACATAAGCCCGACCCACAAGGTGGTGGCCCTGGTGTTCTCTCTCTCTCTCTCTCTCTCTCTCTCTCTCTCTCTCTCTCTGTTTGAAAATGAATAAAATAGTTTTTTTAAAAAAGAAAAAGGCACAGAGGGTGGAAAATGGAGAATCTAGGCCTTTGCAGGCAAGTGTATACAGGCAGCTCAGGAAAGGCAGAAACACACTTAGCATCTCTTTGTCATTTTAAACCCAGGCCAGGAAATGTCTCAGGGATTCTACTGAATCCACAATTGTCTACTATTGTTTTAAAGTGTTTACTTCCTGCTCACATGAAATACCACACATCCAAAAACTGGATCAGAGAGCAAGCAACTTCAATCCAAGCTTACACTGTGGATGATCAAGAATGAGAATGTACCCTTTGCTCTGCTATCTGGCCTATCTAATGTGGAGAAAATATTCTGATGTCCAGGAAAAAAAAAAAAGAGAGAGGAAGTTACTCTTTGCATTTTCCTTATAGCTTTCTATTCTAGACTTTTGGTTTCACTGTAATCCAATCCTAGGTAAAGTGATGCCCGTGTGTGTGCCTGTATAAAAAAACCCAAATTTGTGTAAAAATAATTTCACTTTCCTATAAGCAAATTTCAGTGGAGAGCCTATATGTTTCCAGTTACTCTGAAAATGTGAACTCAGAGAATTTTAAAATTTTATGTGATCACTTATCTGTCATTTGCTATGACTAAAGATAGAGTGACTTATTCAAGGTCATTCAATTAGTTCTAAACCAGACAGTGCAACCGCAGCAAGCTGTGGTTCATAAACTAAGCAGGGGTGGGTCTATTCCCCAGAAAGAAGGCCTGTCTTTTCAACCTTATCAGTAAGCAACAAACAACATGACATCAGACACCTTTGAACTAAGGGCTGGCCAGAGTCTGAATAAGGTTGTTCTAACTTTGCAGTTTTAGCATACACACGGATTATTAGCAACAGACTTTGATGGTGAATAAAGTGTAGTTACAGATTGGAAAATACAAAGTCTCTTAAAATTAATAAGTATAAACTGTACATTATTAATCCAATGACAGATACTGGTTCCCAATGGACTTAAAATTATTTGGTTTCTCTTACAGCAGACACACAAAATTTTTCAATATTACAAGTTTTACTATGTGACTGCATTAGTCCACCTTTGCCTAGACTCATATGAGGAGCATTAAAACTGAATTCCCTGAGTGAGATCCTGGAAGGAACAATCTTTATTAATGCTAACAATATTGTGTGAATATATTATCTGATCTTTTTAAGTTAATTGGAAGTTGCACCTTATTAACAACAGCCAATATGTATGGACAGCTACAGAATTCAAGCTTACCACAAAAATGGGGAGCTCTAGATGATGAGCTTTAAGAATAAAGAACAGCATTACTTTTAAAACTAAAATGTTGATGAACATAGATGTGGTAGAAAATGTTTGATGCACTGGATACATATTACACGCCAAGTGATACAGTAACAGGAAGCTCTAAATCAATCTCACGAGAAGCATAGTAAAGTTTTATGTTCCTTTGAACAGTTTAGCACTCAATCATAGATGGACCATAGTTTTCAAACTGTTCCTAAGAGCCAGAGAAGTTCCTGGGTTCACAGAAAGGACTGGTAGCAGGAGTGGACAGGAGAAACTCACCTCTTAAGCCCTCTCCTGCCCAAAAACGACAAGACTAAGCCTTGTGGCGTTTAGCTGCTGTGACTGGTCACATGGGTAGTTATAAGCAAGCAGAGTTGGGAATGGTTAATCAGTTCCTGGCCGTCTAATCTAATATACTCTTCTGACTATATCAAATGGTAATAAAGAGAATATGCTTGTGTTTGACTGGCTGGACAATCACATGACTACAAAGTAACTAAGACCCAAGGGATCAATTTAAGAGTCCCTCTATAAATGTGAATATAAACACAACAAAATTAGAATAGATTAAGATACCAACAACTGCTTGAGTTTAGGAGACAGGCTGGTATACAGAGACTTTTACTTTAATTATATTTAGAGATAATGTAAATAACTAATTAGAAAATTAGCATCATGTAATGATATACTGAAATATATGATATATCTCAAGATTAATGAAAAGGGGAGTTGAGGAGTTGGCTCAGCAGGTAAGAGTACTTGTTGCACCAGATGGCCAGTATCCACATAAAAGTGGGGAAAGGCCATGCAAGTCTATAACCCAGTCCTGTGGGGAATAGAGACCAGAGAATTCCTGGGGCTAAAATGGCAGCTCCAAGTTGAGTGAGAGATTCTGTCTCGTTGAAAGAGGCAGATGAACCAAAAGAGAGAGTATCTGACATTCTCGCCTAGCCTCCTTATGCTTCCATACATGTACACACATGAACAACACATCACATACTACACTACTCCATACCACACTTAGTCTATACATTCACCAAAAATATTTATGAAAATTCAAAATCTAAGTCATATTAACTTGTGACTAATTTTATTATATCTACATTCCAACCTCTTTATGTCCTAGGTATGCATTTCAAAGCACATGGACTCTCCAATCTCACTTAAAAAGTCATTTTCTCCCAAGTGGACAAATATTTTAGCTTTACTCTCAGAATGATGATTAGAGATAAATATGAGGCTGATGAAATGGCTATAAAGGACTCTAGTGAACATGCATTCTAAGACTGGGAAGAGAGTTGCATGGGTAGATCTCCAGTGTCCACATAAGAGGCAGCAGGCTTGACAGTATGCCCATAGTCTTGGCTCTGGGCGAGTGGATACAGGATCATCCCTGGTGCTAAGTAGCCTTCTATCAGAGAGGCATGGTCTCAAAAAACAAAGAGAACAGAGATGGAGGACGACACCTGATGTCAACCTCTGGGCTCAGCCACCAGTCACACATGTCCACACACACATGAACACACATGTACCCTCCCAAACATACAAAGAAAAAATTAAAATTATGATACTTTAAAATCTTATAGAACTGGGAAATAACAAGTCTATTAAGGCATATAAAATGACAGCATCTTGAAACTTAAAGGGACTTAACACAGAATGTTTAATGATTTCATTTTCCAGATTCAGACACTGAGGTCGTGAAAGGTTAAGTGACAAGTCTGACCACACACACAGCTACTTAGTAAGACTGCTATAACTGTAGCCACCACCCTGGAGTTCTTTTCACCATGGCAAGCACTTTAAATTATATCCAGAATAGAAGTAATGTTCTCCAAAAATGTGTCACAGGCTATAGATGGGCATAGAACCAGCTATCAGGAATGATGATCATTACCCCCAATAAGGGGTGGTGGTGGTTAACTTTCTCTGACACGGCCAAATTATCCAATCACATTTGCCTTACTTTCCTCCTTGAAGTACAGATATTTTTGACATATGCTATGTTGCAAAGAGTAAAAAAGCTGATGTTTTGCCAACGTTTGTGGTTGTAAAGTGCAATTAACTTCTGAGGAGATAAGCAGTCTGAAAAACACTGAGCTCACTGATTGATTATGATTGATAATTACAAGCTGGAGCTTTCTCCCTGCTTCTATCTTACTCATCTAAGCAGAAACAGTTCTGCACGAAACTTCTGAAAAGTAATAAAACTTTTAGGAAGCTAACTCACCAGTTATGGACACTGAATGCACTAAAAGCCTGAATAGAAGTATGTCTTGGAAGAAATACAGGACATATAGAAAAGGGAACCTTTTGAAGTGGGCTATTTAACCTAAAAGTTGTAACATGCATTCACATATCAAAAGTGCCTCTTTATTTATTAACACTTTTTGATTGATTATATAAAAGATACACTTCTCCCTCCATCAAGCATATGTATTACCAATATATAGTGCCTGAATTCTTTTGAAACTCTCAAATATCAGTGCCTTGCATGTGTTTTTATCTTGCATGACTCTCTCGGACATTTTTATTTAATGATTTCTTTTTCAAAAGGATGATTGTCAGGAAGAAAGAGAAACAAAGAAAACCCAAGGTCACTACAGCTCTCACAAAGAAAAAGCAACAGGACTCTATAAACTGTATTTAATGGCTCCCAATTGCACAGAACCATGGCTAAAAAAGTGCTGTTTTCACCTTTCATTCAATTCATTCACACATTTAATTCTACTGCCCAAACTGTTGATGTGTTTTATGTTTTTGCAATCAGCTACTAGTGGCATTTTAGATCTCAACCTCAGAGAATATTGTTTTCAGCAAAAGCTCTTCCTTAACAAACATAGCTACACTTCCATAGAAAGCACAAATGTGAGACCGATAAAGAATGAAGTGGTAGATAGCTGTGCAAAAATAAGGGGAAACTATTCCAACAACTATACAGCCTAGAAGAACATTCTCCTTATGCATTGCATCTGGCAGCACATACATACACTGCTGCACTGGAAGAAGAACCCGAGCTGAACCTTCTTGAGATTGGGAAACCAGTCTCACCTTGCAATGATCCATGTAGAATTCAACTACAGAGGAAAGGGGCACGCAATGCTCCAGATTGGTCATACTGGGGACATAAGTCATAACCAACAGATGCCAAAGGGCAGGTAGAAAATTATTAGTCCATGCTGCCAACATAAGTTTTATAGTGCTTGGCATGTAAAGCCACCCCATTTACTCTTCTAATAAGCTAAATAGAAGAATGCAACTTTTCACATGATTTGGAGAGAGAACATGTATCTTTTAACATAACTCTTAGAAAAAGCAGAAGCAAAGCATATTATATAACTATAAATGAATTACAATACTCACATAACTTTCTGAGTAACTCTGCTACTTCCATGGCTTTGCTCTGTGCTACCCTGCGGGAAGCCCACTGTCTCCCAGGTAGCAAGTACAGGGAATACAAACAACAATTTCAAAGATTAAGAAAGCAGTTTTACAACTTTAGAGCTGTATGTTAACTAGCCCAAAGTACTTCATGCTATTTAAATTTGGTACCAAGTAACACAAGATGTAAATAGTGGATGTCCTGTACGCTACACTGGAACTTCCCAGGGGGCTTTCAATTGAAATAATAAAGATAAAATAATGTAATAGCATTATTCATTCTATATATTACAAAGACACTTCTATAATAAAATTTCAACTCCAAGAGATAGATCCCCTAATAAAGTCACAAAGAAGTGAAACAATCTGAAGTAAAAATTAAAAGGTCAAGAAAGTCCTAAGAGCCTGTAAGTGCTCACCTTGAATACCTTATGCTACTCCATAAGCACAATCTCAGCCCCCAACTGCCTCAACTATCTTGTTTTGGTCTATATAATTTTTATTAATATATTATTTATTTATTTATAAGAGAGAACAAGAGAGAAAGAGGCAGAGAGAGCAGAGAGAGAGAGAGAGAGAGAGAGAGAGAGAGAGAGAGAGAGAGAGAGAGAGAGAGAGAGAG